>CAWUFW010015188.1:0-373813 GCA_963921515.1 Calotriton arnoldi | reverse complement strand
GGCAGAGGCACCCCCTCACATAGAAGCCAAGCACCCTGCCCTTAGGATTGATAGGGCCTGCCTTAGGGGTGACTGATAGGTTTATATGTGTGTGCAGGAGAGATATAGGAAACCTATATCTCAGTGAGGGTGCTAGCACCACCTCACCCAGGCTGCAGTAGCAGGCCTGTGGTGTCAGATTTAGACTGCTTCCCAGGGGTGGCATAACACATGCTGCAGCCCCTGGTAGGCCTGTGAAGTACCTATGCCCTTGGCACCTAAGGTACCATATACTAGGGACTCATAAGGCACCACAGTATCCAATCACTAGTGCACCTAGAGTGCACTCCATGTCGTTAGAGAGAACAGAGAGGCTGGGGCCCTGATTGGCAGGGACCCAGCCAGACTATAGCCAGAAACCAGTGCTAACATCAGAAAAAAAGTGGGGGCAACATAAGAGGCAGATCCTACTCTCCTACACACAATATCATGAGAATAGGGAGAATGAAGATAGAGACAAGGAAAGTAAGAAGGTTAGGGATCTTAAGACTAAGGCACTTCTGCAGCAGGCTTACCCTCCCGAGGTCCCGATGCCCGCGGGAATTTCAGACCTCAACCCCAACACCCTCCGAGGGCTCGCCAGTCTACCCCTCCAGCCCTCAACATACGGGAGCCCTCCAAACAGATCAGTGTGCTTATTGTAAGGGGTACGGCCATTGGATAGACGAGTGTCCCGTGTTAGCTGAAAACATCCGAACAGGGAAGACTCGGCCTCACGCTCCCAGGGAGGGAAGGCCGACTAGGGACCATGGCCCGCCCCATCCACAGGATAAAGAACGTAGGCCCAGGGATCACGTTCCCGTCCGGCCGCGCCCGGCCAATAGGTTCGATGGGTACGAAGCAACACGCACTTATTACAATGATGATTATGACGAAGTTGATGAGATAGGGTCCTACCAAGCATAGGACAGCCAGGAAAGGGGTATTACCAGAGTGCAAATTCCAGTGGATCAAAGGGGCCCGTATGTTCAAATGTCAGTTGTGAGGAACGATCAGGATTTTCTTTTGGATACTGGGGCCACCAGGTCTTCTATTGCACGTCTGTCAGTCCCGGAGGCACCCCTTTCTGGCAAAATAAATGTCTCCGTGGGTTTTGCAGGAACACCTGTGACGAGCCCTGTCTCTGAACCCCTCCCTCTCGATATTGGCCCTGCACATGTTGACGCTCCCTTGGTCCTTACTACAGATTGCAGTGAAAACTTGTTAGGCATGTATTTTCTGAAAGCTCTGTATGCGACCATATCATGTAGTCCCCAAGGTGTATCCCTAACAATTTCTCCCACCGCAGCTTCCTATATGTATCTGTCTGGTCCCCTCCCACCAGAATTGCAGTTTTTACCTTCCTCCCTCTGGGCATCATCAGACACTGATGTAGGGTGTCTCAACATATCCCCTCATGTGGTACGCATCCAGCCAGGTGCACTTCTCCCCCGCCTCCGGCAGTATCGACTACCCGCGGAAGGAGAAATGGCCCTTTTAACAATAATATCTGAATTAATGGACAAGGGCGTAGTGGAGGAAACACGTGGCAATATCTGTAACAGTCCCATTATTCCCGTTCTTAAAAAGACCAATGGAGATGCTCTCTCCCCTAAAATATACAGATTCGTGATTGACCTGAGAGCCCTTAACAAAATAACAATCTCCCAATATCCTGTTGTCCCCGACATTACAGCCCTCTTAACGATGGTCCCTTCTGACGCAACGCACTTTTCTGTCATAGACCTGAAGAACGCTTTTTCAGCATTCCTATACATCCTGACAGCAGACATTTTTTTGGTTTCTCCCTTGGTGGGCGAAGCTTTAGATTCTGCCGCGCCCCTCAAGGTTTCACCGAAAGCCCCAGTATCTATAGTCAAGCCCTCAAAAGTCAACTAGATTCCTTGGAACTCCCTGATAACTCCACACTATTACAATATGTAGATGACCTCCTCATTGCTGCAAATTCTGCCCCATCATGTAAAGAAGCTACTCTCTGTTTGTTACGCCACCTTGCCCTCCATAATCACAAAGTCTCTTTAAAAAGCTTCAGTTTTGTCAAGAGAAGGTGACCTATTTAGGTCATCTCCTCTCGAAGGAGGGAAGGCAGCTCACCGCTGATCGTGTAGCCATTATCAATGCTATGACGGCCCCACGAACACAAAAGCAGGTGCGAGCCTTCATAGGCCTAACCTCATACTGTAGACAGTGGATTTCCAACTTTTCGGCCATGGTCAAACCTCTTCTTGCCCTCACCACTAAAGACATATCAGACAGTTCCTTTCCATGGACTAGAGAGCATGCGCAGGCCTTCCAAGATTTAAAGAGGGCTCTGTGTACTGCTCCAGTCCTCGGTACTCCTGATTATAGCAAGCAATTTTTCTTTTTGTACATGAGACAGACGGCTGTGCATGCGCTGTCTTGACCCAGATGTTCGGAGGTCACCATCGGCCATGTGCCTATTTTTCAGCCACCTTAGATCCTGTTGCAAGGGCTCTCCCAGGATGCCTACGGGCGACCGCTGCGGCCGCCCTCATGGTCCGTCAGAGTGCGGGGATCGTCATGAACTCCCCCTGACTCTGATGGTCCCCCATTCTGTAGATACCCTCCTTAATAACACCAAGACACAGTACCTCACTAGCGCACGACTCACAGGATATGAACTGACACTCTTTTCCAGCCACATTAACATCAAGAGATGCACTGTACTGAACCCCGCAACATTACTCCCACTGGATACTCAGGATGCCCGCTTAGACCCACATGACTGCATATTAAGGACAGAGGAGGAGACGAAGGGACGGGTTGACTTACAGGATACCCCGATAGCAGAACCAGAAGGTACACTATATGTGGACGGATCATGTCTCAGAGGGCCAGATGGTAACACCTCAGCCGCCTATGCCCTCACGACATTAGGACAAGTAGTAGAAACAGCTCAGATTCCGCAGTGCTCTGCTCAAGCAGCAGAATTAGTGGCCCTCACTAGAGCCTGTGAGTTAAGCAAAGGGATGACGGTAAATATTTATACTGACAGCCAATATTCCTTCGGGGTGGCCCACAAATTCGGGAGGTTATGGAAAGAAAGGAATTTCCTTACTTCCCATGGGACCAAGATTCAACATGGCCCCCTAATTCACTGATTGTTAGACTCCCTGACACTCCCCAGAAAGGTGGCCATTATAAAATGTAAGGCCCATAAGAAAGTGACAGATGATGTTGGGAAAGGCAATGCCCTGGCTGACCAGACGGCCAGACAAACAGCTCTTAGAAAAAGGGAAGGAATGTATGTAGGAGGTCCCGCTAGGTGGGTGGCAGACGAGGGCATGGTTGAAAACACAGTACAAAGTGTGATCGATATTCAGTCCCATACTACTCCTGAGGAACTACGGGTGTGGGAGGAGCAATTAGCAAAGGAGGGAATTGATGGTTGCTGGGTTCGCACGACTATGGAAAGACAATGGATGTTACCTGACAGTCATGTGCTACCAGTAGTTACGATGGCCCATGGTCCTGCTCACATTAGTGCAAAGGGATATGTAAACTGTTGGAACCTACATGGTACAACTCTAAGATACCAACATATGCTGAAAAGCTGGTTAAAACATGCATGATTTGCCTAATGTATAACCCAGGAAAAGGCACAGTTACTCCTAAGGGAGGATTCTCTCCTCCTACCTTCCCTTTTGAAGTCCTCCAAATAGATTACATCCAGATGGACCGATGTAACAATTTAAAATATGTCCTAGTGGTGGTCTGTACCTTCAGCCGATGGGTAGAGGCCTACCCCGTCAAAGACTGCACCGCTATCACTACCGCCAAAATGCTATTAAAAGAGTACCTCCCACGATTCGGTTTGCCCCGCTTGGTCTGGAGTGACAACGGGACACACTTTACGGCTCAAATTATGGAATATATCTGTACAGCATTGGGTATAAAACAAAAATTTCATGCAGCTAACCACCCCCAGTCAGCAGGTCTAGTGGAGGTGTACAATGGCATCCTAAAAACTAAAATGGCCAAAATAGTAGCCGAGACAGGTGTCACTTGGGTTGATGCTCTGCCCTTGGCCCTATTGTCTACAAGAACAACAGCCCACACCAGGATAGGGCTATCCCCCATGAGATTGTGTTCGGGAGGCCTGCCAATGTATGGGGTGTCCCGCGGCCTAAGAAACTGTCTGATGTTGAATACCCTGTATTAACTGATTACCTGTACAGTCTAACTAATACCTTTCGTACTCTTTATCACCAGGTGCATGAGGCCATACCTGACAAAAGCGAGGGCCCAGGACACGTTATCCAACCTGGAGATTGGGTCTTAGTGAGGAATTTTCAACGGACTAAGAGCCTCGAACCCCGCTGGACACAGCCCCGTCAGGTGTTGCTGGCCACCCGCACCGCCGTGAAAGTAGAAGGTTGGAAGAATTGGGTGCATTCGTCCCACTGTAGGCGTGTGCCTCTGCCCCTCCCCTATGATCAGTGGGTGAGGGAAGGACAAGGAGACTCAGAAACAGAAACAGTCCCGACATTTGTCCCATTCAGCGATGCCAGACTGCATTTTACATCTACAGAAGCAGAGAGTGACAGCATACTGAAAGGAAGGGTGGAACCCTCCCTTAACTCTGCTGAACATCAAGAACAATTGTTTCCCGACCATACTGTCCCTACTTCCGACCGATATAACTTACGCCCCCGAGGGAAAGCTTGCCCTTTGACTTCGCCAAGTGCCTATAGGCTGTAGAGCTGTGATCTCCCCGGCCGAGAGTAGTGCTGGTGTGTCAGACTAAGGTACGCCATAGGGCTCTTGGCACCTGCGCCCAGTGAAGCAACCACCAATCACAGACAGCCACTAGAGGTCCCTGGCTTAGCACAATGGCTGCCGTCCAAAACACTCGAATCCAGAAACAATATGTCAGTCTCCGACATAGTAAATGCTTCATGGCCACCGTGGTGACGCTCTTTGTCTCCCTCATCCTGTCTATCCTTGGTTGGCTGTTACTAATCTACCATCCTGTTACCTCACCAACCCCTATCCCGACTCCTGCAGAGCACCAGTATTACACGCTACCAGCCCACGAATTACCCCGACGGCGGGAATTCTTCAATAACACCTTCATCCAAATGTTGCATCATCATCAGCTGATCATGAACACTTCCAACTGCTGGGTTTGCGGACTGATGCCGCATTCCATGATACACCCTGTCCCATTCTTTCCCTACCCCTTTTCCATCTCTGGGTCTTGTCTTGCATGGTGGATGTTGATACAGGAGGCCTACACTGTCAATGGTACTGCCAATTCTGCCCTTGGAACATTTCAGGATGACTTCTGGCGGAACAGATCTGGCCATGCCAATGCTCCTTTTTGCCCGACCAGCTCATCCACATCGCTGCTATCACCAGATGAACTCGGTGAGATGGTAGTATTCAACTCAACCACTAGACGAACATTTTCCAGATTCCGCACAAGAAGGATACTGCCCGATGAACGAGACACTGTGAATGTCATAAATGTGCAAGGCCGTGTCTGCATCCATGGCCTAGGGACTAAGAAAGTTGGTACCAGTACTTGTAATATCACAAAATCTTTAAACTCTACATCTCCTCCGAAGCTGGTGGCATCCCCCAACACCTATTTTATCTGTGGCACTGCCGCCTACACTTGGCTCCCCCGTAACTGGTCTGGTACCTGCTATCTGGCCTTCCTCCGTCCGCCAACGTATTCTACCCATGGGAGTTACCACCTGTTGATGAAGGGCGCTCTGCGTCGCTCACGTAGGGGCGTCATATCAGCCGAGGATACAGCAGGCCAGGAAACCGGGGACTTCCTTAAAGGTTTCCTTCCATTCTGGGGCCCCATGGCAAACAGTCGGGCTGTACGAGGACTGACCAGGGTCCTTGAAGCCACCATCACAGTAACGGCTGGTGCCCTCTCCAACATCACTGCAGAACTACAGGCGGACCGCCTTATAACACTGCAGAACCGCATGGTCCTAGACGTCCTCCTTGCTGATCGTGGTGGTGTGTGTAAATTGATCGGCTCCAGCTGCTGCGTGTACATCCCAGACAACGCACCTACAGTATACAATGCCATCCAACGCCTGCATCGCCTTTCTTCCGAAATTCATCTGGATGAAGGCAACTGGTCCCTCACAGGCTGGATCTGGGGCCTCCTTTCCCAGTGGGGGTGGAGGGTCCTCATCTTCCTTGCCTTGGGAATAACTGTCCTGGTCTCCTGCTGTTTGTGCTTTCAGTGCCTGCCAGTGCTCTGTACAATGTGTGTCCAGACCATCCAGCCTCCACCCTCCAACATTCACAACACCAATATGATGATGATGCTCCAACAAGAAACCGATGGCCTTATGAACATTGACATTTCTTAAAGTATTTGCCACTCAATGGCAAAAGGAGGGTCTGAGGAAAAGTGTTCTTCTGATCGGTATCATTTGTACCAGGACTCCATTGTTTTTTCATTGCCATTTCGTGTCAAACACTTCCACACGACCCACCTGGTCGCTTCTGCTGATGCCTGAGGAAATTCTAACTAACACGACAAAAACCATCTTGCAGCCTGCATTTCTGCCCAGGAACTGTCGCACACCCAACCCCCCCCTGTTCTTTGCAGTTCGACAGAAAGCCATGAGACACTCACGCCCTGTGTAAATGATTTGTTTCCCATCTCCTGCTCCCTGCCTGGTAAACATCCTTGACACCGTGATCAGGTTATCTGGACAATGGTCTGACTGCTGGGCCTTGATCAGGGTGATTGGACAATGGTTTGAATGACCGAGCTTTGATCAAGCTGATTGGACAATGGTTTGAATGACCGAGCTTTGATCAAGCTGATCGAACAATGACCTGAATGACCGTGCTTTGATCAAGCTGAGTGAACAATAATTTGAGTACCAAGCCTTGATCAGGTCACCAACTACAAACACCGTCTGGATCTGGTTATCAACTGCAAACACTGCCCTGATTGAACAATGGACTAACAGCCAAAAGACTGGAATGAAAAAGTATAAAAGGCTTGTAAGCTGCGGAGTAAAGCAGCAGCCTCCTCTGTCTTGTTTCCAACGAGCTTGGGACTCTGTTCCATAGCCCGGGCTATTTGAATAAATCTGGGTTTCTCCTGCAGACGAAGGCTCCTGTGTCTCCTTTTACTACGTATGAAGGGTATGGAAGACTTGGGCAATTCCCCCGCCGCCGAGACCCAGTGAGTGGGTTATTCCGGTTCTTCAGGGGTGATGTGGCTGTGGCGTGGTACGTCGAGGATCAGGCGTGCGGAGGCGTTTTGTATGCGTTGCAGTCGCTTGATGAGCTTGGCCGGGGCTCCCGCGTAGAGGGCGTTCCCATAGTCAAGTCTGCTACTGACGAGGGCCTGGGTGACTGTTCTTCTTGTGTCTGTCGGGATCCACCTGTAGATCTTGCGAAGCATGCGGAGGGTGTTGAAGCAGGAGGAGGAGACTGCGTTAACTTGTTTGGCCATGGAGAGCGTTGAGTCGAGGATGACTCCCAGGTTGCGTGCGTGGTCGGTGGGTGTCGGGGCTGCTCCCAGCGTCGTTGGCCACCAGGAGTCGTCCCAGGCTGAGGGGTTGGAGCCGAGGATGAGGACCTCCGTCTTGTCCGTGTTCAGCTTTAGTCGGCTGATCTTCATCCAATCGGCGACGGCCTTCATTCCTTCATGGAGATTGGCTTTGGCGGCGAGGGGTCCTTGGTGAGGGAGAGGATCAGTTGAGTGTCGTCGGCGTAGGAGATGATGTTGAGGTCGTGCTGTCTGGCGATGCGTGCGAGCGGGGCCATGTAGATGTTGAACAGTGTTGGGCTGAGGGAAGATACCTGGGGTACGCCGCAGATGATCTCGGAGGCTTCGGATCAGAAAGGTGGGAGGCGGACTCTCTGGGTTCTGCCGTCGAGGAAGGAGGTGGTCCATTCCAGGGCCTTGTCTCGGATCCCTGCGTCGTGGAGGCGTGCGCGTAGAGTGCGGTGGCAGACAGTGTCGAAGGTGGCGGAGAGGTCCAGCAGGATGAGGGCTGCGGTCTCATCGTTGTCCAGCAGGGTCCTGATGTCGTCGGTGGCGGCAATGAGGGCAGTCTCAGTGCTGTGGTTGCTGCGGAACCCCGATTGGGATGGGTCCAGGATGCTGTTTTCTTCTAGGTATCGGGTTAGCTGTTTGTTGATGATCTTCTCGATGACCTTGGCTGGGAACGGAAGCAGGGAGATGGGCCGGAAGTTCTTGAGGTCTCTTGGGTCCACCTTGGGTTTTTTGAGTAGGGCGTTGATCTCGGCGTGTTTCCAGCTCTCTGGGAAGGTCGCGGTCTCGAAGGAGAGATTGATGACGTTGCACAGGTGGGGTGCGATGGAGCTGCTGGCTTTGTTGAAGATGTGGTGCGGGAAAGGGTCTGACGGGGAGCCGGAGTGTATTGTGCCCATGGTCTTGATGGTGTCATCGATGTTCACGCTGGCCCAGGCTGGCAGGGGGTCATGGTCGATGGTGTGCGGCGGGTCTGGAGTATCTATCTTGGTGGGGGCTGTCTGGGTGTTGAAGCTGTCGTGGATGTCGGCGATCTTGCGGTGGAAGAAGGTGGTGAGGGAATCGCACAGGGCTTGCGACGGCGGGATGTCGTTGGTGTTGGAGCTGGGGTTGGAGAGTTCCTTCACGATGTTGAAGAGCTCCTTGCTGTTGTGTGCGTTGTTGTCGAGGCGGTCTTTGAAGGAGATTCTCTTGGCGGACCTGATGAGGTGGTGGTGGTTACGGATGGCGTCTTTATGGGCTGCGTGGCTGTCCGGTGTCTTATCACTGTGCCATTTCTTCTCAAGTTTCCGGCAGGTACGCTTGGAAGCTAGGAGTTCCGGGGTGAACCAGCTGGCTCTTTTGGTGGTGTCGCTGTAGGTGAGTTTTTCAGCGGGCGAGGGTGTTGGCACAGTCGCTCTATCCATCGTCTGAGGTTGCAGGCAGCGTCGACGGTGTTGGATGGGTCGGAGGGAGGGCTGAGAGCGAGGTTTGCCAGTAGTTGGTCTTCGGTGACTTTGCTCCAGCAGCGGCGTGGGATCTGTTGGGTGCGGTGGTGTGTGGTGGGTTTCTGGAAGGTGAAGTGGATGCAGCGGTGGTCGGTCCAGAGGAGTTCCGTGGTGTGGGTGAAGGAGACGTGGGAGCTTGAGGAGAAGACGGGGTCGAGCGTGTGGCCGGCGGAATGTGTCGGTGTTGTGACGAGCTGTCTCAGTCCGAGGTTGGCGAGGTTGTCGATCAGGGTGGTGGAGTTGCTGTCGTTGTTGTTCTCCAGGTGAAAGTTCAGGTCTCCGAGGAGGATGTAGTTGGTAGAAGTCAGGGCGTGCGTGCTGATGAAGTCGGCGATGGAGTCGCTGAACTGGGGTCGGGGCCCAGGGGTCTGTAGACAAGGGTGCCTCTGAGGGTGGTGTTGGGGTCCGTGTGGATCTGGAAGTGCATGTGTTCGGCGGTGCAGAGAACGTCGTCGGTGCTGGTCGAGACCCTGATGGAGTTCTTGTGGATGATGGCGATTCCTCCTCCTACTCCGTTGACGCGGTCTCTGCGGGTGATCTTATAGCCGTCTGGGATGGCTATGGCGATGTCGGGTGCGGAGGAGTCGTTCATCCAGGTCTCTGTCAGGAAGTCGACGTCTGGTGATGATGAGTCGAGCAGGTCCCAGAGCTCGACGGCGTGTTTTCGTGCGGAGCGGGTGTTCAGTAGGATGCATCGGAGGTGGTTGGGGTCCTTCTTGGCGGGCGCTTCGGTGGCTCTGAGGCTGGTGTAGCTGCAGTTCCGGCAGGTGAAGGGGCCATGTGTGTGCGTTTCGGGGCGGCCTTGAAGCAGTTGTGTCTCCGTACGGGGTTGAGAGCGTGGAGTGTGGTGGCATCGTAACAGCGTCGGTCCTCGATGCTGGAGCGGGGGGCGCGCGGCCCAGGGGTTCTGGCGCTGGGCGCGGTCCAGGCGCGGACGGGCGCAGACGGGCTTGCCTTAGGCGCGCCTTTGGCATGCCGGCGGCGCGGCCGCGCAGCGGCCGCCATATATGGGGAGCTGGGAGGGAGGAGCAGCTGGGAGGCGGGAGGCAGGGGCAGAGAATTGGCAGTCAGTGGGGCGGGGCCGCAGGGGACGCAGCGGCGGGGGTACAGAAGGCAAAGTTGGGCACAGCAGTATGGGGGCACGAGGGGACACAGAAAGCAAAAAGAGGACACAATCAAATGGGGGCACGAGGGGAGACAGAAGGCAAAAAGAGGACACAATCAGATGGGGGCACGAGGGGACACAGAAGCAAAAATGGACACAATCAAATGGGGGCACGAGGGGAGACAGAAGCAAAAAGAGGACACAATCAAATGGGGGCACGAGGGGACACAGAAGCAAAAAATGGACACAATCAAATGGGGGCACGAGGGGAGACAGAAGGCAAAAGAGGACACAATCAAAAGGGGGCACGAGGGGAGACAGAAGCAAAAAGAGGACACAATCAAATGGGGGCACGAGGGGACACAGAAGCAAAAAATGGACACAATCAAATGGGGGCACGAGGGGAGACAGAAGGCAAAAGAGGACACAATCAAATGGGGGCACGAGGGGAGACAGAGGCGAAACGGGCACCAAGGCAACAGCAGAGGGGCGAGCTTACCAGCAGTAGCAGCGGGCAGGACAACACAGGCGGAGCTGTGTGGCGGGGGAAGCGACCTACCTGGCACCTTGAGGTCACCTCTTGTTTTTGGGCTGCAAAGAGTGCTACTGGGAGAGATAACAAATGAAGTCCTTCATTGATGCCAATTATGGAAGGTATAGGGCTGCTTAAGTCTTGCCTTTCTTGCTTTGTCTATTGAGTGGGTAGTTATTTTAACTTGTTAAGTTTTATATATTTCGGCCATGATAGTAATTATTTAGCTTTTAATGGGAACTTTTAATGAGTGTATATTAATTTTTGATGCATTAATTGCTATTTTTTATTGTTTGTATTGTTAAGTCTTGTACTGATAATATTACATAGAAGTGGTGGGTGAACATACCTGTTGGTGTCTTTTGTCATCAGGCAACTATTAATATTATTTACGATGGCTTTTGAGGCTCAAAAACACCAGTCAAGCTACTTGTTGAGTGCAAAGTACAAATTGTTATTTATTTAACAGTGACATTGAGAGTGCAGCTACCATGCATACAATAGCAGCTTATGGGCCCTGTACTGGAGACTTCTCACTGGTGGTTAATTTGTGCTGCTGGTCTCTCTTTGCACCTCCCATAGGTGTCCGCCCATGGCCTGTGTCTGGCAGTCCCACTGTGTCACTAAGTCCATTGTAACAAGCAGTAATGGAAATTTGTCTTGGGAGCTAGATGAGTTTAGGGCCCAGGCATTTGTATGGATGCCATGTAAGGTTATAGTTTGATGTGATTGTGCACCGACCGGTGCACTCCAGCACAGTGAATGTCCTGTCTATCAATGTGCATGTGCTGCTGGGTCAGGTTGTTTGTTTCTTTTTCAGCAGATATCTGCAGGCAGACAAGAGGAGCTGAATTCTGCTCAAGGTCCATCCCCGGACGAGGAGGTTGAGCAAGATGAGACCTCAGAGTCAGCGTTGGTAGGCAGTATCTGTGCCTGTGTCCTAGTATTTCTCATTGTTCATTGTTGCACGACCATATCAATCTGCCCAGGGCATGTCCTCAAAGCACATTCTCCAAGCTGCCTTCCTGCCAAAAAATGGTGGAGGCTGCCAACCCTTGAATTCCACCACACAGGCAACGCTATCCCAGCCTGCCTGTAAGAGAAGATTGTACTACTGAATATCAACACTCAGAATATCCCAGTACAAGAATATCGAGGACATTATATCCATGGACAAAATACTGAAAGTAAGTTCATATGGGGAAGCACAGATTTACTATTTCTAACTCCATATCTATATACTTTGAAGATATATGTACCACGTAGGTACATGTATGTGGATTAAGATGCAGAAAATGTAGACTTATTAACTTGCCAATATTCTTTTTCAATATTTTGTGCTCAATATTTTATCCCATTGATAGTCTGGGATCGATATATTCAGGGTGCACACCGTAAAAGAAGATAGTGTGTGCCAGTGCCATAAAGAATAACAACTATATCGTAAGAGCATGTACAGTGCTGTGCCAAAATGAATAAAACATTAGTCAACGCTCATTTTCAAATATTCCAAAATAAGGAGTTAGAAAAAGAGGCAACTTTTTCTTACATGGGGTTTTAGCCAAAAACCCTCATATAGCCTTTTCTGCTCTCCTAAGTTGTTTTAGCTTCCTCATGTGAGCAATAATGGCCTCCATGTTTGATGCTGCTGTTGTGTCCAATGACGTGCAATGTTTCATACTATGTTGTGCATTACAAAAAAAATACTGCACAGTGGCGGAACAATAGCCCCTGCGGCTCCCGTGGTGCACTTTGCACGGACGGCGGGCCCCTGGCCTGAGAGCTAATGACTGAGTCTGGCGGCGGTGCCCCCCTCAATGTACTTTGCAGGAAGTTCGCCTCAAGTATCGTATCGCTACCCCACTGATACTGCACAATGATTGTATTTGCAGTAGAGGTGGGCAAGCTAACCAAGAAATTGAGAGAGCTGCGTGAAGGTTCTGGCTGAGGTCTAAGAACCATAACATGAGCAATATGATAACGACTCTTCAAAATTCAAAATAGTATATTTCATTCATTGCAGAAGCATTGGTCTTTAGTAAATTAGACTCTATCACTCCATTCAGTTGCATTTATTAGAAGTGATATTTTCATCCAAATGGTCGCACAGATTTACAGGTCTTCAAAGAGACACAAGTGAAGAACAAAAAGGCTTCCAAGTACTGGGCTCACGAAAAAAGTTCGACCAGAAAAGACTTCTTGATGCACATACTCATCTGTCCTGCGCTTAGGTGTTTTTCATTAAAAAAACTGCATTATGGAGGGAAAGGTTCAGTACCTAGGGCGCCAGCTTGACTCTGTTTTGGCAAAGCAGACAGAACATTCAGCATGGCTGCTTTATATACAGAGCTGTACTATACAGAGCATTTACTTTAATGCAATAGGAATTAAAAGTAACTTCCCTGTAACATTACTACTCTGGAAATAATGAGCATTTATTTACACAATAGCGAGTTTTGCTACAGAGTATTTATTTTACATGACTACAAGAGAATTGAATGAGTGCTGCAACCTTGTGCCTTTGCCTGCTGCAGCCGAGCCAGGAGGTAAGCTTGACACACCTGTGATATCCTGGCAGCTATTCTGGTAACTCAGCCCTAGAGACAGATTGGGACAATGTCCGGGTTGGAGTTCATAACATGGCTCTACCATTATACCCAGTGTAATGATTGGAGCTCATCAGAGGGGCTTGCAAGTATAAAGTTAGCATGTTTGTGGCTGGCTAGCTAGATGGAACGCAGCTGATTACCACTTCACCTTTGTTGCAGTCAGGTGACCAAATAGTTTGCAGGTCACTTGATGCATTCTTGTTATTATTGCATTCAAATTCGAAGCCAAAGATTAAGCTATCATCTTTAATAATTCTTAAAATTAAAATTAATTTACATTCTTTTTAACATAACATTTTTACTAATATATTATAAAGCTAAATAAAGTTTATCTTTTCTCTGTACTTTACCATAGGCAGATCATCACCCGACTGTAAAGTCTCCATCTGGTAAAATATAGGGAAAAGTAAAAAAAAAGAAAAAATGTAATTAACTCGAAAGAAATTAGTCAAAAAGATGTCAGTGTTAAATAGTAATGAAAATAAATGTATATGCTTTTGTCTTCCATGCCCATACAAAATCCTACTTAACTTTGACTGAATGAAAATATATTAAGTTAAATAAAATGTATTTTTGTGCAGTTCAAATGAAAAAATAAATCCCCATCTAAAGTATAAACAAATATTTGTTTTATAAAATAATATTTATTAAAAGCTAATAATTTTATAATGTAATAACTATTCTCAGTGATGTATGGAATGAATTAAACATAATTATATTATATTTTATTAAAGGTTAAATCTTATGTTAGTTCATACATTCAAAAATATTTTATATTTCAATAAATCTGTAATGTTTAGTTTTCTTAACATAAACCTAAATTTATTAATATTTTTAACTATTTCAAATAGTTGAATTTAGCATTGTTTCCTGTTGGATTTTATTTTAAGTCTTTACCTCCATTGAGTGGGTGCTGCAATACCAATGGCTGGCTATGTGTGATGCTTTTTTATTCCTGTCTGAGCAGGAGTAATTTGCTCATGTTTGGGGTCATGTTTTGGCTGTACTAGCTTTAGAAGTGCAGTTTGTGAATATCGACGTGGTTACTCTTTTGTGGGTGGGTGCATGTCCCTAATAAAGCACCACCCTAGCCTTCCCTAAACCTGTCCTCACTCCTCCCTGTACCCCTCCCATTTAGTAGCACCTATGCCACTTTTTCCAGTCGCTATCCCCGGTCACTCCCATAATTAAGCATGCTTGTGTGTGCATCTCACTATAGAATCATTAGCAGAGGTGGAGATTTACACTTTTAGGCTTGTGAATATCATTTTGTTGTACTTTAGCAGTACAATTCGGTATCACTAAACATATTACAAAATGTAGTTTGAGATTAGGCCCCCTCAGGAATGGAGTCTGGTCTGGCAGATTAGCCTGATGCTATACTAGTTAGTGCTTTGCATACTACAGGTGGAGAGAGAGCTTTTACTAAAATGATTCCCTGGTTGTCTGTAATCTGAGTCAGATTTATAGTTTTAAAATAGTTCTCAGTTTGTTCTTGGGAGGGCTTACAATCATGATGATACAATGTGGACTAGTATGAGTGAAAGACCTTTAACCCTGCTTATATACCTGTCACAATGTCTCCTTGCAAATTTAACATACTCTTAATGGAGATTTGCTATTTCGCTCAGTGGGTGGAAGTGCAAGCAAGTGTTCCACATTCTCACTGTTCTCAAAGCAAGAGCTGCATTGGTGAGTGACCTCTTTTGTACACAGGACATTTGCATATAATGACAACACAGCAGCACATCATTTACATGGCACTGGATAGTCTACTGCAGCTTCCCCCATTTACGGACACATTAACACAGAATTTACCATCTGCTCTCAGCAGAAGGTAATTATCCGAGGGGAGTGCTAGTAAGCTTCAGAGGGTGTTTAGAGTGGTTCAGGGAGGACCTTTGCAGGGTGGGGAGTCTAGGGAGTGTCTGTGGAGCAGACAATGCTCCCACATGGTGATGGGGCCTCCAGGAAATACTGTATAGGTTCTCAGTGCTTTCTGCCGTATTAGCCCTGAACAGCACCCTTGACCTTCTTGTTGTATGCGGGGCACCACTCTAAGTCCACCGGGTGCTAGAATATGCTTTGTTAAGATAGTCCCATGGTTTAAAGGCCTATTCAAAGGCAGAACATTCAGAATTGCTGCTGTACATGCAGAGCAGTACTGTTAAGGTGTTGCATAAGTTACAGGATCGAAACATCATAGGAATGGAATGGCTAAAGCTAGTGGTACTGGATAAAAAAGCTGAATGGCAATATGAAGATATGCATAAGGATGTGCATAGATTCAATAGATTTAAATCAGTACATCTTAATTGAAAGGCATACTTTGCTGAATTGTGAAATGTCAGCCACTGTAGGAAAGGCATAGTTGTTTTTCATCAAGTGGTTTTACAATTTAGCTCGAAACACTTACATTCCTTTACCACTCCTGAAGATTTTTATACATTTTTTCAGAATGCTAATTTGGTTCTGTTAGAAATGGGTGTCTCTAGTTGGCAGAGGTAGGTACCTTTGTCCAAATAGGGACCCTTGCTTCTAGTCAGGGTAAGGGGGATACACTTCTAAAATAACCCCTGCTCACCCCCTTGGTAGCTTGGCACGAGCAAACAGGCTTATCTCAGAGGCAGTGTGTAAAGGGTTCCCTGATTAAATATCGATGTAATAAATATAGACATACACAAATATCGACTCAAAAATATAGAATACAAAAATATCGACTCCCTATACTTAAACAGGTAAGTACAATAATATTGAATCAAAAATATCGAAATAAAAATATAGATGTAAAAAATATCAACTTAAAAATATATATAACTTAAATAAAATATATTAAATATTATTAATATTTTTAACAAAATAAATTACATTTTATATATATTTTAACTAAATATAACAAATAAACTTAATTTAAAAAATATAAACACACAAACATAAAAATGTATACATATACATATATTTACTTAAATATAATTTAACTATTATCTTTATTTAATTTATAAACTTTTTAAATGATATAAAAATAAACTATATACATATATCAATACTTTAAAATAAAATAAAACATTCTATAACTAATTAAAACATTAAACTATCAAAACAAAAATAAAACATACATTTTGCAACACAATAAATACAACAGTAGGGAAAATGTTTGATAGCGGAGGGGTAAAAATTAGTATTCCCACTCCAGTGAGTGCAACAGGAGGGAAAGTGTTGGATAGTGGAGGGGTAAAATTACTATTCCCACTCCAGTGAATGAAACAGTAGGGAAAGTGCTGGATAGCACAGGGGTAAAATTACTATTCCCACTCCAGTGAGTGCAACAGTAGGGAAAGTGTTGGATAGTGGAGGGGTAAAATTACTATTCCCACTCAAGTGAGTGCAACAGCAGGGAAAGTGTTGGATAGTGGAGGTGTAAAAATTACTATTCCCACTCCAGTGAGTGCAACAGTAGGGAAAGTGTTGGATAGCAGAGGGGTAAAATTACTATTCCCACTCCAGTGAGTGCAACAGCAGGGAAAGTGTTGGATAGCGGAGGGGTAAAAATTACTATTCCCACTCCAGTGAATGAAACAGTAGGGAAAGTGCTGGATAGCGGAGGGGTAAAATTACTAATCCCACTCCAGTGAGTGGAACAGCAGGGAAAGTGCTGGATAGCGGAGGGGTAAAAATTACTATTCCCACTCCAGTGAATGCAACAGTAGGGAAAGTGCTGGATAGCGGAGGGGTAAAAATTACTATTCCCACTCCAGTGAGTGCAACAGCAGGGAAAGTGCTGGATAGCGGAGGAGTAAAAATTACTATTCCCACTCCAGTGAATGCAACAGTAGGTAAATTATTTGATAGCAGAAAAACAAAAATTACTAATAACATTTCAATAATTAAAAAAAATATATATTCTTAAAAATAAATAAACAATATTTTAAAATGATAACAGTAAACATATTAAACATATAAAAATAACATATATTATAATGTTAATTATATATAATAAAAACCTACAAATATGATATTTAAAAAAATAATAAATACATTTATAAACAATATTTATTTAAGAGAAACTAATATTCACAAAGAAATTATTTAAAACATAAATGTATTTCTTTTATTTCCTACCCTATAACACCCCACCAATAAAAAAGACATCAACATTTTTATTAAATTTTATTTCCATAATTAACATAATTAATATTAAATTTAAAATATATTATTATTAAAAAGATAATAAACATTCATTAATTACACATTCTTTAACACTATAATATCCACAACACATACCTAAAATTAATTACACAATTACAATTAATAACTACTAATTAATTAATTTAAATTAACAAATAATTAATAATTCATCAATAAAAAATAAATTACTTCCCACCCTTCCCACCATTTACACCTATAAACACCACAACACACACCTAAAATTAATTTCACAATTACCATAATTAATTAATAATCAATTAGTTTAAATTAATTAACAACTAATTATCAAACAATTATTAATAAATTAATTTACACAGTTAAATCTATAACATCACAATTATACAAATATGAATAAATATAAATTATTCAATAAATTTCATATAATTAAATTACTTCCCACCCTATTCCCCTATAAACCCACAACCCGCTACGGAACTAAAAACAAAAAATTAAATTAAAAAAAAATTATTAACTACTATAAATAATAAATAAAATGTATATAATTAAATTACTTCCCACTCTATTCCCCTATAAACCCACAACCCGCTACAGAACTAAAAACGCAAAATTCAATTAAAAAAATATATTAACTACTAAAATTTTAACACATATAATAAAAATACAAACAATTCTCATACAAAAAACAAACATCACACACATATAAAATATATACTAAAATACATAACATTAATAAAAAATCGATATTTTTAACAACTATATTTTTACAAATGATATTTAACACTTCGATATTTTTTCAATCGATATTACTTACCTAAAAATCGATATTCTTGACCACAATATTTTTTCTGTCGATATTTCTGACCCACGATATTTTTACCTCGATATTTGTGTAAATCGATATTTTTACATCGATATTTTGGCTCTGCACCGTGTAAAGCATTTGTGAACACATACAGTAATACAGTGAAAACACTACAAATGGACACCACACCAGTTTAGAAAAATAGTAAATCTTTATCTAAACCAACAAGACCAAATACGATAAAAACCCAACATGCAATACTCTTGAAAAATAGTACCTGTGCAAAATAACCTTTAAATTGCAGGAAAATCAATAAAATACAGTTCCTCCGACTCGGTAGCTCCTCCTGGGGCTACCGCTATACTGAATATGCCAGAATCTAACAATTACAGCTGACCGAGTCAATACGGGCCAGCTAAAGTGTCGACAGACTCGGACACAGTACCTTTCTTGTTGCGACCAACACGTCGGTGCGAGTCGGTTGGGGCAAACGTCGCAGGCGCGTTGTGAAACAGAGCGTTGAGGCGGACGATGTCCTCACGATTCAGTGCAGGCAGCGGCTCGTTGACGGACTCGGTGAGACCAGGGCTTACGTTGAAGGCTGAGACTATGCTCGCTGTGGTGCTGGCAGGTCACGGTGCGGTGACAGAGCCGGTCGAAGTTCGGGTCGGGCAGCAATGGAGTCGGTGACGTCCTTGCAATGTATAGCGAAGCGTTGCAGAGTGCGGTGTCCACAGGACGCGGTGCAAGCAGCGGCTCGTTGACGGAGTTGGTGAGACCAGGGTTGCGTTGCGAAGCGAGGTGTTGCTCTCGACGGTGCTTTCAGGACACGGAATTCTGCGACGGACTCGATGACAGAGTCGGTTACCCTTTTTTTGTCTGCTGAGAAGATCAGAGACGATGCCCACAGACACAGTGAGGTCTTTGCTGTTCCTGAGACCTCTAGAACAGGGAGCACGCTCAGTTCAAGCCCTTGGAGATCTTTTCTTCAAGTAGGGGTAAAAAGCAAGCAGCAAAGTCCATTTCTCCTTTCCTTGGCAGAAAGTAGCCACTGCAGGCCAAACCAAGACAGCAAACAGCACTGGGGCAGTATTCCTCCTCAGCTTCTCCGGCTCTTCTCCTTGGCAAAGGTTCCTCTTGATTTCTGAGGAAGTGATCTAAAAGTCTGGGATCTGGGCCCCTCTTTTTATACACACAAATCCTTTGTTCACTGAAGGCAGAGAGTGTCTGTACCCAGCCAAAACCAGTTCTGTCCTCATTGGTGCAGCTTCCTGGCAGGAGGTGGAGACCGCATTGTTAAAGGCAGACCAGGCCCATTCAGGTGAAAGGAAATCTTCTACCCCTACTCTAAATGCAGCCCAGGTCTATTCAGCCCAGCCCTGACTCATCAGGCTCTCTGGAGCCACTGCCCCTCTCCAGCCCCTGTCATCCAAAAGCCAGACATGCAAGACACAAACCAGGCAGAGGCATACTGGATGGCTAAGCAAGAAAATACCTACTTTCTAAAAGTGGTATTTTCAAACACAGAGGGGTCGATTCTGATTCGGGCCGGAAAACGTACCGACCGACTCTGGTGTGGGAATTTATTCCGACCGACACGAACCGGCGCCGTCCGACCCGGGTAGTACGATGAAATGCATGTGAAACCAGACCGACTCGGACGGAATACAAAACGAACGACCGAGCCGGACGGAAACAAGCCATCCGGCCGGAAAAACACTCGAAACTAACCGACCGACACGCACCCGGATAGCGACCGAACGAAACGTACCCGTGAACTCCGACCTGCGTAGTACGATGCTATGCGTGCGAAACACGACCGACTCGCACGGAGCACAAGCCGTACAACCACACGCACACAAAACCCAGCCGAATCAACCCAATACTCCGCGACCGACTCGTACGCCGCACATGAAACCAACCTGAAACACAGCGGGAACGAGTCGGACAACATCGCATCAGACAACAGCAGCGTCCGACTCGGACACAAGAACGACTCCTACATGCACCAAAATCACCAAGGGAAAAAAGTTTAAAAAAAAGGCCAAACAAGCTACCACAAAGCCAATAAATACTGGGGGTGGGGGAAAATGGAACAAGGACACACCCCCAACCCCACCTACATAAAAGCCACAAATCCCTACCATGAGCCTTTGCAAATTCCACAGACCTGCCAGCAAACAACACCATCACACAGCAACCACAGACACACTCACAGCTCATGCACCACACAAGCCACACACCATTACCACACTTACAAATAGCACCCTCACACACACCCAGCTAAACCTACACTCACACACCCCCACTTGCCCACACACACACACACATCAATCACCACCACCACCCATCACCATGCCCCCAAAGAAGAACCACAAGTTCCTAGATTGTGAATTGGAAGTCCTGGTAGACGAGATACTCAGGGTAGAGCCACAGTTGTTTGGTACATTGGTACAACAGACCCCCATGTCGCAGAAAACCAAGATGTGGGCGAGGATTGTCGACAGGGTGAATGCACAATCACCATGTTTGCGCACAAAGGAAGACATCCAGAACAGGTGGTATGATGTGCGCAGGAGGGTCCGGGACCTACTCAAAAAGGACTACATCATCAGCCAGCGCACCGGCAGTGGCCCTCCTGCAAAACCAATATACCTCAGGCCCTGGGAGGAGAAGGTGCGGGCCATCCTACCACCAGTGAGCGTATATGGACTAACAGACATCCCAGAGCCTGGTGAGTACACAACTTATATACACAATATGGTGTGACAATACACACACAGCACCCTCAAAGGGATAGGCAAACTATGCACCCTCACCAAATACACAGCAAACAAAACATACTCATCCCAAGATGTGAATGCCAGTCAGACAAACACAATACCTGCCATCTCATGGTGACATCTAACTGTGTCATGACATCTACAAACCTAACAACAAATACAGCAAGGCAGTGGCACAAATAGAACCAACAAACACTCACAGATATATTGACATCACTAGAACACCACCTCACAGGGAAGATCACTGAAAGGAAGGAATTCTGTGTATGCTGGTAAAGTCAGTGTAGCCAATAGCATCATGGGAGTTGGAGTCTTAGATATTGCTCAGCCTCACAATTGGCCCATCAACACCACCCTGAACCATGCTCACATCACAGGGAGTGGAAAAGGACTCACAAGATGGCTGACACTGGGTACTGCTGGGGGAGCACAAGGCCCTGCAGGCAACTGTGCAACAACCAACAGCAGGACACCACTGACTGACATCCTGAAAGACAACTTGCACTCCCTGCAATGGAAGCATGTTCCATGGTGGGATATCTGGCTGGGTGGGAAGGAGGACTCACAGCACTGACCATAGTCACAAGCACCTCCCCTCACACACACCCCAACACTAACTCCACAGAACCCACCTGGGAGAATGCAATGCCTCACATTCTAACTCAAGATCCCACAAAGACCAACCAGCCGGGCTCATACTGTGTGAAGCACAGGGACACTCTTGGGACTGGTAGCCAAACAACCGCAAGGAGAACACTCTCAGCCAACCTGTCAGCACAGGCACCCCACCCCACAGGGAAGCAGAGTCAATAGGAAGGAAGGATGGGCATGCTGGGAAGGGGGTGGAGGCAATAGCATGATGGGAGTGGTAGTCACAGATGTTGCTCAGCCTCACAATTGGCCCATCAACACCACCCTGAACCATGCTCACATCACAGGGAGTGGAAAAGGACTCACAAGATGGCTGACACAGGGCACTGCTGGGGAACACAAGGCCCTGCAGGCAACTGTGCACCAACAAACAACACGACCACATTGTCGGCCATCTTGCCATTGCTCTCACACTCACACACACTGAAGTCCACTCAAAAGGAAGGAAGGATGGGCATGCTGGAAAGGGGGTGGAGGCAATAGCATGATGGGAGTGGTAGTCACAGATGTTGCTCAGCCTCACAATTGGCCCATCAACACCACCCTGAACCATGCTCACATCACAGGGAGTGGAAAAGGACTCACAAGATGGCTGACACAGGGCACTGCTGGGGGAATACAAGGCCCTGCAGGCAACTGTGCACCAACAAACAACACGACCACATTGTCAGCCATCTTGCCATTGCTCTCACACTCACACACACTGAAGTCCACTCAAAAGGAAGGAAGGATGGGCATGCTGGGAAGGGGGTGGAGGCAATAGCATGATGGGAGTGACAGTCACAGATGTTGCTCAGCCTCACAATTGGCCCATCAACACCACCCTGAACCATGCCCACATCACAGGGAGTGGAAAATGACTCACAAGATGGCTGACACTGGGTACTGCTGGGGGAGCACAAGGCCCTGCAGGCAACTGTGCAACAACCAACAGCAGGACACCACTGACTGACATCCTGAAAGACAACTTGCACTCCCTGCAATGGAAGCATGTTCCATGGTGGGATATCTGGCTGGGTGGGAAGGAGGACTCACAGCACTGACCATAGTCACAAGCACCTCCCTCACACATACCCCAACACTAACTCCACAGAACCCACCTGGGAGAATGCAATGCCTCACATTCTAACTCAAGATCCCACAATGACCAACCAGCCGGGCTCATACTGTGTGAAGCACAGGGACACTCTTGGGACTGGTAGCCAAACAACCGCAAGGAGAACATTCTCAGCCAACCTGTCAGCACAGGCACCCCACCCCACAGGGAAGCAGAGTCAAAAGGAAGAAAGGATGGGCATGCTGGGAAGGGGGTGGAGGCAATAGCATGATGGGAGTGGTAGTCACAGATGTTGCTCAGCCTCACAATTGGCCCATCAACACCACCCTGAACCATGCTCACATCACAGGGAGTGGAAAGGACTCACAAGATGGCTGACACTGGGTACTGCTGGGGGAGCACAAGGCCCTGCAGGCAACTGTGCAACAACCAACAGCAGGACACCACTGACTGACATCCTGAAAGACAACTTGCACTCCCTGCAATGGAAGCATGTTCCATGGTGGGATATTTGGGCTGGGGGAGAAGTCGGCCCGGATGGCAACCAAATACCATCAATGCTGGTCAGGCACACACCTCAACATTCACATTGATATGCCACAGGTTGGCAGGACAATGTGCTACACCAATATCACTCATTGACTGTCATAACTGAGTAGAATGCAATGTCCAGGGCCGCATCCAGAGGTACAGTCACAACTGTCCTGTGTTTTAACAATTGATGCCTGTAGAAACATACCATACAATCTGTGTCTCTCTCCAAAACAGGTGAAGATGGGACTCAGCAGCAGATGAGGAGGAGTCCCTGTCCCAGGCTCCGGGGGACACAGAGCTCACTGGTGTGGATCAGCCTCTGCACTCCTCGGATGGCGAACAACAAGCTGGACCCTCCGGTGCCAGTCATCATGCAGCACCAGCAGGACCAACATCTGCACCCCTGCACCCACCCCTCCAACAACTGCCAACACACAGGCCACCCCTGCCAACATGGACACACCAAGGACCACAGGTGACAACAGCGCAGGGACCCAGGACCAAACTGGAGCCGCTGCCATCGAGCCCACTAACAACACCCAAGTGGGCACACGGTCACCTGTGCGTGGCACCGCAGGCCCTGCACGTGTTGCCAGGGGTGGTGGGAGGGTGGTAGACACAGGTCGCTATTTGCAGAGGGGTCAGGACTGCGTGATGACCCACAACTGCCACGCATTGCAGATGCGTACCAGACCAGCACCGGAGAGGTCACCCAGGTAGTGGGGATCCTCAAGGACATACAACAGCAGCAGGCTGCCCATCATGCCCGCTTGGACTCCCACATGTCCCGTGTCGAGACACACATGTCTCGCATGGAGTCCAAGTGGGACACATTGCAAGAACTCACAGCAGTGCATAGGGACATACTGACATGCCTCCGCCAGATCAGCACCAACATGGCCTCACCTCCCTGTGTGCCCACAACATCTGTTGCCACTACATCCGCAACAGCCACAGGGAGGGAGGAGGACTCTGGCGGAGAGTACCCTGCACCGCGGCAGCCTGCACCTGAGGATCCCCCCCCCCAAGAAGAGGGGCCGTCCGAGGAGGCCAAACTGAGAGGCCGATGGCCAGCTACATCCCCCAGGAAGCCAACACCTGTTCTGGAACTTTTCCTCTGTGTGCAAACTGCATGCCCTGTCGATGGCAACCCAACTCGCCCACATGACATGGGGAGCTCTAGTTGTACAAATTCATCAGATGACTGTGGACTATACCCTGGACATTCCATCTACCAGGACTTCCAATTCACATAGGAACTTTGGATTCCAATTGCTATGTACAGCACCCACCATCCTGTGCACCATCCCCACACCTTTTGTAAATAAACTCACCAAAAACCATATCTGCCTCTGTTGTGATTCCAACGTGGTCTCTGTCATTGAGATGGTGATCAGAAATATGACACTGTGCATGCTGACTGCTACAGCAAGTCCAACACCGTCATGGCAGTCATGGCGACGTGACACATATGAGGGAGACACACCACTAGGGCCACACAACACATACACACCAGGGCCATCAGACTCATCCCCTACACTGATGTTGCCTGGAAATACAGTGCAATGCACAGACACCACACATATTCACAGTCTGTGTCAACTACAACACAGGTGCAGTAAGCAAATGTCACTCAGATGTGTGACTACGGACAACGAACACCCCAAAATGTAGAACAGGTTTATTACACATTTGCTACATGTTGTTTCCACTACAAATGCAAGCTAATCCCACCTGGATGTGGCCACAAAGTCAAACAATGCAGAAGATAGAAAGTCCAGGGGTGTGTGGCACATCACCTGTAGGGGAACAACTGCTGCCACCTTGGAAGTTGAATCATTGATTCGGGGATCCAAGTTGTTCTAACAACTCCAGCAGCACCCTGTGAAGGACAGACATGACACACACTCAAAAGCACATAAGAACAGCACAGAATGGCAATACTCATGTCTAATACCTGTCACAAGTTAAATACACAAAAGTAAGTTAGCATGTCTACACTGTTGGCAAGTACAGACCACCTGCAAGGACACATCTCCGCATGCATCCAGTCAAGTTGCACATGGCCACACTCAAACAGCACCAGAGCACCACACACACATATCATGCAAATCAAATTCAATGATAGTATAACACTCTGGATATTCACATTCAGCTGAAGAAGTTGCTGATGAGCTGTGTGCGGACATCACCATCACCATCATCATCATCATCACTGGCATCGTGGCCCAGGCCTGGATCCTCCACAGGTGGCGGATGTTGGTCATCGTCATCCAGGATGAGAGGCAACTCCTTCCGCACTGCCAGGTTGTGGAGCATGCAGCAGACGATGATAATCTTGCACACCTTTGCTGGGACATATGGGAGGGCGCCTCCTGTCTTGTCCAGGCAGCGGAAGCGGCTCTTCAGGAGACCAAAGGTCCGCTCAATCACCCTCCTGGTCCGACCATGTGCCTCATTGTAGCGCATCTGGGCTGGTGTCACAGGGTTCCTGAGGGGTGTCAGCAACCACAGCATGTTGGGGTATCCCGAGTCACCTACAGACAGACAATTGCACATTAGCCAACATTGAAAAGTGTGCGGAAAGCAACATAGCACAACACACACAATGGTACAAAGTCAGTACACACCGACAAGCCAAGCACGCTGGTTCGGCATCTGTGACATCATCCTCGGGATGCGACTACTCCTCATCACGTAGGCATCGTGTGCAGAACCGGGGAAACGGGCACAAACATGTGTGATGGTCATGTTTGCAAGACATACCACCAGAGCATTGACAGAATGGTAATGTTTCTTGTTCCTGTATGCCTGCTCATGTGCCTGTGGTGGTACCAAAGCCACATGTGTCCCATCAATGGAGCCAATGACATGTGGCATCCTCCCCAGGGCATAGAAGTCACTCTTGACATCAGTGAGTCGGTAACGTTGTGGGAAATAGATGAACTGGTTAAGGCATCTCAACATTGCCACCAAAACATTGCGTAGCACACGGCTGAACATAGTCTGTGACATACCACCAGTAGAAGCCACAGTGTGTTGAAAGGTACCGGTGGCAAAGAAGTGTAGGGCTGCCATCACCTTCACCTTGGGGGTTAGCGCTGTCGGATACGGCCGGCCAGGCTGCAAATGTGGGTCCAACCGCACTGCCAAATCCTCAATCAGCTGCCTGGTGAAGCGGTCCCGTCAGATGCTGTCACGTTCCACCATCGTTGCCAGGTCTGGGAATGGTCGATGGACAGCAGGAGCCCTGCAGTGCAGAGGTGAAGAAGTCAAGATTGTCAGTCCCCCACATATGTGCCATTCACCATACTGTAGTTCACATGCTACATCATCAGCAAACACTAGTACTTGATGTGTGTCTTGTTCTGTTTGGACACATATGGCACCCACATGGACATCATGTAACATCTCTGTTCAACATGTGTGGACAACAGGTCCCAGGGTGTGCTATGTGAAACCATTTGACTGTGTCACAGTACCCATTTACTGCACTCACATTCCACACACATACCACAGTGACGTCTGGACAGATGCGCCACAGGCATCTCAACTCATTAACAGGTAGATTCCCAGGGAGCCTGTCTTGCCACATGGACACTGGCATGACATGGCGTATCATGTACACGTCAGAAATATCAAACATGACTCCCACAGGTAGTGCCCCTGTAGCCTCTGCAGGACAGACATGGACGTCAGTGACACACACACACAACATCTAAGTCCATGCACAAACAATGTGGATGTGGAGACTGTCTCCCATTGTGCACATGGAGTCAGACATGTGAAACACAACATGCACACAGACTGCGGAGGGACATGACTATTGTGGCAATGGGCCACCCTGTGATGTACATGCTTTCCCACATGAGCCTTGGGGTATGTGACATGTCATACATATACACAACCTGGAAATGTGACCATGCAACATGCTCCAAAAATGAACAGTTGCACATCCCAGTGGTCATGTGCACGACACACAAAGGACCCTGTCCCCATTAACATGTGCACAGCCTGGGTGTGTCTGCCCCCAAGTGCCAGCCCAAAACAACATGTACACACCCATACACAGATAAGGTCATGCTGCCACACATGCCTTAGATACAGTGTGGACTGGGTGTGGTGTAGTAGGTGTGCCCCAGAGTCCCTGGAAAGTATATGTGGCTGGCATAGGTTCACCATTGACCAGCATGGTGACACATGCGTGTGACCTGTACAGGGACGCGTTGTACAGCAATGGTCCGATCGGTGTGCCCGCTCGGACCATTGCATTGAATGTGAGTGGGTACGCGTTGTACAGCAATGGTCCGATCGGTGTGCCCGCTCGGACCATTGCATTGAATGTGAGCGGGTACGCGTTGTATCGCGGGTACGCATTGTACAGCAATGGTCCGAGTCGGTGTGCCCGCTCGGACCATTGCATTGAATGTGAGCGGGTACGCGTTGTATTGCGGGTACGCGTTGTACAGCAATGGTCCGATCGGTGTGCACGCATTGGCTGGGGCCTGGCATGGCAACGGATGCGGTTTTGAATTTACAACGAGTCTGATGCAGTGAATTCAGTTGGCCAGCCATTGCATTGCATGTGAGTGGGTACGCATTGTACAGCAATCGTCCGATCGGTGTGCCCGCTCGGACCATTGCATTGAATGTGAGCGGGTACGCGTTGTACAGCAATGGTCCGATCGGTGTGCCCGCTCGGACCATTGCATTGAATGTGAGCGGGTACGCGTTGTATCGCGGGTACGCGTTGTACAGCAATGGTCCGATCGGTGTGCCCGCTCGGACCATTGCATTGCATGTGAGCGGGTATGCATTGTATTGCGGGTACGCATTGTACAGCAATGGTCCGATCGGTGTGCACGCATTGGCTGGGGCCTGGCATGGCAACGGATGCAGTTTTTGAATTTACAACGAGTCTGATGCAGTGAATTCAGTTGGCCAGCCACAACAATGTTGCAAATTCATGGGTGTCATGAAGTTGAATATTTGAAGGATGCTGTGGGCGTGTATTGGAGCTGCTATTCCATGGATTGGCCAGATTCAGAAGATGCTACCGACTTGGACCTATCACTTTGGACACATGGGACAGTATCTGCCTCTGCAGCACACATATAATGCTGGCTGTTTCCCTGAGAGCTCACTTGCCTGCACTACATGCTCCTGGACGACATCTGCTACTACACTGCTGCTGTCTCTGCATCCTCTGGCTGCTGCAATGGCACGTACTGTGGAGAGAGCCCCAGCCTTCACCCTTGAGGAGAACCAGGCCCTGCTGGACAGCCTCCTTCCACAGTACAGCAAGCTGTATGGGACACCAGGGGAGCAGGTGAGTGTGCTGTCCACTGCCTCACTAATTGTGCATGTTGCCTGACTAGCAGGATTTACAGTGTGCACACCACTGGCAAGCATGCCCACTGAGTAGTTCGCACCCCCAAAGTGTGTAGTCACTTGCACTGAACAGGTACAGTGGAGTGACAGTGCATTCAAACAAGGTTCACTACCCATGCAATGATACCATGTAGTAACTGCTGGCAAACTGTCCATAGCCCTCGTTGCACTGCCTGTGTACATCATATGCCCCTGTGATTGAGACATGTATTTCCAACTGTGTGATGCACGGATATGTTGCATGTGTAGTAATGGCCTTTTCACTTTCTCATCCTCACAGGTTGATGCCCATCGAAAGCAGAACATCTGGCTGGACATCGTCCGGGCAGTCCGATCCGTGGGGGTCTACAAGTGCCGGATCCGCAACTGCCAGAAGAGGTGGCTGGACCTTCGTGGCTGGACCCGGAGGATCGCAAGGGTCCAGCTGAAGCTGTCGCCTCCTCGCAGGAGGGGCGGACACCGGACCCTGACCCCCCACATGCTCCAGATCCTGCCGGTGGTGTTCCCGGAGCTGGATGGGCAGCTGAAGGGCAGACAGCAGCAAGGAGGGGGTGAGTCTAAGACTGCACTGTGAACTCTGTCTAACATGCTATGTGCCCTCCTCTTGCCTGGTTAAACTTCCCCAGTACATCAGTCTTGTTGTCCAGTACCCATGTCCCTCTATTGTAACCTGGCCACTACCCATCTGATGCGCCAGTGTGCTCCTTACGCTCAGGATGAGTGTGTCACTTGGGTACAGGGTCCTAGCATTTTGCTTTGCTCAAGGTGGTGACAGATTTTGTTCCTGTGACATTGTGTTTGCCTTCATGGGTGGGTCAGTTGCTCACACAATGCCTGAGTCATGCTATGTAGCCTGGGTGTAACTTTGATATGTGATCCACTTGCACATCTAATTCACCACATGTCCCTGGGGTATTTGCCACACCCCCATTCTGCAGGTGGGTAAATTGTCTGGGCGTCAGGAGTATGTATGTCAAGTGTGTCACACATGCTTAGCCACCTGCCCACTGACCAGGGCTCATCCCTCTTGCAGGTGGAGCCGGACAGTCATGCCTACTACAGGGCATACAATACACTCTGTACTCCCACTCCTGTGTATCATCTGACATGCTGTGCTCAGTGAAATGTTGCCTCAGGTGTCTGCCTCTGTGTTGTTGTGCTGTGACTACGTTGTCGTGACTCCTGTGATGTCCTTCGGTTAGGGGTCAGCATGCCATCTGCTATTGGACCATGTGAGACAAGACTTCTGTGACTCATAGGTGTTTGATCACTTGACTTTGCAGACAGGTGTATGAGACTGTGACTTTCTGGCAGCTGTTCATCATTCACAGCACACTGTGAGGTGCTCTGGTTCAGGGAGTAGTGTTTCATGTCTCCCATTTGTCCAAATGGTGTGCAGTGTACAAATACTGGTTCAGAGGATGTGGTTAGTGGGGGATGAACATGTGCACTTGTCAGTTACATTACTTGCCTTCCCCATGTCCTAGGATAGTGACACAGTGCAGACTGTTGTTTGCTGGCTAACATGGCCATGTGACTTGAGACAGTGATGTATGACTTTGCAGGCATGCCTGTGTCATGGCATTAAACTTCCTAAGGGTGATCCTGCAGGGTGGTGACATGTGCAACAGGCACCCCATTGTGGCATTGACTATCCGGACATGGGTGCTTCATGGGGTCTGGTGCTGGTATGCATCACATGCATTTCTGTTTAGGCTCAGGCCGTCCATTTATCCAGACACCTGCACTGACTCAGTGGCAAGTGATGTGAGGTGGGCATGTTCACATACTTCACCGTGTTCTCAGAAATGTCCAACTACTGTGTAGGTGGTGCATGTGTCCACACTGGGGTCTTACCATCAGACGGGCACCAGACAGATGGGTGCAAGGGCAGGAGGGGTGTCTGTTCCATGGCTGACCATCAGACTGACAATTGGCTTATCCTAATCTGTGTGAGCACTTTTGGCAATGTTCAACTAAGGATGCCAGGGCTTGCTCTGTAATGTGCTGTACTTACTGTGGTGTGTGCGGTCAGTGCAGGTGACTGATGTTTGTCTGTTTCCCTAATTGTTTGCAGATACATCCACAGCCACAGGAGGGGACAGCTCCATGGACCAGGAGGAGCAGCGGAGCCAGACTGGGTCAGCGTCCGACGAGTGGTCAGAGGGACCCAGTGGCACGGAGGGCGAGGGGAGCCACACAGAGGAGTCCTCAGCACCATCCACCTCAGCTGAGGACCACAGCAGCTCGGAGGATGACTCCCTTGTGGAGGCGGGTGTCAGCAGCCACCACACCACAGCTACTCTGTCTGATCCCGCCACCACCACCACCACCACCGCCCTCCCATTGGCTCCCATTCCTGAGGTCCGTGGAGGCTCCCGTGCTCGGGAGCGTGTCTCCTTCAAGCCAGGCACCGCACCCCTGCCCCTGTGTCCCCTGCTGCCCTGAGTGAGGAGTCTGTGTACCTCCTTCGGCAGCTCCATGTAGGGCAGACAGCAATGCTGACTGTCCTCCATGCACACACCACACTGTTGACACAGCTGGTGTCGTTCATGGAGGGCATCTCAACGGTATGTCTGCCATACAGAGGAGCAATAGGTCCATGGACTCCTCCCTGATGGCAGCAGTGTCCCTCCTCCAACAGTCCCTCACCCTCCCACCTCTGCCCCATCCACACTTCCTACCACCATACCTGTCCAAAGCACATGCACACCTGCACAATCACACCAACACACAGACACGAGCAGCACACACCCACCCAAAACCAAGGCAAGACGTGCACACAAGCATCCTCAGGGGACTGATTCCACACACACAGGGGATGGGGAACTGACACACACACAGGCAACCACAGTCACTCCGCAATCCTCAAGATCCTCTCCCTCCAAGACCCCTTCCCTTGCCTCACCTGCAACCCCACATACACAGCAGCTCTTCCTCTCTGACCTCGGCCTCTTCCCCTCCAATACCGCTGATCCAGCATACCGGGGAAGAGGAAGTCCACACACAGAGAGGAGAGTGCCCTCGCCCCCGGACACCCTCCCCCAGGCGCAGGCAGAGTGAGCCCCCACCCGCAAGTCCCCCCAGACCCGGAAGAGCAAGACCCCGCCACCTCCCTGCAAGTCACCCACCCAGTCTCTCACCTCCATCCCCCAGGCCACCACTCCACAGGTTCCACCGCCACACCCTGCCCCAGGTTCCCCCACACACCGATACCGCATCCCCAAAGTGCTCAGGCCCTCCCCCTGCCACTTGCTCTTCCACCCCCAAACCAGACGCTCTGCCTGTATGTGCCACTGGTGTGGAGACCGTGTCCCCCCTCTGTCCTGCCCAGCTCTTCTGCCCCCCTTCCACTCCCTTGGAGTCATGCACTGCGGTGGAGTCCACAACAACCCCATCTGACTCGGGCACTGCATTGGGGACCCAGCCCACTCCATCTGCCCAGCCCACTGCAGTGGTTGCAGCACCAACACCATCGGACTTGAGCCCTGCGGTGGTGCCGGCCCCCTGAGTCAGACACCTCCACTGCAGTTGCCGGTGACACTCCTGCACCCACCTCACCTTCCCTGCCTCCTTCTGGCATCCCCTGATCCTGTCCCTGCGGTGCCTGGCCTGCCCCTCGTATGCCCCTCCAAGGGGGATGTCCCCTCTTGGTACCTGTGCAGGCAAGCAAGTTGTGACAAGTAGTCACACATCACCCTGTTGGGACTGTGTATTTGGACTGAACATTGGCCGTTGTTAATTTTGGACTTTTGATTTGAGTTGCACACTTGCTGAATAAAGCCTCTTTTTGTTTACTTGTGGTTAATCTTTGGTGGTACATGATGTAGATGTGTAGTATCATGCATTTGCTGTTGTAATTGTGTTCAGATCAGGTAAATGAAGTTTTGCTGTGATGGGCTCCATGTGGCCCATGGGATATGTGTCCTAATATAGTCTGGATCTATAGCATCCCTTGCTGCAGTCTGAGGGTGTAATGTTCAGCATTTGACACAGGGATGTACGTTTAGCATTTGTATATTACCATCTTTGTCCTACACTGTTGCACATCTGTTGGGCTTACCACTGTCCAATGTTCCTAGTACCCTGACTGTGTGCCCGTCTCCACTGGACATGCAGTTTTGCACATCAATTTTGGAGGACTCGTCTGTGTATACAGTTCAACTGGATTGCCACATGTTTTGGGTGTATGCAGATGACTGACGTGACACTCCCGTACCCAGGCTGATGTGAGCAGAGGCTTCTGTGTGTTGTAGTTGTTGACTCACTGACGGGGTGTCCTGCTGATATGTTTGAGTCGTGCACAGACAAGGTTTGGCACAGCGGAGCTTCCACAGGAGTGGAGTGCCCTCATGGCTGTGTGTAATCTGGTGACATTGCGTGTGCCCGTGTTGTGTGTTGTGTGAGCATGTCTGTGCATGTTCCCTTCCCTTTTCCTACACAGGCTGTGTCCCTAGGGATGTTCCTGTTTCTGATGGTTGCAGAGTTGGTATGTGTTCATCCAGCATCTTGGACCTGGTTTCTCCATGATGTGGTTGCATGGCAAACTGATGTTCATGAGGTTGTCATCCCAGGTTGTCTTTGTTGTCAGGGCTGGGGATGTGGGCAAACGCAGATGGGACACATTCAGGATTCCCCTTGGCACTTGTTGTTTACACAAGTAATGTGATTTTGAGTTTGTGTTAGCTTTCAGTGATTGTGACGCGTTGTGTGTGTGACTGCTGCCACTCCTCAGGGTCAGAGCTGCAATGTCGGAAGTTGTGTACGTGTGTTCTTTGTGTCTCACCTTGGCTTCTTCGTTGGTGTGTGACTATGGCCAGGATCCCATTGTTTGTGGTGGATTTGACATCATGCGCATGTACGGCGTACTGTGCAGTGTGTCATGCATAGACGGGTCATGTTGAGTGGGCATGTGTGATGGGTTTCTGCACCTTAGTTCCCCCACCACCCCTGGGATTGTCATGGGTGCATGTGCAATGTCACCAGTCCATGTGAGCTTCACTGCTGCACATTGTTGCAGATGAGGGTGTGTGGTGTTGAGTGTGCAAATGTGAGTTGTTGCACGGCTAGACCACTACCTCCATATTGTCCTTGGCTGGCAGGCCATGATGATTGATTGGAGCTTGTGTAGGTGTGATGGTAGTTTGTAGCTGAGGACACATGGCTGTGGTTCACAGTGTGATCAACATCTACCTTTGTCATCACAGTGGAATTGTCATGCAGGCTAGTGTCTGCACAATGTGGGGTCCCTGGGGGTAGTGCTGTGGTGGGTGTGTCTCTTGCTGTGCTAGTTGCTGTTCCTACATGCTTGTGTGACATGTGTAATTTGGGCTCCCTCTCATCTGACAATGCCAGATTTCCCACATAGGGGAATCCAATCCATGAGTTACTTGTGTGTGGCACTGTATACACATCTGTGTAATTGGGATTCAGGCCTCCTCATGTGTTGTGTGGTTGCCTGGGGACACTGGCACACACCCCCATCACCTGTTGTCTTTGATAGGATGTGTGAGTCTGCCTGTTTGTGTCAGTGCATTTGCATCACTGCATTGGCATTTCTGTAATGTGCCATTGGCTGTATGTGGTTTGGTGATTTTCCCCTGCTCTCCCTGGTACTCCTGGGTCATCAGTCAGCACAATGATCATGGTTTGTATGTCCCATTGCTGCCATGGTATGGTATTTGCTCACCTGACATCCACAGTCTCCACAGATTATATACATTTGTGTGTCCATAGGTGCAGATATGTGGGTCAGCATCATGATGGTAACTTCTGTCATTGTGGAATCGGCTGATTGTTGGCAATGTGGTCCCCCATGTGTGATGTTTGTATGCACATGGACATAAAGCGATGTTTCTGTGACACTACACTGTTAGCCTCCCCTAATATATGTTGCAATGGGACACAAGCAGTACTATGCCACAGATGTTTTGGTTGTTGTGTGACCAGGATTCATCCATTCAGTTTGTCTTTGGCAGCTTTTACCATGCCTACACTTACCTTATGATCACCGTGGTGATGGGGCTTTAGGCACCATTGCCACACTGATCAAAGGGTCCATCAGCCTTGGACCCCACACTTACCTTTTGGTGACTGTGGTGATGGGCCTTTAGGCACCATTGCCACACTGATCAAAAGGTCCATCAGCCTTGGAACCCACACTTACCTTTTGGTGACTGTGGTGATGGGGCTTTAGGCACCATTGCCACACTGATCAAAAGGTCCATCAGCCTTGGACCCCACACTTACCTTTTGGTGACTGTGGTGATGGGCCTTTAGGCACCATTGCCACACTGATCAAAAGGTCCATCAGCCTTGGACCCCACACTTACCTTTTGGTGACTGTGGTGATGGGGCTTTAGGCCCCATTGCCACAGTGGCCATGGTCGGCTTGTATTGTGGAGGCCACACACTTTTATGTGTGACACATGTGTTAGTGGGTCACATTGTATGTTCATTGTCATGTTTAGTGTTGTAGGCATTTGACATGGACTACACACGCTTGTCATGTTGTTTGGGTGGATGTAATTTTCTGTTATCCTTATGTGGGAGTATGCTGGTTGTGTCATGCATTACCCGTCCTATGAGTAGGGTTGATGGTAGTGATAGGCATCCAGCCCCCATGAGTAGGGGGTGGTAGTGATAGGCATCCAGCCCCCCATGAGTAGGGGGTGGTAGTGATAGGCATCCAGCCCCCCTGAGTAGGGGTGGTAGTAGTGATAGGCATCCAGCCCCCATGAGTAGGGGGTGGTAGTGATAGGCATCCAGCCCCCCATGAGTAGGGGGTGGTAGTGATAGGCATCAGCCCCCCTGAGTAGGGGTGGTAGTAGTGATGGGCATCCAGCACCCCTGAGTAGGGGTGGTGGTAGTGATAGGCATCCAGCCCCCTATGGGTGGGGATGGTAGTAGTGGCAGCCATCCAGCCCCCTATGGGTGGGGATGGTAGTAGTGGCAGCCATCCAGCCCCCCATGAGTAGGTGGGGTGGTAGTGATAGGCATCCAGCCCCCCATGAGTAGGGGGGTGGTAGTGATAGGCATCCAGCCCCCCCCCTGAGTAGGGGTGGTAGTGGTGATAGGCATCCAGCCCCCCATGAGTAGAGGTGGTAGTAGTGATAGGCATCCAGCCCCCCATGAGTAGGGGGGGTGGTAGTGATAGGCATCCAGCCCCCTATGGGTGGGGATGGTAGTAGTGGCAGCCATCCAGCCCCCTATGGGTGGGGATGGTAGTAGTGGCAGCCATCCAGCCCCCCATGAGTAGGGGGGGTGGTAGTGATAGGCATCCAGCCCCCCATGAGTAGGGGGGTGGTAGTGATAGGCATCCAGCCCCCCCCTGAGTAGGGGTGGTAGTGGTGATAGGCATCCAGCCCCCCATGAGTAGGGGTGGTAGTATTGATAGGCATCCAGCCCCCCATGAGTAGGGGGGGTGGTAGTGATAGGCATCCAGCCCCCCCCTGAGTAGGTGTGGTAGTGGTGATAGGCATCCAGCCCCCATGAGTAGGGGTGGTAGTAGTGATAGGCATCCAGCCCCCATGAGTAGGGGGTGGTAGTGAGAGGCATCCAGCCCCCTGAATAGGGGTGATAATAGTGATGGGCATCCAGCACCCCTGAGTAGGGGTGGTGGTAGTGATAGGCATCCAGCCCCCTATGGGTGGGGATGGTAGTAGTGGCAGCCATCCAGCCCCCCATGAGTAGGGTGGGTGGTAGTGATAGGCATCCAGCCCCCCATGAGTAGGGGGGGTGGTAGTGATAGGCATCCAGCCCCCCCCTGAGTAGGGGTGGTAGTAGTGATGGGCATCCAGCACCCCTGAGTAGGGGTGGTGGTAGTGATAGGCATCCAGCCCCCCATGAGTAGGGGGGGTGGTAGTGATAGGCATCCAGCCCCCCCTGAGTAGGGGTGGTGGTGGTGATAGGCATCCAGCCCTCCCCTGAGTAGGGGTGGTGGTGGTGATAGGCATCCAGCCCTCCCCTGAGTAGGGGTGGTAGTAGTGATGGGCATCCAGCACCCCTGAGTAGGGGTGGTGGTAGTGATAGGCATCCAGCCCCCTATGGGTGGGGATGGTAGTAGTGGCAGCCATCCAGCCCCCATGAGTAGGGGTGGTGGTAGTGATAGGCATCCAGCCCCCATGAGTAGGGGGTGGTAGTGATAGGCATCCAGCCCCCTGAGTAGGGGTGGTAGTAGTGATGGGCATCCAGCACCCCTGAGTAGGGGTGGTGATAGTGATAGGCATCCAGCCCCCCATGAGTAGGGGGGGTGGTAGTGATAGGCATCCAGCCCCCCCTGAGTAGGGGTGGTGGTGGTGATAGGCATCCAGCCCCCCCTGAGTAGGGGTGGTAGTAGTGATGGGCATCCAGCACCCCTGAGTAGGGGTGGTAGTAGTGATGGGCATCCAGCACCCCTGAGTAGGGGTGGTGGTAGTGATAGGCATCCAGCCCCCTATGGGTGGGGATGGTAGTAGTGGCAGCCATCCAGCCCCCCATGAGTAGGGGGGGTGGTAGTGATAGGCATCCAGCCCCCCAAGAGTAGGGGGGGTGGTAGTGATAGGCATCCAGCCCCCCCCTGAGTAGGGGTGGTAGTAGTGATGGGCATCCAGCACCCCTGAGTAGGGGTGGTGGTAGTGATAGGCATCCAGCCCCCTAAGGGTGGGGATGGTAGTAGTGGCAGCCATCCAGCCCCTAAGGGTGGGGATGGTAGTAGTGGCAGCCATCCAGCCCCCCATGAGTAGGGGGTGGTAGTGATAGGCATCCAGCCCCCATGAGTAGGGGGTGGTAGTGATAGGCATCCAGCCCCCCTGAGGAGGGGTGGTAGTGGTGATAGGCATCCAGCCCCCATGAGTAGGGGTGGTAGTAGTGATAGGCATCCAGCCCCCCATGAGTAGGGGGTGGTTGTGATAGGCATCCCGCCCCCTATGGGTGGGGATGGTAGTAGTGGCAGCCATCCAGCCCCCTATGGGTGGGGATGGTAGTAGTGGCAGCCATCCAGCCCCCCATGAGTAGGGGGGGGTGGTAGTGATAGGCATCCAGCCCCCCATGAGTAGAGGGGGTGGTAGTGATAGGCATCCAGCCCCCTGAGTAGGGGTGGTAGTGGTGATAGGCATCCAGCCCCCATGAGTAGGGGTGGTAGTAGTGATAGGCATCCAGCCCCCATGAGTAGGGGGCTGGTAGTGATAGGCATCCAGCCCCCCTGAGTAGGGGTGGTAGTGGTGATAGGCATCCAGCCCCCATGAGTAGGGGTGGTAGTAGTGATAGGCATCCAGCCCCCCATGAGTAGGGGGTGGTAGTGATAGGCATCCAGCCCCCCTGAGTAGGGGTGGTAGTAGTGATGGGCATCCAGCACCCCTGAGTAGGGGTGGTGGTAGTGATAGGCATCCAGCCCCCTATGGGTGGGGATGGTAGTAGTGGCAGCCATCCAGCCCCCATGAGTAGGTGGGGTGGTAGTGATAGGCATCCAGCCCCCCATGAGTAGGGGGTGGTGGTAGTGATAGGCATCCACCCCCCCCTGAGTAGGGGTGGTAGTAGTGATGGGCATCCAGCACCCCTGAGTAGAGGTGGTGGTGGTGGCAGGAATCCAGGCCCCTATGGATGTGTATGGCATTGGTGATGCCCATCCCACCCCTATGATTGTGCAGTTGCTAGTGTACGTCATTTGTGCATCCCTATGTGTGTGTGACATATTTTAGGTACGTGTAGTTAGTTTGTATTGTTGGTGTTTGACTTACCGTCTGCGCCGTACGCGTCCGAATCGGTCCCGGTAATAGATGAAGAGTATTGGTAGGACTTGCGCGATGGGATTCATGGTTGGTTCGTCTCGTTCGGTTTTCGCGTGTCTTCGACTCGTACTCGTCGCTGGCTTGTTCGTCTCGTAGCCGTGGATCGTTTAGTGACGCGAAACGGAGCTTATGTGCGGCTCTCCCGGATGCTGAAACGTGCCGGACGTAGCGACGGGTTCGGCGCGTATGGAAGACGCATCGTACTAGTCCGGCCGGAAGGTGCTGTGTATTTGGTTCCGTGCGACTCGATTCGGCGTTTACGGATCCGGCTCGGGCGGAGAAAAGGAGCTGGATTGGGTAAGTTCGGCTCGCTCGGAATCTGGGCTGTTATGCGCATCGTACTTGTTCGTTCGGTAGAGTGTTCGAGTCGGTCGGGAAACACGCGTTCGGCTGGTAGTTTTTCCAGACGAATACTGTTCGGTGCGCTTCCGGCCCGAATTGGAATCGGCCCCAGAATGTATAAATCACCCTCACTAAAAGATGCATTTTAACATTCTGAGTTCAGGCATACTAAACTTTATTTTCCTACCTTGTTCCCAGGGGTAGTTATGTTTAAAAGATGTTATAAACAATCTCCCCATTCTGTCCTATGGGAACAGGTAGCCTTGTAATAGTGAAAAACGAAATTGGCAGTAATTCACTACCAGGACATGCCACACACCAGGGCATGTCCTACCTTCCACATACACTGCACCCTGCCCACAGGGGTACCTTGGGCCTACCTTAGGGGTGACTTATATGTAAGAAAAGGGAAGGTTCGGGCCTGGCAAGTGTGTGCACTTGCCAAGTGGACATTGCAGTACCAGACTGCATACAGGTTCTGCAATGGCAGGCCAGGGTTACATTTTACAGGCTGCTTCTGTGGGTGGCACAATCAGTGCTGCAGCCCACTAGCAGCATTTGATTTACAGGCCCTGGGCACACACATTGCACTGTACTAGGGTCTGACTAGTAAATCAAATATGCCAATAATGGAACCACTAATCCATAACAACAATTTACAAAGGGAGCACTTGCACTTTGGCACTGAACAGCAGTGGCAAAGTGCCCAAAGCATCCAGACCAGCAAAACGGAGTCCAACCTGCAGCAAAAACACCGGAGGCAAAGGCAACAAATGCAGGGGAGACCCACGCCAATGGTGCCAGGTCTAACACGTGTCCCCTCCAGCTGAAATGTGGGGAGAACTACCCACCGTCTTAGGAGTTCTCTTAACTAAGGTGGAAAAATCTGGACAGACCATCAGCATTGGAGTGTTCTGTACCAGGGCGGTGTTCCACCGTGAAGTCCATCCCCTGTAGGGAAATGGACCACCTCAACAGCTTTGGATTCTCACTCCTCATTTGCATCAACCATCTGAGGGGCCTGTGATCAGTCTGAACCCAGAAGTGAGTCCCAAACAAGTAGGGCCCTTAGCTTCCAGACCACAGCAAATGCCTCACGCTCAATTGCACTCCACCTCTGTTCCTGTGGTAGTAACCTCCTACTAATGAAGGCTACAGGTTGGTCTAGGCCCTCCTCATTCAGTTGTGAGAGCGCAGCCCCCACACCATGTTCTGAAGCATCTGTCTGCACAATAAATTCCCTTGGGAAGTTGGGCACCTGAAGCATGGGCGCCGTGCACATGGCAGATTTCAGGGCATCAAAAGCCTTCTGGCAGGCGTCAGTCCAATTCACCTACTTGGGCTGCTTCCTGGAAGTCAGCTCTGTCAAGGGGGCAACAATGGTGCCATACCCCTTGACAAATCTCCTGTAATACCCTGTGAGTCCTAAAAAGGCTCTCACCTCTGTCTGGGTCTTGGGGGGTTCCCAAGCCAGAATGGTATCAATCTTGGGCTGTAGGGGTGCCACCTGGCCGCTCCCCACCTGGTGTCCCAGGTACACCACAAAACCTTGCCCGATCTGGCACTTATTCGCCTTGATCGTGAGGCCGGCCCTCTGCAGAGCCTTCAACACTTATCAGAGGTGGTACAGGTATTCCTCTCAAGTGGCACTGAGCACTGCAATGCCATCCAGGTAAGCGGCACTGAAATCCTCCAGCCAACACCTGGTTGACCAACCTCTGAAAGGTGGCAGGGGCATTCTTCAACCCACAGGGCATCACCCGAATTGGTAGTGCATCTCTGGTGTGGAGAATGCTGACCTCTCTTTTGCCCCATCAGTTAAGGCAATCTGCCAGTACCCAGACGTTAAGTCAAACGTGCTGAGGTACCGGGCACCTCCCAACCGATCGATGAGCTCAGCAGCCCTGGGGATGGGGTGCGCATCAGTCCTGGTGACCAAATTGAGCCCTCGGTAGTCCACACAGAACCGGAATTCTGGCATGGCACGGGGTGCGGCAGCCTTTGGGACCAAGACCACTGGGCTGGCCCAAGGGCTGTTTGAGGGCTCAATTACCCCTAGTGCTAACATCTTGGAGACCTCCTCCGTGATGCAAGCCTTGACCCTGTCAGTCACTCTGTAAATTTTATGTTTTACTGGAGGACTTTCCCCAGTGTCCACATCATGGACACACTACTGAGTGACACTGGGGGTCAGGGAGAACAGATCAGCAAACTGTCCCAACAGTTGGCGACAGTCACTCTGCTGTTCAGGACTCAGGGCGGGGGAGAGTGTTACACCGTCCACTGACCCATCATGTTCCTTCGCAGACAGGAGGTCAGGAAGAGGCTCAGTATCCTCCTCCATTCCAGCATCTGTCGCTAGGAGCATGCCCACTTCGGACCTCTCCAATTGGGGCTTTAGGCGGTTCACACGCAGGACCCACAAAGGGTTTCTTGGAGACTGCAAGTCCTCCAAGTAGGTGATATTACTCTTGCGCTCCACCACCTCAAATGGTCTGGTCCACTTATCCTGGAGCGCACAAGGCTGAACTGGGGCCATGACCCAAACTTTTTATCCAGGCTGAAACTCGATCAGAGTGGCATTCTGATCATACCAACATTTCATCTCCTCCAGGCTGGCTTCCAGATTCACCTGAGTGAGTTGTCTGAAGCGCTTAGTCTGGTTCCTGAAGGCCAGCATGTAGCTATATACATCCTGGGGAGGTTTACTGGGAGCTTTCTCCCAGCCTTCTTTGACCAGACTTAGAGGTCCTCTTACAGGGTGGCCATACTGGAGCTCAATGGGACTGAACCCTAAGGACTTCTGTGGTACCTCTCTGTAAGCGAACAAAAGGCATGGTACGAGGACGTCCCACTTACGCCTCATGGGTTCAGCAAGACCCATAATCATGCCCTTCAGGGTCCGGTTGAATCTCTCAACCAGCCCATTACCTTGGGGGTGGTAAGGAGTGGTGAACTTGTATGTAACACTGCACTCCTGCCTCAGGGACTTCATATACTTAGATATGAAGTTGGTACCAAGGGCGGACACCACCTCTCTTGGGAACCCCACACAGGAGAAAATCCCTATCAATGCACAATCCACCATGGGGCCGTCGCAATCAGGAGAGGGATGGCTTCCGGGTACCGGGTGGCATGGTCCACCAAGACCAGGATGAACCTGTTGCCCATTGCTGTCTTGGGATCGAGAGGCCCCACAATGTCAATACCCACCCTCTCAAAGGGGGTGCTGACCACAGGGAAAGGTTGGAGAGGAGCCTTACACTTCCTCCCACTCTTGCCAATTGCCTGTCAAGTCTGGCAAGACCTACAATGAGTATCAGAGTGCTTGCGCATTTGGGGACAGTAAAAGTGGGTGACAAACATTTCAAAGGTCTTGTCTTGCCCCCAATGCCCAGCCAAAGGCACATTATGAGCCAGACCCAGTAGGAAGGCTCTGAATCGCTGGGGTACCTCCAGCACACGGGCTGACCCAGGCTCAGCAACCTTAGGCTCGCTGTACAGGAGACCGTTCTCCCAGTATATCCAATGTGATCCGGACTGATCACCTGCTGCCTGGTTTGCAGCCTGCTGCCGCAAACCAATAAGAGGAGGGCACATCTGCTGCTCCTGGCAGAATTTCTCATTGGAGGGTCCTATTTCCTGCTGCCAATGGGTCAGCTCAGGCAGGTCCCGCAGTTCAGCCACTTGTTCCCCTGTAGGCTCCAGGGCATCCCCCTCAGGGTTTGCCTCCTCCTGGACTGTGGGAACTTCCGGGGCCAGTTTCCCACGCCCCCTGCCTCTCTCTTCCTAGCAGGCACCTGGACCACTCTTTCAGGCTCCAGGTCCTCTAGAATGCCCTTACCGGCTGCCATTGACCGAGTGGTCACACACGCCCACTCAGGCAGACCCAACTTCTCTAAATGAGACCTCCGCTCCATCTTTGCCCAAGGGGAGCTCTCCAAATCATTGTCTAGCATACAGTGAACAGGCTTGGCTGGCTTCACAGCTACTTCCAAGGTACCTGAGACCCCCCCCACTCAAAGGGAAACTGTGCCACTTTGCAGAGGCACTCTGAATGGTCAGTGGCAACTACTGGGTAGAATGCGTTGGGGACCACCTGCTCTTCAGACACCAGCCGACAACTAACAGCTGTCACACTGGCTCCAGTGTCTCTCAGAGCCTCCACACTATGGCCATTTATGGTCACCCACTGCCTGTACTTCTTAGTGTTATCAGGCAGATGAGCTCTTGGGACCATCTCTCTGTCTACTAAAGAGACCAGGGACATTTCTGCAGGACCCCACCCCTCTTGGGCACCCTACTCCTCCCCCAAGGCTACATTAGCCATCTGCCGGGGCAGTGCACCAGTGGGTGCTGTGGTAACCATGTTGGGACACCTAGGATCCCCTTGGAAGTGGCCCACCTGACCACAACTAAAACATGCCTTGGAACCCCTATGAACAGGTGTTCCTGTCGGGATCCATGGCTTCTTTTCAGTGGGAGGCTGGGAACCCTTACCTTGCTTCCCTTAGGGATTACTTTGGGGCCCTTTTTGGAACTCCTTCTGTTTACCCTTGTCCCCCCCACTCTTCTGCTGGGGACCCTGCCCACCTTTGGCGGAGTCTCTCACACCACCCTTTTGGACCCTGGTACTGACCCAGTGGTCTGCCTCCACAGCATGCTTCCTGGGGTCATTCAGCTTACTGTCAATCAAGTGCTGGCGTAGCTCTGGAAAACAATTATCTGACAAGTGCTCCCATGCAACCAAATCATTGAGCCCCTGCAAATCATTTACCTTGCCACCCTTCACCCAACCATCCAATTCTCTGCAAAAGTAGGACACATACTCCACCCAAGTACTTGACTCCAGCTTCTTGCAGTTCCTAAATTTCTGTGTATACAGCTCTGGGGTCAACCCATGCCTGGCTATCAAGGCTTCCTTCATTGGTGCATGGGACATCTGATCTTCAGTGGGCAAGTTTAGCATGGTTTCTCTTCAGTCACTGACAAAGCGGCCCCACAACCCCGCTCCCCAATCTCTCTCAGGGACTCTGTGGGACCTCATTCCTACCTCATAGACCTTGAACCACTGACCAATGTCCTCATGCTTAGTGAAATCCTTGATAACCTCCTTAGGGATGTATACCTTCCCTTCTCAAGGCACTGATGGTGCGCTGCCACCATGGGGAGTGATCTCTAGGCTCTTTGTTTTCAGATCCAACTCCCACAAAGCTATCTCATGCTCTAAAAGCATCCTCTTTTCCTCCATGGCTAATTTTAGCTTTTCCAACTCCAACTTCTTATTCTCTATGTCACCCTCCTTCCCCAGCCTGAACTTAGCAAGCTCCCTCTCATGCACCCTATCTCTCTCTCTGTCCTTGAACTCCTCTGGAGAAAGACCCCTTTGAGAAACACGGGCTGCCATTCACGTAAGATGCCCTCCCTCCTGGCAGATTTAATTGCCCCTTCATTTGCTCATCCACATTCTCTGCCTCCACCAGAGGCTCCTCACCCTGCCCACTGGCATTTCTGGATTCCAACCAGGCCCTCAGTGCCTTTTGGTATTCATCCTTCCTGGTGAGGCTTTTCACAGAGACCTTAAATTTCTTGCAGATGGCTTTCAGTTGAGACACAGTGTAGGTTTCCACCCTATCTTCCTCGAATTCGATATCAATTGATGCAATGGATGCTGGCTTGGTCATGATGACAACATTGGCAGTTCTTTACTTTGCAGAAAAAACAATCCAAGGGAAAAGTTCATTAAAAGTATGTGGTCACGTAATGGTATGCACTATACACCAATCACTGTATGTCAATCACAAATGCAAGTCCAGGATCCTCACCGCTGACCACCAATGTTAGAAATGGGGGTCTCTAGTTGGCAGAGGTAGGTACCTTTGTCCAAATAGGGACCCTTGATTCTAGTCAGGGTAAGAGAGATACACTTCTAAAATAACCCCTGCTCACCCCCTTGGTAGCTTGGCACGAGCAGAGGCATATGTCAGAGGCAGTGTGTAAAGCATTTGTAAACACATACAGTAATACAGTGAACACACTACAAACGGACACCACACCAGTTTAGAAAAATAGTAAATCTTTATCTAAACCAACAAGACCAAATACAATAAAGACCCAACATACAACACTCTTGAAAAACAGTACTTGTGCAAACTAAACTTTAAATTGCAGGAAAATCAATAAAATACTGTTCCTCTGACTCGGTAGCTCCTCCTGGGGCTACCGCGATACTGAATATGACAGAGTCTAACAATTCCAGCCGACCGCATCGATACGGGCCAGCTAAAGCGTCACCACACTCGGACACAGTACCTTTCTTGTTGCGACCAACACGTCTGTGCGAGTCGGTCGGGGCAAACGTCGTGGTCACGTTGTGAAACGGAGCATTGCGGCGGACCATGTCCTCACGTTTTGGTGCAGGCTGCGGCTCGTTGATGGAGTCGGTGAGACCAGGGCTTGTGTTGAAGGGTGAGACAATGCTCGCTGCAGTGCTGGCAAGTCACGGTGCGGCGACAGAGCTGGTCGATGTTCGGGTCGGGCAGCGATGGAGTCCTGACGTCCTTGCAGCGTGTAGAAAAGCGTTGCGGAGTGCGGTGCCCACAGGACGAGGTGCAATGCTGCAGCTCGTTGACAGAGTCGGTGAGACCAGGGTTGGGTTGCGAAGCGAGGCGTTGCTCTTGGCAGTGCTTTCAGGACACGGAATCCTGCGACGGACTCGATGACAGAGTCGGTTACCCTTTTTCTTCTGCGAAGACGATCAGAGACGGTGCCCACAGACACAGTGAGGTCTTTGCTGTTCCTGAGACCTCTACAACAGGGGGCAAGCTCAGTTCAAGCCCTTGGAGATCTTTTCTTCAAGCAGGGGGACAAAGCAAGCAACAAAGTCCTTTTCTCCTTTCCTTGGCAGCAAGTAGCCACTGCAGGCCAACCCCAGACAGCAAACAGCACAGGGGCAGTATTCCTCCTCAGCTTCTCCGGCTCTTCTCCTTGGCAAAGGTTCCTCTTGATTTCCCAGAAATGATCTAAAAGTCTGGGGTCTGGGCCCCTCTTTTTATACACACAAATTGTTTGTTCTCTGAAGGCAGAGAGTGTCTGTACCCAGCCGAAACCAGTTCTGTCCTCACCGGTGCAGCTTCCTGGCAGGAGGTGGAGACAGCATTGTTGAAGGCAGACCAGGCCTATTCAGGTGAAAGGAAATCTCCTCTCCCTACTCTAAATGCAGCCCAGGTCTATTCAGCCCAGCCCTGACTCATCAGGCTCTCTGGAACCACTGCCCCTCTCCAGCCCCTGTCATCCAAAAGCCAGACATGCAATACACAAACCAGGCAGAGGCTAAGCAAGAAAATACCTACTTTCTAAAAGTGGTACTTTCAAACACAGAATGTAAACATAACCCTCACTAAAAGATGCATTTTAACATTCTGAGTTCAGGCATACTAAACTTTAATTTCCTACCTTGTTCCCAGGGGTAGTTATGTTTAAAAGATGTTTTAAACATACTCCCCATTCCGTCCTATGGAAACAGGTAGCCTTGCAATAGTGAAACATGAAATTGGCAGCAATTCACTATCAGGACATGCCACACACACCAGGGCATGTCCTACCTTTCACATACACTGCACCCTGCCCACAGGGGTACCTTGGTCCTACCTTAGGGGTGACTGATATGTAAGAAAAGGGAAGGTTAGGGCCTGGCAAGTGTGTGCACTTGCCAAGTCGACATTGAAGTACCAGTCTGCACACAGGCTCTGCAATGGCAGGCCAGAGTTACATTTTACAGGCTGCTTCTGTGGGTGCACAATCAGTGCTGCAGTCCACTAGCAGCATTTGATTTACAGGCCCTGGGCACACACAGTGCACTGTACTAGGGTCTGACTAGTAAATCAAATATGCCAATCATGGAACCACTAATCCATAACAACAATTTACAAAGGGAGCACTTGCACTTTGGCACTGAACAGCAGTAGCAAAGTGCCCAAAGCATCTAGACCAGCAAAACGAAGTCCAACACACAGTAAACACACAGGAGGCAAAGGCATAAAATGCAGGGGAGACCCACGCCAATGGTGCCAGGTCTAGCACGTTCTATCAGCTGTTTTCCAGAAATCAATGCAGATGATTTTCAAAAATGCACTTCATGCAGCACTTGACCTCTGGTCCAGCAAGGTGGTCCTCCTCCGCCACTACTTCAGTTCTCCTTGGCTCCCTGACAGAGCGTCTTTCTCCTATGGTCTCGCCTCCTTGCAGCTGCCAGTTTGCCCCCCCCCCTGTCGGGATTATGCTCAGGTCACCACCCCCGGACTCCAGCATCTCCATATTTATTTTTTACTATTACTGTGATCATGTGTTCTGTGTGTTATTTGTTGTTTTACTGCTAATTTGGACTGACTGTTGTTTTGGGCATTTTTGTTACAGGGCAGGTCTTTCAAGAGAGTTGGGTGCACTTCACTGTTCCTGCCACTCAGTCACATCGTTGCCCCACCCACTCCTACCGTTTCCCATAGGATCCAGTCCCTGCAGGCTTTTTTTCCCGCTCCATGCCCTCCCGCCTCCCAGCCAGCCCCTCCCACCTCCTGGGACTGCATATCGAGGCCGCCATGCAGCTGGGCTGCCGTTGCACAGAAGGCACACCAAGGGCAAGCCCGTTTGCACCCGCCTGTGCCTGGACCACGCCCAGCACCAGGAACCCTGGTCCACCAAACCGCCGCCATAGACCTCTGCACTCTGGATGCAACAAAAAATGCTGCCTCGCATCACCTTGCTCCACAATAGGACCTTTCTCCTGCCTCTGCTGCCAGTTCACCTCCACCACAGGAGCAACCTGCCCACTGAAACCTTCGACATGCCGTCCCTACACACTAGAACCTCCCATGAACAACTCATATGCCTCCTGATCAACACTAGATCACTCTGTAAACACATCACTGGAATCTAGGGCACCATCTCCACCCTTGCCTCCAATGTGACCTTCATCACTGAGACCTGGCTCACCCCCGCATCTGCCCCTGATATCACCATTGCAACACCCAATGGATACAAGATGAAGCACAGTGATTGAGCCAACATACACACAGGTGGCATCGCCATCATACACAAGGAATCCATCATCTACGTGACCGCGGAAGACAATACCATACCGATCATGGAACACCTGAATTTCCAACTGCATACCAACAACAGGACCACAGAGGCACCCTTGCATACAGACCACCAGGTCCATGCGCTGACTTCAGCAACACCATCACAGAATTCATCACCCTGCTCACCATCGATTCTGAACATTACTTCTTCCTGGGAGACCTCTATTCCCACCTAGACAACCCCACTGACACCAATTCTACCAACCTCCTGGAACAAATAAACAACATTGGCCTTACATAGCTGGTCTCAGACCCATGCACAGAGCAGACCACATGCTGAACCGCATCTACACTTTGATCGAGAGAGTTAAATGCAGCTGCACCTCAAAATTCACCTGGTCAGATCACTCTATCATACACTGTACCATCTTTGGAACCCCAATCACCATCCCCAGTCATCACAGTATCCCCTTCCGCAGCTGACCAAGGTCACTCAACACCAATGGACTGATGCCCTCAGCAGCTCCCAGTCTGACGTTTCCATCAACCTGGATCAAGCAGTCGAGAACTTCAATGCCTGGGTCACCAGAGCTGCTAACCGAGTTGCCCACACCAAAACAGAATACACAGGCCCACCAAACGAGCCTGCTGGTACACCCTAGAACTCAGTGTAGTGAAATGAAGATGCAAACAACTAGAAAGGAAACGGCACACCAGCAGAAGCAACACCAACTAGGCCACTTTTAAGTCCACTCTCAACAGCTACCATCACCAACTAAAAGTCATGAAAAAGGAGGTCCTAAAACACTGCATTGAGGCCACTGCCAAGGAACTCATATCGATCGTCAGTGACTTCACCGGCCCCCCAGCCACCGAAAGCTCAATCCTTGTCACACAGGAACTCTGCGACACCCTAGCAGACCCTTTCCACAATAAGATTGCCACCATATATAGGAACGATGAACCCCAAGCAACCTACCTACTCAGCATCCTCTCTCCCAAGAATACCACCGGCTACTACCTGATCACCTCATGGGAACAACTCAAGCACACCAGACACCACCATCTTAATTAAATCCATCCACTCTGGAGCACCCACCGACCCAGGCCCTCACCAACTCTTCAACCTTAAAGTGATCAGATCAGCCACCGGCTGAACACCATCCTCAACTCTTCCATCACCACAGCCACCTTTCCCGATCCATAGAAACACACAGAGGTCAGACCCCTCCTCAAGAAACTTCTGCAAACCTCAGCAATACCCAGAACTACGCCCCATCTCACTACTCCCATTTACATTCAAGGTCCTGGAGGAGGCCATCAACCTCAAACTCACCGCACACTTGGAGAGAAACAACCTACTCCACCCTTCCCAATCTGGTTTCACAGCCAACCACAGCACTGAGATTGCCCTGATCACTGCAAGTGATGACATCCGCACATTTTTCAACAGAGGAGAATCAGCCCCCTGATCCTTCTAGACCTCTTTGCAGCCTTTGACACTGTCTCCCACCACCCACTCATCAGCTGACTACAGCAGAACGGCATTGAAGATGGCGCTCTCAGATGGATGGCATCATTGCTCATGGGGCGCATCCAAAGTGTTTGCCTCCCTCCCGTCACCTCACAGCTGAAGCGCATCATCTGCGGCATTCCTCAAGGCTCTTTCCTCAGCCCCACCCTCTTCAACATGATGCCATTAGCAGACATCGTCAGAGCCCACGACATCCACATCATCACCTACGCTGATGACACCCAGCTCATCCTCTCACTCTCAGCAGACCCCACCAAGACAAAAGGCAACTTCCACAACTGCATGAGGAGCATTTCTGCATGAATGAAGGACAACTGCCTGAAGTTCGAACACGGACAAGACTGAAGTGCTGATTTTTAGCAGACTCACCGCTCTCTGGAACGTCTCCTGGTGGCCATCTGAACTCGGCCCGCACTCACTCTGAAAGCACTCTAAGCATCATCCTGGACAGCAGACTCTTCATGAAATGACAGATCAACTCCGTCTCCTCCGCCTGCTTCTTCATACTCCACATGCTCCACAGAATTTTCCAATGGCTACCCATCAACACCAGGAAAGCAGTGACACAAGTTCTTATCACCAGCTGACTCGACTACGTCAATGCACTCTATGCAGGCACCACCAACGAACTCATGAGAAGAATCCAGAACGCAGCAGCCAGACTGATCCTCAATGTGCCCAAAATGATCCACATCACTTGGCACCTGAGAGACTACCATTGACTCCCCATCTAGAAGAGATGCCAATTCTAGTTCCTTACCCACGCCTACAAAGCCCTCCATGACCAAGGACCAGCCTGAACTTTCACCAACCAGCCAGAAACCTATGCTCCACCCACCTCACACTCACCCAGACACCATGCATCAGTCAATTTCGCACTAGAAGACATTCTTTCTCCCACCTCACCCCCAAATCCTGGAACTCTTGCCCCCTCCACCTCTGAACTGCACCATCTTTGACAGATTTGATGAAGAGACTCAAGACCTGGCTCTTCGACTGAACTCCTGCAGCAAAGGGCATAGATACGCTCATGGGTGATAAATCGCACTTTACAAATACTGATTGATTTATGTCCCACACTTTGTGGATGATGTTGTAGTGCAGGATGGGGATGAAAATGAATAATAGACAACCTTCTGTAACAAGACATGTTAGACTATGGAAAGAAAAAGAGTTTACATTTGCAGTAAAAAAAAAACAGGATACTTAGGGCACACAATTTTACAAGAGGGCATCAAATTGAAATTGAAGTAGGGTCAAACAACAGATGATGCACCCAATCCAACAAATTATGAACAAATAATGAACAACTGAGTTCTGAATTGCTTTTTGTGGTTGTTATAGTATTATGCAAGTATAGTGAAAACTACTCAGACTGGAACGGGAAATCATAATATTATTGAAAAAGGATGTACATTGTGGGGCATATTCACAAGGAGCTATCGCCGAATTAACGGCACTTTATCGCAGCCAAAGTTGTGATAAATTTACCTCCCCATTCACAAGCCCGTGTTAACAGCCCACAGCACCAGTTTACCCGCGATAGCAGCCGCAAAAAACATCGCCACAGAGGACTCCCGCAAATATCGCTAATGAGATGCAGAGTAGGCGTTCCCGTGCCAAAAGCCGAGACAACATCACACCTCAACATTCACAACGACCAGCCACATCGGCGATAAAAACACAAAACAGGCGATAAGGCGCGTTAGCACCAGGAAATTTACACCTGCTCTGACCTGGTGTAAAGTCGGACGGCAGCCAGCACCACAAAGGGAGCACAGCCCAGGGCCACATCCGAAGGGCAACAGATGCCATGGAGCCACCCATCATGCGGTCCGGACACCCAAGAGGGCCACAACACCCACCTCCACCGCCCCAGGACCCCAACCCACACCCAGAACACCCCCCCCCCCGGACCACCACCGACGCAGCGCAGACAAAGCCAGCGGAACCCCAGGAAACGTTCCAGCCGCACAGACCCAACATCGGACAATGTCACCGTCCACTACAGGCTGAAAGGGACAACCAACCTACACATCCTGACCATCATCGCCTAACAGGCCTACGGCACCAACACAGCGGACAAACAACATCCCACCCCACACAAAGCTGATGGCGTGGCTGCACCTGTTGGCCCCTGGGACCTCCCAACCAACACCCGCCAGAGTCGGAGGAGACTCACAGCCAGCCACATCCAAGTCCCCCACACCTGTCCTGGACATCACCATCACCCTGGTACCCCAGTCCCCATACGTACAACACAATGCGCAGGATCTGCTGGAGACCAAGCAAGGACCATACGCCATAGCAGGATGCACGCACGTGTTGGGGGCAATACACAGCACACATGTACTACCTGTGCCCCCTGGTGACACAGCACACAATCACCGCAACAGGAAGCACACGTCTCACATCAATGTGCAGGCAACAACAGAACACCGTGGAACACCCAACAATGTCGCCTTCAAATACACAGCCAGTGTGCATGATACCTTCATCCTCCGAAAGTCCATCATCAACCAGCGTTCCCAGGATGGCAACAAGGCAAATGCACAGCCCCTTGGCAATGTCCAAATGAACACCCCACACACCTCAACTCCACAACCATGCAACTCACAACTCTGGCAATGCACACGTCACAAAATCACATACAACAGGCACAACAACATGCCCACCCACCAGACACGACAGAACAACTTACAATGTCCACATGGGTAAGCCCTGAACATGAGCCAGCAACGGCATGGCACCTCAGCCACATAATAGCTGAATGTGGGGAGAGGTGGCAACCAGGCATGTGTGAAGCATGCAGTAGAACCATGATTGGGAAAGTACACAATGCCAAGAGTGCCGGAGATGTGCTGGACACCTCGCAGTATGCAGAACACACCCATTTCCATGGCGACATACACCGCTTGTGTATGGAGTGTAGTGGACAGTGGACGCCACCATGTCACCCCAGCCAGTGGGGGACCTCGCGGAAATGTTGCCTGTTACGCCCCCCCTAAGCGTCAGCGGAGTGGGATGGCCCGGCGTACGCCACGCCAGTGTAGGGGTGTGAATAAAAAGCATGTAGGCCTGGGCATGGTCCACTTCCGGAAAGACCCACGTCTCTGCCAGGGCGGCGCCTCCCACCCTGCCACGAGGCCGACGCCATTCTCGTGAGTGGAGTTGCCTGCGATGCTGTGCACCTGCCGGACCCCGGCACGCTGGACCACGAACCCGTCAGGCCAGCCCCTGCGCAGCCAGGCCACACTGATCACCTTCCGACACCGGCGTGTGTCAAGGAGGACCCACCACGTGCCGGCGCAAGCCCCAAGCCAGAGGCCCGCGACCTTGGCAGCCACCTCAGACCATCACGGCCTCCACGACACAGGCCCGCTTTATTCCTTTTTCGTTGACGTACTCTACTGCCGCCCCCGGCCTACTCTTCGGACCAGTAGGTCCCATATGTGAAACTGTGTCCTGAGTCATGAATGGCAGTGACCCCAAATCCGGGCCAGCGGCCACAGCACCAGATCAGTGAGGCATAGTTCCATATGGGCATCTTGCGACACGTGGTGCCACTAACCCTGTTCAACGCCAGCCGGCTACACGTGGTGCCACTAACCCTGTTCAACACCAGCCTGCTACATGTTGTGCCACTAACCCTGTTCAACGCCAGCCTGTTACACGTGGTGCCACTAACCCTGTTCAACGCCAGCCTGCTACACGTGGTGCCACTAACCCTGTTCAATGCCAGCCTGCTACACGTGGTGCCACTAACCCTGTTCAATGCTAGCCTGCTACACGTGGTGCCTCTAACCCTGTTCAACGCCAGCCTGCTACACGGGGTGCCACTAACCCTGTTCAATGCCAGCCTGCTACACGTGGTGCCACTGAACCTGAACTACGCAGGCCGGTGGGGCCATCCAACCTATGCCGGCGACACTCGGTGAATGGGCCATGCTGACCGCTGCCTCAGGCCTACACCACGGTCAGGTAGGTCACACATTTGGAACTGAGTCTTGAGTACACCATGGCAGTGAACATTATTTAAGGCAGAGAACAATTCACTATACACCCTCCGATGTGGTGGCAACAAGTCTGTGCATGGCATCACAACCACACGTGTCTGTGGGCCTACGCAGACCACTGCCCTCGGCCTGTGCTGCACACAAGTGGGATCACAGATTTGGAACTGAACATCGGTAATTCAAAAGGCAGAATACATTTCTTCACACGCACGGAGGGGCATAAGAGGATGACACATTGCAGTCCGGAGGGAACAGGATCAGCGTCACGGAGGAGATTGAACACTACCAACAACTGCCACTGTGTCACTAACTCTGTGCCTCGCGAGCCAACGACCCGTGGCTGTGGGCCACTGCTGACCGCTGCGTCCGGCCTACACTGCGGTCCAGTAGGTCACAGAGCCTTGATTTGGCATTCTTGGAGTTCACATATGTGTACCGGCATCATCGCAGACTGCATCCCCTCACATCACCTGTGCCACTAAGTTTGTTCCCCGACATTCATGAACACTCACCGGTTGTACATTGGTGGTGTTTGAGTCTATGGACTAGGGGCTAGTTTTCATCCTCATGTAGCTGATCCCGAATTGTTGGTGCAAACAAGGGTTGTGCTTTCCACTCCTCCATTTGCTGCTTCCAGATAACATCAGACCTTCCGCATCATGCCCTGGAGGACACCTTCCACTGTCCTCCGCAACCCTCCGCAACATACACCTCGGACATTGATGGGGACCCGCTCAGGTCGCATGGTCCATCTGACTGCACAGCAAGTCACCGTCCCGTGGCTGGGTGCCTGGGCCGGCGGCAGTGCAGCCGGGGCCACTAACTCTGTGCTGCTCAGGCCTGGGACCCCTTCTTCTGAGACATTGAATGGCCTCTGTAGCGATGGTCTTGGGGTCATCAACACCATGTGTCTGTGGCCCTGCGCTGTCCGCCTCCTCTGGCCCCAACTGCGGGCCACCAGGGCCCACACATGGCATTGAGTCTTGACCGGCCCGGCCCGGATGTCGCATCACCGCAGGAGGCACACGCCACCACTGCAAGGACCACCTCCAACCGCCATCTGCCAGAGTCGAAAGGGTGGTCCTGACAGACCTACGGAGTTGCTCAGACCTGTCGTGGATGCCATCATCGGCCTGCTACCCTGCTCAGCACTCCAGGTGCCAGTGACTCAGTGCACTGCAAGCCATTGTCCGTTACTGATTGAGTTTTGTGCTGTTGTGAGGTTGCGCAGCAATGTCTCCCCATGCAGTGGTGAAGAACTGGGACTATGATGAGGAAGATGTGTCAAGTGTGCGGACGGGAGAAGGCACAGACAATGGGAGGGCAGGAGGCAAGAGCCCCTAGGCAGGAATGCAGACTGGTGGTGGTAGTCAAGCTACACACCCGGATCTCTTACTGGGTATTGCGCTGTGGACTGCGGACACAACTGTCACCTCAGGCAGTGTGGGGGACCTGGGACGTTGATGAGGAAGTTGATGCAGGTGTAACACACCCCACTGCATGTGCATCAGGACTAACCGGAAGGGACACAATCCTAGCAATTTCTTCACATGAGCACACTCTTCTCTAGTGCCCCTACCTCAGTGCACTACAACTCACGGAACCTCCTGACTGAATATTGGGTGACCTCTGTCCTTACTCCGGATCCCTCCATGTTGCTCTGCAGTTGACTCTGTTATGCTGGTGTTTTCTGTTACCATTACACTGGTGTCCACTGTTCAGGTTGTTGCCAGCACCAAGCACTCCGTGCGGGCTGGCTTATACTCACCCCACACACATCCTGCACAGGCGTCACTGTACATGTGGCCCTGCCAATAAAGAGGCCGGGCGCACGTGCCCGTAGCCAGTTCAACATGATATGTGCATGTGTCCCTGTGGTCTTGTTGTATGCATGGGGGCCCTGGGCCCTACGACATTACATTGTGCTGTGTACAGCGGACGCAGACATGTCACCGCAGGCAGCAGGCTAGAGCTTGGACATGTAGCTTTGTAGTCACCCACTCAATTCATAAGGGGAGTGGACTGAGCTGTCGTATGCTGAGCCAACGTGGGTGTGTGACTGATATGTGCGTGCCCCTGGGCGTGGTTCTGTACTAGGTATGTGCATCTGCATGTGTCTCTATGGCAGTGTGGGTCTCCTTTGTGGGGTGTAGGTGGTCCCTGAAGGGTATTGGACACCCACGTATGTGTTCTAGTTCGCATTCCATGGGTTGGGCAACACCTGCACCTGTTGGGCCACCTCCTTTTGGCGTTCTGACACCTGGCTTTGGGGTGCCATGTGTGGGTGGGTGAAGTGTTGTGAGCCAGCCGTGATTGCGGGTGTTCCATGCTGTGTGGTCTGTTGCAGGGGCTGGGTTCTCCTCTGAGTAGCTTGTCTGCCCTGGTCCTGGTGGTGGGTTGTGTGGGATGTCCATGGGCTGTTGTAGGGTGTCACTGATGGGTTGTCTGTTCTGACGTGCTGGAGGTGTTGTTTGTCCCTCTGCATTGTGAAGGGGAGGTGCATGTTGGCATTGTGTTGGCGCCTTGTTCTTGTCGACATGCAGACTGTGTGACAATGTACATTGTGACTGTTTGGGCGGTGGCGGCTATTCGAGTTGGGACAGTGTACATTTGGCCTACATGGCTGATGTGGGGTTGTAGCCGTAGATATGCGTCTCACAGTTCCCTGCTCTGTCCAATGTGATTGTTCTGTTTCTCTGCCTGGGCGGACCCAGTTGTGTCCCCTGTTCTGCAGTGTGGGTGTTGCACTTTGTGCCACATTGTCATGGTATGTGCTGTGATTGCTATGTGTGTGTGCTGCAGTGTGCCAAGGGGATCTGGGACATGATCCTGGATAATTGTGGGTGTGCAGTGTGCTACACCTCGTTGTGCATGTGTGCCATTGTGCCCATCTCCCCCCGTCCGCCCAGTCCCTGTTCGTTACACTCCCTGTTGATGTTGTATCAGGTCCTCTCGAGCTGTGTCCGTACTCCCTACTCCTTGCACCGTCTACACACTGATGGCTGTGGCCTGGGTTTCCTCCAGTTCCTCCTGTGGCGCAGGACTGCCACCTCCTGTCACCGTTGCTGCCTTCCTGTTGGCAGCGGGTTTATACCTGGTTTAGGTGGTCACGTCCTGCCGGCGCCTCTTGGCCTCCTGGATTGGCCTCCTGGGCACTCCGACTGCATTCCAGGTGGTCTGCTTGTGGGTCAGTTGCTGGTAGTGTTCTGTCACCTCCTTGACGCTGGTCTTGTTTTCCTGCGGTCTGCACCCCATCTTCCTCTCCCTTTTCTGCTTGGCCTTCCCCAACCCAGTTGTTCCTTGCTGGTGGTCTGTGGGGGTTGTGGGGTTCGCGTTGACCTCTGCGCTGGGTCAGGGTGCATCCATGTTGCCACGTGCTTTGGCTTGTTTCTGGTGTGTTGTTTATGTAGGTTTTATGGTGTATTTTCCCACCAGACACGTGGGATTTGCAGGCCTGTGGCTGGTTTTCGCAACTTTTTGTACCGCGATTGGCCTCATTGCATGGTTTTTCGCGTTCGCGTTTTGCATTTTTGCGGCGTGGCGTTGATTTTCACGCTGACATTTGACGCGTTATCTGGTGTCTATCGCATGCTACCGCCTTGTTGTGAATTCCACGTTGACACGGGGTTATTTTCCTGCGATGGGCTGCGATAATAAAAGTTGCGTTACGCTACTCTTGAGGTAGTTATCACACGTTCTTGTGAATATTCCCCTAAGTGTGTTCAGAAGAATGTGAAGAGAAATTCCAAAATCTCACTAAAAGCATTGAATGAGTGGTACCTTTCAAGATTAGTAGAAGAGTAGAAAGAGTAGAGCAATGGAATCGAGAGAATGGATGCCTTTTGCTTCCTGTGTATTTAGGGGTGCAAAGAGTATGTAATGTATCATTGAAAAAAAATGTTAATGTGCTCATGAAGCATACACAATTCTAAGTCATATGTGTAGGGAACTGCATATGAGGTCAGAACAGACCACAAACTGTTAGTAAATATTTTCACAACTAAATGCGTAGGACTGGTGAAATGGCTTTATAACTAGCAAGAGTTTCATTTGCTATGAAATAAGTATTCTGTTGCATGAATGTGCATGTAGACTGTTAAGATGATCAATGGATAATGGGGAGGTTATTGATGAAGAGTTAATTGTAACAAATGTGGATGATGCTGCGGTGGAGCCATAATGGAGGAAGAATGTAAAGTAGAAATGAATAAGGATGCTGTAATGTCCTGAGGTAGTAGTATCAGACAATGATTGAAAGTTTGTAACAAGGGAGTTTGAGTTTGTCTCAAATATCACAAAACTATGTTGTATCATCTGCACAAGAATGGGGTTGTAGAGAGCTTCAATACATATTGAGGGAGCTGGTCCTCTGGAATGACAGAATGAAATTCACAATGCTGGGGAATTATAGAAGCTTACATCATATCACTACAAGAGAATCATCATTCAAGTTATTTGAAGACAGGGATCCCTGAACTAAGGTTCAATAGATGTGTTGTATGTAGTGAACATGAATTTATTGAAAAGAGACTTTTCAATTGACCAAAGCACTATCACATGGGAAATATGGTGTTACGAGGCTAGGCAAAAAGACGTTAAGGTAGGAAACTGAGTTTGCATCAAGGTAGGTGCAAATTCTGTCAGACTAAAAGTGTTATTCGGGCATATAGCAATTCTGATGATCCTGAAGGTGCTGAGAGATGGGATGTGAAGATAGTGGTGGGATGTATTGATTTAAAAGGAGGATGTGATGTTGTTGCTTGAGTTAATGGAAAATTGAGAAAGGAGAAATTATGGAAAATGTAGCGTTCTGATATGTCACTAGAAGTTTATTCAGTTTATTGAATCTTGCTTATTTTTGTCATATTAGTTGTGTTGTTTGAGGCTAAACACCCACATTAGACTAGCAAATCTAATGCATTTTAATGCATAGTATTTTTTATGTATGTAATTACAGTGTAGGTAATTTTACATGTTTTCTCTTTCGTTATTCAGTTGTGTGACATCTAGATTATAGAACATAGAATTCTATTGTGAGGGAAAATATTCAGGGTGGAGTGGCATCTCTAGCTGGTGACAGTTGCTGCTAACCTTTAGGCCTGGTGGTTTTCTCATATCCTGCTTCTCAATAAACAAACTTTTACCACTTCCTTTGAGGAAGCAGCTCATTCCAACAAGATCTAGTTAGCTCAAGTTGGACTAGGTAGTCAAATAATTTAACACTATCAGAGTTTATGGAAGAACTCCTTCCTTAAAATTGGGATCTTCAAAGAGAACCAGTCAGTATAACAACTGATTCTCATTGCAGATAAAGGCCCTGAGAAAGGAAGTCAAACAATTTGAGTGACCTGGTAGAAGGACCCTAAAGGGGTGTTCACATTTAAAGAGCAAACAAACAGTGCTTTTCCAATACATTTTTCAAGAAAAGCATGACACTGCTCCAGAGAATTGTTCTGCACACTAAAGCAAATCGTTCATCTGATATTAGAGAAACAAGCCCTCACCAGCTCACAAAATGGAGAGATTCAGAATCATTTCCATTCAAAAGTGGAATTGATTCAAGCAGGAATTCTATCCGCAGATACAGAATTAAGCAATCAGTGTATGAAATTTCACCATCTGGTAAACTATCAACCATTCTTTGTGATATTACATTGGAAGAAATGGATCCCAAGTAAGTTATTTGACATCCAGTCACCGCTTGACAGTACCGAGTCTGCTCTTTTTTCTGTAGCGTAGGAGCTTTATTACATCCTGCACCAGGGCGGGTCCATAGCCCGGTCCTATTGGACCTCTTCACAGCATTTTATAGTGCTGTTTATGCAGTATGTCCAAAAAGATTAAGGGACATGAGAGTATCGGGTCTTTCCCTATACTGGATCAAGTCCTTTTTGGAGGGAAGATCTATCTGTATTTTCCTTTACCCATTAACAGCTGAGAACTTTTTTTTCTTGCAGGGTTCCTCAGAAATCATTCCATGGCTTCTCAGGATGCATTGATTAGATCATTTGGCTTCTTCTGCATGGCATATGCAAATGACATCCAAATTGTTGTTTTAATCTCCAGCAATCTGGACGACACAGAGGATTGCTTCTCTGGTTGTATGTTAGCCTTCTTGGGATCAATATATGAACCAATTTTTGCTGAAGCTTAAGACTGGCAAAATTGAAATCTTGCTCTTCAGAGCCAACAGCCCAAGTGAGAATTGAAATGTTAGAAGTATATACTAGGTCCATTACCATCTCCTGATTCCTGAGCTAGAGATCTGGGAGTAATATTTGATACCAACCTTTCATCTGTCTCTCACTTCACCTCAGTTGCTGCCTAGTGTTTCTCGATGCTTCAAGCCACATGGAAAAAATATTCTTATCTCACTATCGCAGCTCGAAAAACTATGCTCCAGACACTTATTTCATCTCAGCTGGACTCTACCGAGGGACTTTGGTGAAGTCTTTTTTGCCTTCACTTCATTGGCTTCCTATTTGGCAACAATGTGTTCTCTGCCTAGTGTTCAAATTGATTAAAGGAATGGGCCCTAGCTACCTTTCTAAGAAGAGCCATCTTTACTCTTTTGCACATATCCTACATTCATCTGGAACTTGTTTGCTCCAAGTTCCTAAATTCAGATGCTGCTGCTTGGGGAGACGCTTCTTCTTTTATCACCTGGCAAAGGTCTGTGATTTCGTGGCAGTTGCGCTGAGGTAGTTGTTGGATTATTTTACATTCAGAAAGTCTAAAAACCCTGTAACAATAGTTGTAGTGTGGTCTTTTGTCAATCTGATCAGTAGCCTAGAGCCAGGACACCCCATACTTAGGATAACACCCCACTATAAAAATAGTATTAATTGCTTCATTGATCACTATTGTACAATATTACATTCAAACTCCAACAGCTATTGTAAAAACTTACAGTGGACTCCCAATATATGTAAGTGACACGCAAGTGGCATTTTATTTACCTCAAGATCCAAATGAATCAAAACTCAAATCCAGGTGTTTGGGTCAAAGGAAATGCATAATAAAGATATTTTAGGGTAGGATAATGGAAATTGAGGTAAAGAGTAATGTAAATTCCTCTGAGTTACCCTGGAGGTGTGTCCAGGAACAATGATGTGAAACATATAATTCCTACTTTGAATGATGATTCCTAACTACATTCAGGGTCCCGCCATCTCTTGAAGGAAAAGATAGAGTGAAATATCTTAAATGACAATTGAAGCCAGTTTAGAAAATAGGAACAGCTTATTGGCTAGACCCTGCAAATAAATCTTAACAAGCTGCAGATTTTCCAAACCCCTGCAGTAAAGGAGGTACCTAACTTGCAGAAGAAAGTACCCAACAGCTTCCATTTGTAAATAGGCTGCTACTTAAAACCCTGGCCCCAGTCCATGAGGTGATATTGCAGATAAGCCATTTGATAGGAAAGTGTTCTTCTTTCAAGTAGAAGGTTTAAAGCCAGATGGAGAGCATGCCCTGATATGGCCTTCTACTTGAGGAATTACTTATACATTAGATGGTTACTTTAAACTTATCTTTTCAGAGAACAATTGTTTGTAGTTATAGTAGTGCTTAGTTGGATATCCAGGTGCTTAGCATTTTATAAATGTAGATTATGATTACAAACAGTTAAGGAATCTATTTTGATACACAATTTTTCTGAGAGCTGCTTTAATGTCCTTGTTTCTGAGGCTATAAATGATAGGGTTCAGCATGGGGATCACCACTGTGTAAAATACTGTAGCTACACTTTTCTCTTTCATGGAGGTGCTTGGCCATAGATATACAAAAAACACTGTCCCATAGAAGAGTGTTACAGCTGTGAGGTGTGAGGCACAAGTTGAGAAGGCCTTCATTCTCCCGGAGACAGACCTGATCTTCAGGACTGTGGCAATGATGTACCCATATGAAATAAAGATAATCAGGATAGAGGACATGGTGACAAGCGAGGCAAAGGTGAAGAGCACCAGAATGTTGACTCGTGTGTCCGTACATGAGAGTTCGAATAATGCTGGAAAGTCGCAGACAAAGTGCTGAAGGGCATTGGACGCACAGAAGGAGAGGCGGAAGGTGCAACCAGTCTCAATGAGTGAATGTACCAAACCAGCAACATATGCACCGGTGACAAGAGAAACACAAGCCTTGTGGTTCATTATAAAAGGGTATAGCAGTGGACTGCAGATGGCAACATAGCGGTCAAGGGCCATGACAGCAAAGAGGAAGTTTTCAGTGCTGCCAAGTGCACAAAAGAAATAGACCTGGTAGGCACAACCAAGAAAAGAGATTACCTTTTTATCAGCCAGGAAATCCACTAACATCTTGGGAGTGATTGTCGAGGAGTACCACACATCTAGGAAGGACAAGCTACTGATGAAGAAGTACATGGGAGTATGCAAGCTGGTGGAGATCCTGACAGCCAAGATGATCCCTGTGTTCCATATCAATGTCAATGAATATATGAAAAGGAACAACACAAACAGCAGGATTTGCAAATCGGGATCACTTACGATACCCATGAGTACAAACTCTGTTATTCTGGTGTGATTCTTCATTTCCATCTTGCATCATTGGCTGTCTGTCCCTAGAAAAGGAAAATATATTTAGCATATTGTTCTGCTTCATTTGCTACAGAGCAACAGGTAACTCTGCGTCCAGAAACTCAATTATAAATGGCATCAGAACCAAAAACATTTGAAGAATAACGGCCTAATTATGACTTTGGCGGTGCAGGAGCAGGGCGGAAATCCACCGCCCGCTCCCACACCGCCAAAGTGGGTCCCTTGCTCACTTTGCCACTGGATTCAAGATAGCCTGGCTGATGAGGGCTGTGAGCCCGAAACCGGTCCCAGGATGCTTGTTTCCGGTCCAGGGAAGACATGGCTTGGCGGTTCGGGCTGGACTGTTCCCTTGAGGCACAGGGTCAGACTGATTTGCATATGGCCATGTCTGAACTGGGGTGGCGGAGTGAGCTAAAGAATGATGATGGATTAAACCCAGATCAGTTGACTGGGGGTGAGTGCTTGCAATGTCAACACTCCGTCCATCATCCCCTTTGGTTTTGCTTTGTTCGCCGTAAGTTGGCAGGGTATGCCCAGACGTGGGTCCCTTGCTCACTTTGCCACTGGATTCAAGATAGCCTGGCTGATGAGGGCTGTGAGCCCGAAACCGGTCCCAGGATGCTTGTTTCCGGTCCAGGGAAGACATGGCTTGGCGGTTCGGGCTGGACTGTTCCCATGAGGCACAGGGTCAGACTGATTTGCATATGGCCATGTCTGAACTGGGGTGGCGGAGTGAGCTAAAGAATGATGATGGATTAAACCCAGATCAGTTGACTGGGGGTGAGTGCTTGCAATGTCAACACTCCGTCCATCATCCCCTTTGGTTTTGCTTTGTTCGCCGTAAGTTGGCAGGGTATGCCCAGACGTGGGTCCCTTGCTCACTTTGCCACTGGATTCAAGATAGCCTGGCTGATGAGGGCTGTGAGCCCAAAACCGGTCCCAGGATGCTTGTTTCCGGTCCAGGGAAGACATGGCTTGGCGGTTCGGGCTGGACTGTTCCCATGAGGCACAGGGTCAGACTGATTTGCATATGGCCATGCCTGAACTGGGGTGGCGGAGTGAGCTAAAGAATGATGATGGATTAAACCCAGATCAGTTGACTGGGGGTGAGTGCTTGCAATGTCAACACTCCGTCCATCATCCCCTTTGGTTTTGCTTTGTTCGCCGTAAGTTGGCAGGTTATGCCCAGACGTGGGTCCCTTGCTCACTTTGCCACTGGATTCAAGATAGCCTGGCTGATGAGGGCTGTGAGCCCGAAACCGGTCCCAGGATGCTTGTTTCCGGTCCAGGGAAGACATGGCTTGGCGGTTCGGGCTGGACTGTTCCCATGAGGCACAGGGTCAGACTGATTTGCATATGGCCATGTCTGAACTGGGGTGGCGGAGTGAGCTAAAGAATGATGATGGATTAAACCCAGATCAGTTGACTGGGGGTGAGTGCTTGCAATGTCAACACTCCGTCCATCATCCCCTTTGGTTTTGCTTTGTTGGCCTTAGAAAGGCAGCGCCGTGGATCAGCCACAGAGAATTCCAGCACAGCATGGATTGTAAAGTCCATGCCTTGCTGGAACAGGGTGTGCATGCAGACATGGGGGCACACCATGTGCCCCCCTGCATGCATCCCAAAAGCCCTGAGGCAACATGGGGCTCTGTAGGGCCCCCTTTGTTGACCCTCTGCCACCCTTTTTATGGTGGTCTCACCGCCATGAAAAGGGTGGCTGAAAACCAACTCGTAAAATGCTTGCTGGTGCCGCAAAGGCACTACCAAGCACATTCTGGCCTCAGACTGCCTCACCAGCACCAGGGATCACAGATCCCTGGCAGTTGTGGTCGTCCTAATGCAGTCTGACTGCCCTAGTTGTAAAATGGTAGTCGGACCACTGGCGTGGCGGTCAACGACTGCCACCGCACCTCCACTGCCAGTTTGGCATTCCTATGGACCACCAAACTCTGAATTGGGCCCTAAGAACTTTGAACCCTAGTCACCAAAAAGTGTAAAAGTATGGGTGAAGATTTAAATGTCTACTTACTTTCACTTTTTTTGATAGTCACAAACATTCTTAGAAATATCCCTAGAAAGCTGTGAGAGGCGAAGGTTTTCAGGCGTACCTCTGAAAATGTCATGTGACTATCCTCAAGGGTTTATATTCTTACTGGGCGTAATTCATTGCAGCATGCTAATCCATACGAGCAGGATGATTGAGCTTCCTGTGCAAATGCAGAGATATTTTTACAATTTTTCTCAACAGAGAAATAGTTTTCCCCATGTAGAAAGCTCTGTTACATCCCAAGCAAATCTCGGGATTAGCTGCAGTACATTTCCTACAATATCTATGGCTGAGAGGAATTAGGGATGCTTGCAAACATACATGCTTGTGGGTTTCTCTCCCTTCCAAGGCAAAACACACCTTAGATCTCCCTCTTGTCTTACTTGACAAAGATCTACTATGGTAAATTTCTATGCACTTGCAGCAGAAAAATATGTCCACAAAATGCGTTTGTTTTCCACTGGCAGGTGCAAATCAGGGTTACCGCTGCAAATGTGTATACCTGAGCCAGATCTCCCTGACCATGCTTTTGCCTCAGCAGCCTCTGACATAAAGACGCAAGATATTCAACTTCACACAGCTAAGATTTATTGACGAATGTATGCACAGTTTTGTCTTGGGTGAAAGATAATATGGGAATTATGTCAGTTAAAAGTAACAAAGGACATATCACTCTATGATTTGCTGCAGTGGTCATTTGGGTGGACTGAGTTGGCCACAGGTGGCAGAGACATATGCTTTCCAATGATGTAAACAAATGAAGGATTCATTTCTGGAATAGGGACACAAACATCAGACATGCAACTTTACCCAGCAGGGCCCTCTATTAAAGGGGAGGAGCATCGCCTCACTGCTCTCTGAGCAGTGCAAAAAGGAAAAATAAAATGATAATCACAAAATGTTATCATTTTCAGTGCTGATCCAAGGCGGAGTGGAGCTGTCCTATCCTGACGGCCAGCAGCAGCCAGCGGGGAGAAGGAGTGGTGGGCACCATAAGTGCGCATGATGGTTGGACCGGAAGTCTTGGGTGGAGAACAGTGCAAGGCTCACAGGCACTGTCTAAGCAGCAAACCAGGCCACTCAGACCAATCGCAATGCTGCTGTCATGCTGATAATACTATCATCATCATGATAGCAGCATTGTGATTGGCTTAGGGGAGTCTGGGAGTCTGTGTGCTGCCGGGGGTCAAGAACAGAAGAGGACGGAGGAGAGACAGCAGCTGTACACAGGTAAGTGATATTTTATTTATATTTTTTACCCCCTTCCAGCCCCGCAAAACCCCACCCCCAATGCCCAACCACGTCTGGTTGCCAGCAGCTGCCACTGACTTTACCAATTAGCCCTTTCATGAGGAATTATTAACATGAAATGATCCTGACACTTATGCAGAGGTAGAGCTGGCTCTATTGTTAACTTAATTGCATGTATGTTTACTTACTAGATTCTGCTAACTGTCTAATGTTTGAGGCTAGTCCATATAGTGGAGCAGACCATGCAGCAGCTGGGGAGGCGGTGGCAGTGGCAGCTGGCTAAGGACCTGACAGCACAGGATCTGCAAATGGCATGAAGTGCATTTGAATCCTAAACACTTGCAATACAACTATATGTAGCATATGCAGACACTATACTTTTATGGCAATAAAAGATGTACACTTATCAAGAATGTGACTGTCTCAGCCATAGCAGTAAGCCCTACCCAGCTGGGTTATAGGGATGCGTTAAGATGCCAATCCTGGTTGTTGTCTTGCTTCAGGATTGGCGGTTGCTTCTTCAGCTGTCACCATACATGGCATGAAGGAAAATGGTAAGGCACCAGAATCAATAAAATCTTTTAAAAATCCATATGTCCGGGGGAGACGTGTATTGTTTGAGAATTGTGAGGATAGTATGACATGAATGAGGATACATGATGTTGCTTTTATGGAGCCTATTAGAGCTCGCAATTTGACCACGTTTAAGCTCATATTTACCTCTTCGAAGGTAGGGGGATTGCATCTTTCCCTCTCCCTACAGCCATTTTGATTAGGCTGCAGAGAGGAGCAGTTCAGCATTCTAGTGCTGACTCTGTTATGTGCCCAACTGCACATAAAAATCATACTTATGCGTGGACACCTCAGTAAGCAGCTCCCACTGATTCAGAGCGATTTTCACACTCGTTAGTTACACTGTTCCTTTTCGCCATAAAAACTGCTTCTTATTGCTGCTCCTTTTAATTAGATGTGATTTTATATATATGTTATGTGTGATTTTACCTTGATGAATTTGAATTTGAATTGCTGCTATTGTAAAGACAAAGCTTCCTTTGTACATACTTCTGGGCTGTTTATGTGGAGCCTGTGAGAGCTTGCGCTTTTCCCCGTTAAGCTCATACTTACCTCCTTAGAGGTAGGGAGATCACATCTTTTCCCTCTCCCTATGGCCGTTTTGGTTAGGCAGCGGAGAGAAGCAGGTCAGCGTTCTAGTGCTCACTCTTCTATGTGCCCAACTGCACATAAAAATAGAGCCAATGTGTAGATGTGCCAATGGCGAGCCAAATGTTGTTTTCTGACTAATAGGATTCAAATAATCAGTTGCTGTAATTTCAGGGCAGGGATGTTCACATTAGACCTGGGCATAAAATTCCGCTCCACTCACAGAGTTTGCAGAATTCAGCAACTCCGCATTTTGTAGAGAGTGCAGAGTTATCGATAACCTCCGCACTTTGCAACAGAGCGAAATTTTGTTTCCGTTGGTGCGCTTACCACAACATTTTGTGCACACGGGCAGTGCGACGAGACTTGTGGTGCGCTTGCAGGCACACATGAGATTTGCTAGCTGCCCATGAGCACCAACGAGATATTGCGGCCGCTAATACGGCTTTAGGCTGCGTCAGCAACTTCCGGCGCATCTTTTGTCAACTTGGCTGGCTGCAACTTGGAGACGATTCTCTCCTCGAGAAGCAGCTACATCTCCTCAAAAAGACAATTTGGAGTTACAGAACTTCCCAAAGGACCGTTCGCGTTGCTTTTTTGTGCCAGGAGCCCTTTTATTATTTTAGTTGTTTTCAACAGGGAGGAAGTGCCCCAGAGACTCCAACTTCCTGTTCCTGTCCAGCAGGCTCCTACCAGTGTTTTGTTCACCTCCTTGTCACTTTTGATTTGGATTTGGAGCTGGAAGGATCACTCACTTTGTCTGCTGCATATATACCATTGGATTAGAGGACTTTATTTTTGTGATATCACAAGTAAGTTAAAAAACTGGGTGTTGTTTGTTTGAGAGAGCGCATGCACAAGGATTTATAAGTACTTTCATTAAATTTTCAACATTTATTACGGCGGGTGGCCAGCCGTTTCAGTAGGGGCCAAGTTATTTTTTTGCATGTAATTTTTCTTCTTTTGAAAAGGAAGAATGTTGAACAGCTCAGTACATTTTCTAAGTGTTTTTTTGATACTGTTGCAATATTCATTTAATTCACTATGTGGCCTAGTCTGCCAATTGGCATTCCAGCCAGTAGGCCCAGTACTGGTCATGGGTGCATGAAACAACTGTTTCTGTGATGTCTGTTGGATTAAAACATAATTTAGGCCATGGATGGCATTAAATTAAACTGCAAAATGTGTTTTTGTGGAATATTTCATGTTTATTTCTGCAAACAGTGTATAGGTGGGATGTGTGTTGTAAAATGTTACAGTCCAGCTAATTTTCGTTTTTGGCATTGCTTAATTAATGCTGTTTTCTCCTGTGTCACCATGCCTCCTCTGTCTGTCCAGTGTGTGAGTGTGTTTGACATAGGCCACCATTTGTCTTTGTTCCACATGACATGTGGCCAGCGGCCATTTTGAAAAGTTAGTGTCCATAGGCCTGCATGTGTTCTTTGTTTTCTGTGCCTCCTTGCTTTTTGTTTCACCATTTGGCTGGTGGTCATTTCGTGTAGGCAGCCAGTGTACTTTTGCCATAGGCCTGCATGTGTTCTTTGTTGTGGCCATGCCTCCATGCTGATTGTTGTTGTTTGACCATGCAACATACGGCCATTTTGTTAGCTAGCCAGTGTGCTTTTTGCCATAGGCATGCATGTGTTCTTTGCTTTCCATGCCTCCTTACTTGTTATTTGGCCATGTGCCCATTTAGTTCAACCATCCTTTTTTTCAGTTATCAAACCCATTTTGTATGTGGAGGCCTACGCCTTTTAATTTGTGCAATATTGTTTTACTTTTCCCTGATATCAGTTTAATAATATGCTTGAGGCCTAGTTGCTCAATGCTCATACTAAATGTACTGTATGAACAGTGTTTTATATTATTATCTACTTTTTTGCATTTTTCACCTGCACCACTCCTTGTCTCCAAATTCCAATTGGTTTCTCATGGTAGTCCCCTGGTACATCAGCAAGTGTATATTTTTAATTATTATTTTTTTGATAATTATTTCACAATTTTTATAAAATTGAAATTAATTCTTTTTTCATTTTTTTTTTCAAAATGTTAATTTTCTTTACATTTTTGTATTTTATTCTTTAATGTTATTGTACATTTTTATTACATTTAAAAAAAAATGTATTCCTTTCTAATTTTCTTTTTCACATTTTCCCAACATCCATTACCCGTTCTGGCATAGGCGCATAGCCCCACAACAAAGCACATTTTCTAAGGATTATTCTATTGTCACCTGCACCTCCCTGAGTGCCACATCCCAAATTGATGCGCATAAAGCAAACAGTTACATCTGTCTGTTGTTGCTCTTTCTTAACCTTCCTGATTGTAAATGGATGGATACACTGCATTTGTGTTAATTATTTATAACTTAAGTAATCACACTAAATTGTATTGTTTGTGCTACTAATTTTCAGGCAACGTTGTGCGCCTACTGCACCGGTCTCTGGGGAGCAAGCTGGAAGTAGCACTCCCACATAAAAGCCCCACCCCAACCTTGGCCCAAGCCCATGTTTGGCACAGAGGCAGCCTCTGTAATCACTGCAACGCCGAGGAGCAGTGATGTTGAATTGGAGTTTTTCTCTTTCACAAAGTAGTACCCAATTGTCTCTGGAAACTCAGCTAAGTGGAAAACAACAGCAGCAGCCACCCATAGTAGTTCCTCTCGAAGTAGGAGCACTTCTGGTGATTGAGCTTCATGCTGAGGTAGTAGTAGAAGCCCCACTTTCAGAAGACCCATTGTCTTCTAAATTTCCAGCAAGAAAAAGGAAAAGTACTCCACCATCTTCTTCTCCAAGCCCCCCTTGTGATGATCAAGACTCCACTTGGATCCCGACTCAGTCTGAGACATGCCAGGGAATTGAAAAGGAAAATGAAGGTTCCTGAAAGCCTTACATTTATGGACGAAGAAGAGGAGGATGACAACAACCCAGTTATCATGGATGTTAGCCCAGCCCTAGAGGAGACCCACGTTACCCCATCTCAACCTGATCTGAGGGATGTGACACAGATACTGACACTGCCAGATTCCTTATTTGCCAGCCCCCTGTGACATACAACCACAACCACCGTAGTAGAAGTAGGCACTACAGAGAGGCAAACATCAAAACACCCACCTACCACCACTTCTTCGGACATTAGAAGTGGCACCAGTGTCAGAAAGTGGACCTCCCCTGTTTGGGACTGTTATATTTATGAGTTAGGCCCATGTAGCGAAGCAGCTCATTGTCTTACATTGTCCTCACAAATAACATTTCCAGCTGTGACTTTTGCTACTCATTTGCATGCACAAAAATATTGGATTAGTTTCCCCGAAACTAAACTTGTTTTACATCTAGCTTCGCGCATCATCATCACAACTCCCTGAACATCATGTACAAGGTCTTGGTTCAAACTACGTACAAATGTCATCACTGTCTTCATCCATGGAGTGACAGGGCTATCTATACATCCATAACATCACTAATCTATGCGTACATCACAAGGCTGCTTCCTATTATAAAAGATGTGAGCATCCTGATAGATTAGTAGAGGATGTACTTCCACTGAAACCAAGGGTCCTTGCATGCTGAGCAATCACCACGCAGCGGTCTGACATCTCGTGAGGGGTGTCCGGTTCGTGACCAAGACCTTCACTCTATCCCATTAGGTAATGGGGTTGGATCGTCCCTTAGGGGGATTCTTGGCTCTACACCTACACACACTCTAGGTACACTTGGAGTAAGGTCCGCATAGTAGGAGTATGCTGGATTACTGGCTTGGTTATAAGCCTGAATATATACAAATTGTTTAGCACAATAGTAGAACTATATCTACTATTTACGCTCTTGGTGCTTGCAATCACGTTTATCTGCTTCTGTCTACTAATCATTGCAGGACACGTATTTTATGCAAGAGGCCTGTTACAAGGTGAACATATGGTCTCACTTTTCCTTCCATCTTGTCTTTACTCCCTCCTTTTGTGATTTTCGTGACCTGGTCGAAATCCGATCCACATGATCCTCTTCTGTGATTTAGAAGAGTGGTGGTAGGAAGGAAGGGTATCCAAATGATGACACTGACCTCTCTTGGTAGTTGATGGAAACCTGACAAGTTCGTAAAGGTCATTTATTTGATTTTATGTACTCTGGTATTTTGGGTGTTGGCACTGTTTGTATTAATTAATAATTCAGTATTGGCTCCTTTTTATAGACCACCAGATTCATTTGTTGTTGCTATTAGTTGTATTGGGGATTAAATCTGTGGTTTGGTCGTTAAACTTTCCCTAGGACCCTTTCTCCTGTGGAGTTGTAGTTGATGACACTGTTTTAGTTCCCAAGTAAAATGCATAGTAGGATGATGCATTGTAATAAAATGCAGTACTCTGTAACCCCCACCTAGCCCTACAATACATTTTCCATCCCACCACAGTCCCTAACCCAGCAACAGCCAAACTTCAGTAACTTTTCTCATACCCCAAGGTCTGGTTGTTTTTCCTACACACGCCCCCCAGCCTCTTCCTCCTCCTCCCCCTGCTCCTAAGGTTCTGCTGTGTCCTGGCCTAAAACCCAACCTCTGCAGAAGGATTAACGCTTTCAGGCGGCTACTTTTTCACCACCATTTCAGACTTTTGCATTATTAGAAGCTGCTTTGCTATCTAGACCGTCTAATATCACTCTAGCACTGTCTAAAAGCTTTCAATTAATCTAATAGATTTCTACATGTTTTTACTGAAATTTCCCGGGGAAAAGACTGTGACAATACCGCCATTAAAGTCAAACAGGTTATGTCAGAGGCTTAGAAGCACAACATCCCTATGGATTATGTTTTCATTATTCGTCTAGAAAGAGACCGAATAAAGAGGAAATGATCAGTCCACACATTATATTAACCTTTAAGTAGTTCTACAAATACAATATATAATATATATATATATATATATATATACATATGTATATATCCACAAAAAGATTGCCCTTGCATGAAGACGCCACACACAGGAGAGTTGATCGCCGTATTTATTGAAGACTGCAGTGATCACAGCTCCCGTCTCCAATCGTATTACAAAAGCCAAACGCGTTTCGGACATCACACTGTCCTTGTTCACTGGCTGCAGGCAAAGAAACAGCAGCGAGTGTGGAACACCTATTTTAACAGTTCACCAAGTCCCGCCCCAGTGTGCATGTGCCGCATTGCATCCTGGTACTTGCGGTTCCACAACAATACATCCCCAGTGGGTGCTTCTGTATCTTGCCAAATAAAAGTCTCTTACTCCAGTGGGTTGATTAAAAACAGGAAAACTGCAGGCACTGCTATAATCATGTCACTCAATAATGGGCTCTCCGTTCTCTCAGCGTCCTGAATCTCAAGTCGCCGCAGATCCGCTTATCAACAGAGGGTGTCTTCGCAGCCGGACTTACCGCTCACATAACCACAAAAGATTGCCCTTGCATGAAGACGCCACACACAGGAGAGTTGGTCGCCGTATTTATTGAAGACTGCAGTGATCACAGCTCCCGTCTCAAATCGTATTACAAAAGTCAAACGCGTTTTGGACATCACACTGTCCTTGTTCACTGGCTGCAGGCAAAGAAACAGCAGCGAGTGTGGAACACCTATTTTTACAGTTCACCAAGTCCCGCCCCAGTGGGCATGTACCGCATTGCATCCTGGTACTTGCGGTTCCACAACAATACATCCCCAGTGGGTGCTGCTGTATCTTGCCAAATAAAAGTCTCTTACCCCAGTGGGTTGATTAAAAACAGGAAAACTGCGGGCACTGCTATAATCATGTCACTCAATAATGGGCTCTCCGTTCTCTCAGCGTCCTGAATCTCAAGTCGCCGCAGATCCGCTTATCAACAGAGGGGCGTTTTCGTGGGCGGACTTACCGCTCACATCACCACAAAAAGATTGCCCTTGCATGAAGATGCCACACACAGGAGAGTTGGTCGCCGTATTTAGTGAATACTGCAGTGATCACAGCTCCCGTCTCCAATCGTATTTCAAAAGTCAAACGCGTTTCAGACATCTCTCTGTCCTTATTCACTGGCTGCAGGCAAAGAAACAGCAGCGAGTGTGGAACACCTATTTTTACAGTTCACCAAGTCCCGCCCCAGTGGGCGTGTGCCGCATTCCATCCTGGTACTTGCGGTTCCACAACAATACATCCCCAGTTGGTGCTGCTGTATCTTGCCAAATAAAAGTCTCTTACCCCAGTGCGTTGATTAAAAACAGGAAAACTGCAGGCACTGCTATAATCATGTCACTCAATAATGGGTTCTCCGTTCTCTCAGCGTCCTGAATCTCAAGTCACCGCAGATCCACTTATCAACAGAGGGGCATCTTCGCGGCCGGACTTACCGCTCACATAACCACAAAAAGATTGCCCTTGAATGAAGACGCCACACACAGGAGAGTTGGTCGCCGTATTTATTGAAGGCTGCAGTGATCACAGCTCCCGTCTCCAATCATATTACAAAAGCCAAACGCGTTTCGGACAACACTCTGTCCTTGTTCACTGGCTGCAGGCAAAGAAACAGCAGCAAGTGTGGAACACCTATTTTTACAGTTCACCAAGTCCCGCCCCAGTGGGCGTGTGCCACATTGAATCCTGGTACTTGCGGTTCCACAACAATACATCCCCAGTGGGTGCTGCTGTATCTTGCCAAAAAAGGTCTCTTACCCCAGTGGGTTGATTAAAAACTGGAAAACTGCAGGCACTGCTATAATCATGTCACTCAATAATGGGCTCTCCGTTCTCTCAGCGTCCTGAATCTCAAGTCGCCGCAGATCCGCTTATCAACAGAGGGGCGTCTTCGTGGCCGGACTTACTGCTCACATAACCACAAAAAGATTGCCCTTGCATGAAGACGCCACACACAGAAGAGTTAGTCCTTGTATTTATTGAAGACTGCAGTGATCACTGCTCCCGTCTCCAATCGTATTACAAAGGCCAAACGTGTTTCGGACATCACTCTGTCCTTGTTCACTGGCTGCAGGCAAAGAAACAGCAGCGAGTGTGGAACACCTATTTTTACAGTTTACCATATATATATGTATGTATATATGCTTATATATATATTTAGATATATTTAGATATATATATGAATAGCTTGCATGTGATGTTTCTAAACACTGTAAAAAATAGGCATTATTGTTACTTATAATGCCAATAACCACTATTTCACTTGCTACCACACTTCTCCACACCACACAATTCCATCCCATACCACATACATTAAACACATACATACTTTAAATATACAACATAAATTCCTACTAAACACCACATGAATGCACAACACACTACATACATACAAACCACACCACAACATATTTCCACTCCACATCATACCACATCATTCGCAAAACACACACACAATTCCACACAATCCAATTCAAATGCATACCACACAACACAACAAAAATCCTGTCCTCACAATTACAATCAAGTCCATACAGTATAAATACACTTGCCATAGATCCACTATATAACACAAACCAACACTCAAAATGATTCCACTCAACATATTAGAACACACTCCCACATATTTCTACACCACACAATTAAACTGCACACAATTAAATGAAAACCACATACATTCCACAAAACACTATTTCACTACACACCAGATATTTTTATAATACACCACATAACTCCTCTACTCACCACATAAATATAAACCACACCACAAAAGTAATAATTCATCCAACAAAATACAACAAAACACCACCTAATTCAACTACACTACACAACACTTCACAACACCGTACCACTCAGCATCATTCTACTACATAATACACATTCACACTACACATAAATCCACTACACATTCCACATAGATATACTCCATACCAAAACACAGATTTACACTCAATACTCTTCTCATATGTGCCACACATTTTCACACCACACAATTCAAATCAACACAGTTCCATTCTACACAACATACATTCCACAATACATACTTTCACTTCACAACACAATTATCCACTAAACACAAGATAATTCCACTACATATAACTCGTCACCACAATTTCACTCAGTGCCATACATTTCCCTGCCACACAATTCAACTCCACACAATTCCATTCAACACCACATACATTAAACAACACATACTTTCAATGCACAACACATATTCCCACTAAACACCACATAAAACCACTACACACTACATGCATACAAACCACACCACAAAATTCCAAATCATACTACAAAATTCAACAGCATACCACATAATTCCACACCACTACATAACAATACATAACACACAATACCACTACGCATAACACTCCATACCCAGTCCACATAATTCCACTACAATAAATACCACATAATTGCTATCCACAGCATTCCACTACATATTATACCACATAATTCAACTACACATAACTCCACAAAATTAAACTCTAATATAGACCACATATACACACTCCATATAAATCTAATATATACCACATAACAACACTACACACACATTTACACTGCACATAATTCCACTACACACTCCACATGAATACACTCCATACGATAACACATAATTGCACTCAATACACTTCCACTCGATGCCACACATTTCACAACACACAGTTCAACTCAACACGATTCCATTCTACACCACATACATTCCACAACACATGCTTTCACTTCACACACTTTTCCACTAATCCAACAAATTTTGGCTACACCCAACTCCACTCACCACTCTTTCATTCACTGTCACACAATGCGACTTAATAACACTCCACAAATACACTCCATACCATAACACATATTACACTCAATATACTTTCACTCGGTGACACACATTTTCACCCCACACACACACTATTATCGTCTTATTTCACTATCTTCTATGTACATAACCACAGCCTCTTTATACTTCTATGTCATTTTTGCCCCTTCTATCTCTCTTTCACACACACTATTTATATTAATATTAGTTTCTGTAAAATGTATTCACCACTTCATACACAAACTACCTATCTCTCTCATTCTTACTTTCTATCTATTTTATACACCTCTCACCACTATCTATTCACCACACCATATATTTACAATACACAAATACACTACACAACACACAATTCCAAATCACACAGTTCCACAGCTAACAATTCCAATTCAAGCAACACAATTCCTCTACAAACAACATACTTCCACTCCACTCTAAACAACTCAACATAAATAATTAAAAAAAACATTTACAATGCCACAAACTCAAACTTTCACAAATGTGAGACAGATTGCATTGCAAATGCTTGTTCTCTTGTGGAATGAGTGGGATTTCTAGCTTTTGTGGCAGCCATATCCCCAAAATGGAAGGTTCCCAGCAGACCCTATTTTGTCATAGTTCCTGTTCCAGCGCTACATCATGATGTACTGTAATTGGTTGGACAAGCTTTGCAGCAGAGTGCTGTTCACACTATCCACCTGACAACGGACATGTAGACCAGTTGCCAAGCCACTGTTTACATGTGCAGCACTGTACACTGGATCTTTTTTGGAGGGTTAGAGAATTGATATCTGCAGGTGTTGACACTACTGAATTTTTTAATGGCATTCGGAAGCATGCAACAGTACACATGTTCACCATGGAGAAATCCCATATAGCTGCAAACATCTTGTATAACTTTAACAACAAGGTCTTTGAATGGCTGCAACCCAGAGGGCTTTACATTGGATTTGTTACCATGGAAAATGGCATTAATATAGTTAAGTGCTGTGGTTGGTGCACTGCATCAATGTAATTGTACAGGACTTTCTCAAAAAAGAAGACCGAGTCAGCAACATACTGTCCACCTGCAGAAGAATCTACACACATTTCAGCCATTCTTTTAAAGCCCGGAAATAGCAGAGGATCATTCAGTGTGATAATAGAATTCCAGTTAAAGCCCTCATACAGGAGGTTCCAACACGTTGGAACTCGAATTATTACATGTTGTTACGTCTGTTTGAGATGAACAGACCGATCAATGAATATGTTACGCAAAGAAGGGATGCAACTCTGACAAACATGATCATGGAGATGGACCAATGGGGCCTAGTCAAATGCCTGACAGAGATTTTGCCTCCTTTTAAGGGTTTCACATGGAAAGTCAGCAAGGAGGATAGTATGATTGGCCAAGCTACCTCATTGGTGCATATGCTACGGGGACAACTAAAGAGGTGTTTGAAATGTACGCCAGTGTAGATGAAAAAAAAGATACACATGAGTTGGTGGAGAGCTTAATCCTTCACTTGGCTGTTAGTACAAGGCTGCAAAGAAGCATTGTGTGATCCAAACATTATATCTGTGCCACAATTCTTGATCCACGGTACAAACAATTACTGCCCGCTTTCATTCCTTTTTCAGACGGGGATGTTTCAAACTACAAGATGCGTATTGCTGAGCAAGCCAGTGACCTAGAAAAAGAATGGCTCAGAATTAGAGGCCCTCGCCAGTTCAGAAGTTCTGGGGTGCAGCCTTCAACTTCCATAGAGCCTGAGGGCAGTACCATTGATTCACAGTAGTCAAAACGAACACTAAGAACACCAGCAACAGGAACAGGAGCATCAGCCCCAAAATCTGCATTTGATTGGTTTCTAAAGGCAGGGCTTAAGTCCAGTGCAGTTGTGAAGGCAAAAATAGGTTGAGCAAGTTGGAACACTAATGACTATTGAGAGGATGGTCCACATCTATCTGGATGACCCAACAGAGCTCTATCTGGATTAAAACGCTTTGGTGTATTGATATGGGAAGAGGCGCCAATGGCCATTGCTCAGCAAGGCTGGCAATAAAGTATCTGAGCTTGTCCGGTACCATGGTGCCTACTGAGCGTGTGTTCAGTGCAGCTGGTGCAGTTGTCACCATGAGAAGTACCAGTCTCTTGCCCCAAAATGTGGAGGGACTAGCCATGATCAAAATGAATCTGCATGTTATACCACCAAATTACACCATACAGGATGAGAATGAGGGTGATTGGTCAGACTTAGGTCATGGTAGTGTGCTAGCTGACCAACATCTGGGTGAACCACCTGAGTTTGAGGATGAACTCTACTTCCCTGACTACTGAGTAGGCCTGGGCCACCATAAAACTTTCTATTTCTGAACTGCTTTGGCAAAAAAAGGATATAGCTAGGGGAACATTATATTATTTTGATTGTTTGTGTCTGACTGGCTAATGCAGCCCTACTGTTTTAGACTAATGAATGGCTGGATTGGAGTTGTACCAGTGTGGAGTGAAGAAGCCTCCCCTCCATTCCCTTCATGTACATTGCAGAGACAATGCCTGTCTCCATCCTTTGCCTATCTGTTTTTCATCCCTTAGCAGGACTGCCCCAGAATATCTGATTTACAAGACTGGCCAATGTGTATTGCATGAATCAATCAATCAATCAATCAATCAGTGTTTGTTAAGTGTGACTACTCACCTGTGAGGGTCTCAAGGTGCTGGGGGGCTGTAGGTGCTGATGGGTGCTGAGGTTCAGTCAAAGAACCAGGTCTTGAGGTCATTCCTGAAATGGCTCAGCGACGGGTATAGCCAGAGGTGAGGAGGCAGGGTGTTCCAGGTTTTGGCGGCGAGGTAGGAGAAGGACTTTCCTGGCTTTCTGGTCTTGCTGATCCGAGGGATTGTGACAAGGGCCAATTCAGCAGATCGGAGGTGTCTGGTGGGTACTTGGAATGGGAGGCAGTGGTTCAGGTATGCAGGCCGGGTGTCATGGAGGGCTTTGTAGACATGTGTGAGGAGCTTGGACGGGACTCTTTTGTCGACTGGGAGCCAGTGGAGTTTTCGCAGGTGTTCAAAGATGTGCCTGGGGGGGATGTTGAGGACCAGTCTTCCTGAGGCTTGCTGAATGTTCTGTATTTTCCTGATGAGTTTCTGGGTGACACCTGCGTAGAGTGTGTTGCCATAGTCGAGTCTGCTGCTGATGAGTGCGTGGGTGACTGTCTTTCTGGCCTCAGTGGGGATCTATCCATAGGTCTTTCAAAGCAGGTGAAGAGTGTGGAAGCATGATGAGGAGACGGCGTTGATGTGGTGGTTCATCTTGAGCAAGGAGTCTAGTATGATGCCGAGCATTCGTGCATGGTCTGTGGGTGTGTTCCTAATGTGTTGGGCCCCAGGATGAGGACTTCGGTCTTGTCCGAGTTGAGCTTGAGGCAGCTGTCTCTCATCCAGGAAGTGATGGCCTTCATCCCATCATGGAGGTTGTGTCTGGCGATTGTGGGCTCGTTGGTGAGGGAGAGGATCAGCTGGGTGTTGTTTGCTTAGGAGACAATGTTGAGTCCATGGTTCCTGACTATAACTGCGAGCGGGGCCATGTACATGTTGAAGAGGGCGCGGCTCAGGGAGGCACCCTGGGGTACTCCACAGCCGATCTCCATGGGTTCTGAGAGGAACGGTGGTAGTCTGACTCACTGTGTTCTACCAGTGAGGAAGGAATGGATCCATTCCAGTGCTTTGTCATGGATACCAGCATCATGGAGTCTCATGATTAGGGTGTGGTGGGAGACGGTGTCGAAGGTGGCTGAGAGGTCCAGGACAATGAGGACTGCTGTTTCTTCCTGGTCGAGGAGGGAGCGGATGTCATCGGTGGTGGTGAGGGGGGCGGTCTCGGTGCTTTGGTTGCTTCGGAAGCCGGATTCAGAATCAAAGAGGATCAGCAATGTACCACTGTGCTTGAACTAGAACAGGTATGTAATGCACCAATGAGTAATATATAAGTGATTGTGAGTGTTGAGATACTTGATTGTGTTTGTGATGATTTACAATGTTGGTGGCCTAATGGGTGATCATTTTTTTCCTGAAGGTGATTTTTCCATCCCCTTTGACTTTTAGCGAGATTTGTTTGTCGGGTTCACTCTGCTTTATTTTCTGGTTCACACTTCTCAAAGACCCAACAGGTCTATTTAGCTAACAAACAGAAATCTATACAAAATAGTTACTCAATGCTTTTCTTGTTGTTCATCAACAGCATTGCACTACAGGTCAATCTCTCTTATTGGGTCAGGAGTAGAGGCGGAGTTGGACATATTCATTACTCGGAGTCAGACGGATGATCGAAGGACTCAGGGCATGACTACCTGAACAACTGTCAAAAGAAGGAAGCTATCACCTTCAGGGAAACCAACATGGTGATGACTCGAAGAGGCCTATGCAACTCTGTAGACTGGTGAGAGGTGCGTTGATTACTTGATTTGGGAAATCAATGCTGCTGAATGTGTGTGCTGACTAGCTCAAATTTGAAACTGTGTGGTTCGGTGGGGAGCCTGTTGTAGGCAACTGGAGACAGACATGTAATGACGTGACTTCATCACATTATGCACGCGCTTTGCTAAATGTTATGATGATGATCATGACAGTTGCGAGTTTGATCAGCCCGGTACATGCAGCCACTGGCCTGTGATTGTTGCTTGTTGTAATTACTCTCACTTAATTGATCACACATGAGTCATTAAATAAATGATTGCAAACGACTATGCTCTTCCAATGTCTCTGAGTCTTCTTGGTATACTCCTCATGAAGCTTACCTTCTGACCTTCTCCTTGACTCTACAATATCGTTTCTGTTTTACAATCCGCAAGCCTTCTCTTCTCCTGCACAAAAGGCAAAAGCACCATAACACTCATTCTTACCTTACTGGACTGCTTCGCCAGGTACCCAAGATAGACGGACATTCGAAGAAGAATGCAGATGCACTGCCCAATTTGGCAATACAGTATAATCTTTCTTTTAAGAATCATTTGTAATAATGGTGTGGGTTCGCTTCACTCCTCCATAATTTGTATTTATTAGTTTTCAAATCTAGGTGACAACATTTAGATATATAATAATAACTTCGGTTCTGGGGCTGATTTGTTATTTACAATGTATTTAACTTAACTGTGTTTTACTCATTCCTTCAATTACTTCCACAACAAATAGATGATGATGATGATGATGATGATGTGCTGCTCATCGCCCAGATGAATATTGTCCTTGTGTAGTATTTGTCTTCATTATACCATTCCCCAAACACCCTTTCCCATCCATTCAACAAACCCCAAACCCTCTTCTCCTGGACTGTGTTATTTATTGAGGGGCTACTTAATTTACACCATAAATGGATCACACACTTGGTGGGGGGTTGGGGTGAACGCGACTCTAACTCACTGCATGATTTTCTATTACCTAAACAATAGCCCACACTGGCCCCATTGACCCACTCATACATCAAAGTGATCCGTAATTTTAGATATAAATGAACATAAGTCGTCGGCATCATCATTTAGGCATTGTGTTACATAAACACTTAACCTGATCATTTGGACTTTGAGTCCACTTTTCTTGACTCGAGGATTTGGTAACTTTAGTTTTAATTAAATACCAGCTCCCCACTGCAAAGAAGAAGGTAATCTTGCTATTTTCTTGTTATTTTTATCACCATCAATTATTTTTTGTTGTATTATGTAGTAGTCTGGTCTCAATTCTTTGTAAAGCTATGATATAATTTATATCCCACTAACTCAGTGTCTTCATTTCCATTTAGTTGCCTGCGATGAATAATCTTTCTGATTAATCCTACAGTTGAAGCTCATCTGGGTGGGAGTGGGATCTCGCTTGTGAAGTTGTGATAGCTTCTCTTTTATTGCTTCATCTATTTCCAGGTAAGAGAACTATAGAGTGAAGTGAACTAGTTAAGTTAGTAAGTAATCAAGTAATTGCTACTGCATAAGAAATCGTTTATCTAGGTTGTTGGCAATATAGGTCATTGCAGCATCCCCCCAAAATTGTCAAGATAGTTATACAGGTATATAAGTAACTATAATTAACCGGTATACACTTTTATAAGCAGGTTAGAAAAACACTGGATGTGTAAAAAGGCACCAGTACAAAGTAAAAGTAAAACACAAATAAACTACTTCAGGCATAAACTGAAGAAATTAAATGTTCCCCTTTATTTTTGTACAAAAAGCACCCTCTCCACCAACAACAGGTTCACTCCTCTCCCCAAACAGATCTCCCCATCCCCAACCAAAGTCCAAAGAATAGTGTCATAGTCCAAACTCCCAGTCTCAACTCCCTTTCCTATTCACACCCTCTCTTTCTTCTCGTGGTCACCGAACAACTCTGCAGTGTCTTAGATGAAGGCAGTTCCTCTGAACTAATTCTACTCGACCTAAGTGCTACTTTAGACTCTGTTTGTCACAACATCTTGCTCGAGCATCTGCCAGAGATTGGGGTTGGTGGCTCTACTCCTACCTGGTTCACCTCCTCCCTCGCTGACCGCTCTTTTCAGATGGTGTCCCAGCCTTTTAGCTTCAACTGGCACACTCTGGGGTTTGCGTTGGGGTCTTATGCTGACGACACCCAGCTTGTGTTTTCTTTTTCCGGCACTCCTTCATTGGATTTGGTCAATTTCTAAAAAGGTATGAAGGCTGTTGCAGAATGGATGAAGGCTAACAGTTTGCAGCTGAATACTAGCAAGTCGGAAATTCTACTCGTAGGCAGAGATGTCCACACCTGGGGAGACCGCTGGTGGCCCTCTTACCTTGGGACTCTCCCGCTGTTATAAACAAGGCTAGCTATAGCCGGACACCCAGTGAAAGCAGTGAAGGGTACATGCGTTGGAATAATCCAAAGTGAGGTATTGTGCACTAGTAGTGAACTAAAGTGACATAGGTGAAGGTGAAAAGTAAGAAGGGAGGAGATCGGGCGAGATAAGTAAGGGAGAGAGGGGAGGGGAAGAAAAGGGATGAAAACTGTAATTCGAGAAACAAGAGAAAGGGGGAACGAAGAGATATTATAGTTTCCAGGTAAAGTGAGTGAGATTATAACAGGCCATTATATGAATCTAGTCCTGTTTAATAGAGTTGGTAGTCAGCTCTTAGGGTATCGTGTGAAGGTTTTAGGTTAAGAAAAAGTGAGATTTAGAAGTAGAGACTTATTCCAAGTGCTGGCCAAACAGTCATTAGGACAGTAATCATTTGTAATAGACAAAAATAGTCTATTTTGATGTGCAATTTGTGCGGACAGGATGAGTACATTCCGCATGTATGTTGATTAGGTGAATACGAGTTCATTGTGCGCCTATTTACCCACATTTGGCTTTCATCGTGACTTTTTACCTCCAGTTATTACATGGTTTTATCAACAGGAATTATGTACCTTTTTAGAACATTGTTGTAGCACAGTCTGGTTTATACATTCGTCATTAAAATCAATTACATGTTTCACGTGATATCAGAGTCTGAAATTAAGAAGTTAGAGGAAAATCAGCATGTTTAAAAAGGAGTTCAGGGAGAAAGGTTAATAAACCGGCGTGGTTAATCAGCCGATAGTGGAGAAATGGATAAAACAGTTGCATTTTATTCTCCCAGCTATGTGAACGTACTGTTGTATGTGGGATCCTTAAGGACAGGGGGTAACATGCAGGGCCGGACTGGCCATAGCGGGCACCGGGCGTTTCCCCAGTGGGCCGCTAGGATGGGGGCCGATTTTGGGCCCCTGGGGGCCGTTTTTGCAGCATAGCTGCAATATCGGCCCCTGTAACAAAATCGTCCGAAACCGGCCCTGGCAAACAGCTCGGCCGCACCCCCCCAAGCTCCGGGGGAGGGGGGATGGGGGGGCGGCCGAGCACTTTGGCAGGGCTGGTTTTAGTTCTCAGTCCGGCCCTGGTAACATGCTTAGTGTCCTTATTTGCGACAGAGCGCATATGCTGCAGTTGCCAGAAGTCATGGAGTTACTACGCCAGGTGTTATGCATAGAACGGATATTCGTATATACCGAAACCACAGAGCACTAGTAATGATACGAGTTCCCGCTAGTTAGGTGACGGGTGGGGGGCCAGGGTTCAATTCTTAAATCAAAAGACAGAAGTCAGGGAGCAGGCTCCTGTTTGTATATGCCGGACAGTTTGATAAGCGCGTTCACGGCAGGAGTATAACGAGTTATAATAACTTACTTATGTCATCATACATGAAGTAAGAGTCCTGGGTCAATCCCTCTGTGTCGCGTCGCGTCTCGATGGAGGTTGGGCGTACTGCGCAGTGGCCATCTTTATAATGCGACTCGGCTAAAGACAGCCCGGTACTTGCGAAAAGTACGGTCGCCATCTTGGAATGTGTATTATTTGCTTACATACAGAGGGAGAATTCAAAAGCCCAATCTCGTTTTTGCTTCAGGTTTATATTATTATGAGGCCCTTGCTCACTTTGCCACTGGATTCAAGCTAGCCTGGCTGAAGAGGGCTGTTAGCCCGAAACCGGTCCCAGGATGCTTGTTTCCGGTCCAGGGAAGACATGGCTTGGCAGTTCGGGCTGGACTGTTCCCATGAGGCACAGGGTCAAGACTGATTTGCATATAGCTGTGTCTGAACTGGGGTGGCAAAGTGAGCTAAAGAACGATGATGGATTCAACCCAGATCTGTGACTGGGGGTGAGTGTCTGAAAAGTTTCAGCGCTCCGTCCATCATCTCCTTGTGTTTGCTTTATATTATTATGAGCCATCCACCAACACAGAGTAGTGTGAGTTTGGTTATTAAATCAAGGCTGCTTTGGGGGTAGTGCTGAAGATAGCCCAGTACTTACAGAAAGTACGGTCACCATCTTAGAATGTGTATTACTCGCATCAAGCACGTAATAATGTGTATATAGCTGTTTAGCCAGGGCTGCTCGGGGGTAGTGTGCGTATTCTACTATGTGCAAAGTATGCCATTACCGGGTAGTGACGCCATATGTGTTCGATCAACCTCTTCACTACCGGTGGGAGTCTCCTAAGGGCAAGTTCGCTAGGATGTAGTGTGAGACTAATGTTTTAGTTCTTGATGATCTATTAGAGGAAAGTGACATAGCTTATGGTTTTAATCAATACGAGGCTAACTAGAGCGAGTTATGGATTCTGATTATGACTAACTTGTTAGGGTTAACAATCTCCGTGACAGGACAAAATGACATATGCCAAAGTATAAAGGCGTCATTGTTCTTACGAGGGGTAGGGACTTGCCCCTGGGTAGGATTAAGGCGAGAAAGATTAAAAGAAAAAAGAAGAGAGAATTGGAGAGGTAGGGAGATTGAGTAGATACAACTTATGCATTGAATGTAGTGTATTGGCAAATAGTGCTGATAGCGGTTGTATCATATAGTAGTAATGCTATTAGCTTGAGATTGAGGGATAGACAGTTTATACAATAATAATATTTACAAATGATTTTCTTGATATCTATGTCTACAACCACAGTAGTTTCACAGGCAGTGTCAATACGACTAATCAGTTGTGTCCAGTTCCAGATATGTTTGTTCAGAGCCAATAGTGCCATTCATTGTCTTTGTTCAGGCCATTCTCCACGGTACCAAAACGGATGATCAGATAACTTTCTTGTTGGCGTAGTCTGAGCTCCAGGTTGCCTCCTCTTGCATGTTTCTTAAGTCTTTTAAGGCCACAGAAGGTAAAGTTGCAGTTATGTGGATGGTTTCTCTCAAAATGTTCCACAAGGGGTTGTTGGAAGTCTGTTTTATGAATATTACGGTAATGCTCTTGTATCCGGATTTTGAGGGGGCGGATGGTGCTCCCTATGTAGTGTTTTCCACAGGGGCAGCTGATTAAGTAAATCACATTGGTACTCTCGCAATTTATGAAGTCTTTAATTTGGAATTGATGCCCATTCACATTTATGTCCTTCGTCTTGGACCTCCCTAGTTTACAGATTGAGCAATTAGAGCAGATGAAAAAGCCATTTGGTTTTTGCAGGAAGGTCGAAGGGACCTGTTTCATCAGTAAGAATGAGGGGCATAAGATGTCACGTAGATTTTTACTCCGTTTGAAGCTGAGTTGGGGTGTGTCTTTTAATGCATTTGATATTGTCGGATTTTGTTTGAGGAGGTTCCAATGCTTAGCCAGGGTTTTGCGTATATGGTAATGACCATTGTTATATTGAGTCAGGAACCTTATCACTGGCTGGTTATTTTGGGATTTTTACTGTTTAAGAGCAGGTTATGGTCTGAGCTTGAAAAATGCTGTCGTGTTTCATTGAAGTGTCGTAGATCATAGCCTCGTTTTTTTTAGTCTTTCAGTGATCTCCATAGATTTTTTCTCAAGTTCTTCATTTGAACTACAGTTGATACGGGCCCTACGGTATTCTCCTCGGGGAATATTGCTGATGGTATGGTGGGGATGGCTACTTGAGGCATGCAGGATGGAGTTTGCAGCTGTTCTTTTTCTGTGTATTTTTGTTTGTAATGTGTTCTGTTCGATGTAGATAGTGAGATCCAGAAAATCAATTTCTCTCTTGGAGATGGTATAGGTGATGTCTATACCCCATTTGTTTGGGGTAAGGGTGTGGATGAAGTCTTGCAGGGGTGTTTCCGATCCTTGCCATATAAGAAATATATCATCGATATATCTACCCCATACAATAATATTGCTCGTGAATTTTTCTTTCTGATCATTCCAAATCCAATGGCGTTCCACCTTCCCCATCAGGATGCAGGCATACGGGGGAGCAAATTTAGCCCCCATCGCCATCCCCTGTCGTTGTAGAGAGAACTCTCAATTGAAGAGGAAGTAGGAAGTAGTACGAGCATTTCCATGATCATACTATTTCTGACCGTGTAGTCGACTGATCTAGTCTGGAGACACTTTCTAATAGCTGCCAGGCCATCTGCGTGTTTGATGGATGTATAGAGGCTGACTACATCTATAGATGACAAGATGTAGTCTGGCTGCCACGTAATGTTTTGGAGTTTTAGAAGAACATCTTTGGTGTCTCTAAGGAAGGATGGGAGGTCTTTCATGAAGGGTTGTAGTTCTGCATCGATAAAAGAGCCAACATTAGAACAGATGGATTCTATTCCTGCAATGATCGGTCTCCCTTTTGGTGGTATGCCTGGTTTGTGCACCTTAGGTAGTAAATAAAGGGATGGGGTGACCGGATTTTCAATGAACAGGGATTGTTTCTCCTCCAGTGTTAGAAAACCCTTCTCATACCAGGTGTTCAATAGTTCGCGAAGCTTGTCTTGTATTGTCTTGGTAGGGTTGTGGTTAAGTTTTTCATAGCAGGCAGCATCTCCTAATTGGCGATGTGCTTCTTGAAGATAGTCGGGTGTATCAAGGATCACTACGTTCCCCCCTTTATCTGCTTCCTTGACAATCAGATTAGGGTCATTCCTTAGTTCCGTAAGTGTTGACATTTCCCTTTTGGTAACATTTGTTGGGAGGTACTTTTGTTTTGCTTGATATTTCTGGTGTTCTATATCAAGATCTTTGCTCACGGCCGAAAAAAAGATGTCTATTGTGTTGCCAGGTGGTAAATCTGGTGTAAAACTTGATTTCTTCTTTAAAGATGTAGGTTTAGAATGAAAAATGTCTATGCCCAGTTCTTCTGCCATTATGGTCAGAAATTCCAGTCCAACCGAAGCGCCATCTGTTGATAGGTGCGTTAGTAGATTGATATTCTAAAGATTTTGTGCAGAGAGATCACTGGTTGGTTTTGAATTTCCACTTGGTGTTGGTCGTGGAATTTGGTCACAAAAGAAAGAATGGAGTTTTAATTTCCATATAAACTTGAACAGATCGATTTTCGTCTGAACTAAGTCCCACCATGTTGTTTGGCAGAAGGACAGGCCTTTGTTCAAAATTTGGTGATGGGTTTCGTTTAGGGTCTTCTTTGAAAGGTTGATCACTAATAGGTTGGAAGCTATTTTTGAATGCGAGGTAGTGACTTGGTCAGTTCCTTGCTCCTTGCTCTTGTTTGAACTCCCAAGGTATTTTGTTTTGGTGTGTTTGTACTTGGTGGCCTGGTCCGGTTGTCTTGGGCTTTGCCCAGGCGGTGTCTGCCTACCTCCTCGTGAAAATTCACCTGTGGTCTGGTGCTAGTGGGGGTTTCTGGGTCTCCCACAGATTCGGCTTCAGAGGATGGCATGGTTTCTGATGAGTTGTTAGGTTGCATTGTTGAAACGGTGGTGGATATATTGTTGTACTTTTTTTTGCAAATGTGTAGACTAGATGCTACTAATCCATGCCAGTTTTAAACGTGGCAAATGGGAGTCTATTTTGGAAGCACAAAAATAAGCATATCCAAATCATTGTGTCTGGACTTTTAGTGGCGACCTGTGGAGCTCTTGGCTTTGCCAATACTGAGTACACATTGGCAGCCATCTTAAAAATGGATTCCTCATTCTTTCTTATTAATAAAGTAGGGTACAAAAACATACTACGAAGATGATCGCCCACTCAAGCATGCCCATGAGCTGCCATCTTTGAACATTTTTTGGATACTTTATCTCTTCTCACCTCTCCAAGATGGTGGATGCATTGCCTCCTATGAAAGCACTGACAAAGTTAGTTATTCTAGCATTGTCATAAGAAAATGTTCAATAATTTGCAAATTTGTGGGGGTTTAATTTGAAGGGACAAGGAGTCAATATATGAATAAGTCCATGGTTGATGAAAGGATAGATGAGTGAGTGAAAGTAAGAATAGGTCAATGGTTGAACGATTGCAGGGTTGGGTGAGTGCATTTGTGGATGGGTGGGTGAGCGAGTGAGTAAGCAAGCGAGCGAGCAGATGGGGTAATGGGGGTGCAAGTATGATATAAAAGGAATAAATAGTCCGACTGCAGGGAGGGCTAAGGCAATGCCAGTGCCTGGGCAAAGTCAGTATCTGAAGGCTGTATGTGGAGCAGAAGAAAGTGTGTGTTGCTGAATGTGAGATGGAATTTCAAACATAACCCTCAGGTATGTGTAAAATGAGTGTTTTCCTTAGAGATTTTGGAAAATATAGCAGATAGATGTATGTGGTAGCATTAAGGTTTATTGCATAGTAGACATTTTTTGAAAAGGTGAGATATGCTTTCTACATAGCACTCACAAACACAGGGTTAACAGTTCCAAGATACTGTTGATATCTAAGGTTGCTATTAGCCAATTCTATGGTTCTGCATTTACAAACATCGCGAAGATGAAATTCTGAGTGGGCCTTTTTGCATTTGAAGCCTTTTCTCACAAGTCATTTTAGATATCAGCAGAGACAGACGGAAGACACAACACAAACACACCACGCAATCATCAATATACACCTATAAAATGCATGCACACATACTTTCCCAGATGTATGCCAAAAAAACAGCAGATAAACACGGAAAGGTACACAACGATACACATACCCAGCCAGGCCTACAACCACACAGTCATATTAACTTACGAACAAATGCATGGAAACATGCTTAGATAACCCAAAACAATAGATGGACAAGTAAAAACAGGCACACACAGGCACACTCATGCACACATCAATATGTACACGGATGCACAGACCTGCAACCACGTAGAGAGAGACAAACATAGAAACATAAAGAAAGAACATCTATCCATTCTGTGTAAAAGTTCTGGTCTCTTTTTATCTTCCAACCAGTTTACAGTGAAAGCTACAGGCTTTGGACAGAGTGATATTCTGTACCACAGAAAGAGGAGTACCACCCGGTACAAACTGAATGCCAGCAATCTTACATTCTTCCCTCTGGATCTATATCGCTTTATACTGGCAACAAAAAAGAGAATGACAGCAAGGGAAATGAAGAATACAGGGGTGCAGAGCAGCAATTATAAAACAGAAAAGCAGTGGCATAGCCAATAGGTCTTGCCTTTGGTACCTATCGGCTTTGCCAATGTCTTTAGCCGTTCTATACAGCATCCCCAATGCTGTGCTGCATGGCAAAAAACCCCAAAAAAGCAACTAAGTAAATAAAAGGTGCTATGACTGTGGTTGGGCAATTTTCTTTTTTTTCCCACTCAGCTGGATTGGAACTTTTCAAGCTTGGATGGGGGTCAACACAGAGGGCATGGTTGGGGGAAAGTAACGTGGAGGTTACAGGTGGAGGAAGCAATGTGTGAGGAAGACAGAGTGCAAAATGTAGTGCTGGGGGAAAAAAGTACACAAGGAGGACAGATGGAAAACACATGCAATCTAATGAAGTGCTTAACCCCCAAAAAAGTAGTGCTTGAAAAGTAAGCTGTGGAAGTAAGCAGTGTTTGAAAAGTAAGCTGTGGAAGTATGAAAGCCAGCCAATCGAAAGAGTTAGTAAAGAGACTATGATCGATGGGAAGGGAAAACACAAAATTGACAAGCTGGGACATGAGAAGTAGGCAATCAATCAATCACCAATCAGGGTTCTTATAGAGTGCGGCTAATCACCCGTTAGGGTCTCAAGGGGCTGGGGGGTTTGCAGTGCAATCGAGAGCTGGATGGCCAGTTCAGTCGAAGAGCCAGTGAGGCAGTGAGTATGATTGCCTGAGATGAAGAGGAAGAAAGTCTGAGACCTTAGCAGCGAGATAGGAGAAGGATCTTCTTTCAGCTGTGGTCTTGTGGATCTGTGGGATGGTGGCCAGGGACAGATGGGTGTAGTGGAGTTGTCTGGAGTGTAGAAGGCGACGCTGTGGTTGAGGTATGCAGGTCCGATGTTGTGGAGAGCCCTGTAGGCATGCGTGAGGAGCTTGAAGGTGATTCTCTTGTTGATCGGGAGCCAGTGGAGGTCTCTAAGCTGCACGGAGACGTGGCTGTGGCGGGAAATGTTCAGAATAAGTCTGACAGTGGCATTTTGGATTCTTTGCAGCTTCTTTTGGATCTTCTGAGTAGTGCTGGCATAGACATTGCTGTAGTCGGGCATGCTGCTGACAAGTGCTTGGGTGACCATTCTTCTGGATTCGATGATGATCCACTTGAAGATCTTTCAGAGCAAGCGGAGCATGTGGAAGCAGTAGGATGATACAGTGTTGATTTGGCAGCTCATTGAGAGCGAGAAGTCAAGAATGATGCTGAGGTTACGTGCATGGTCAGTCGGTGTGCTGGGGCTCCGAGTGTTGTGGACCCATAGGAGGCAGCTGTCCTTCATCCAGGCAGCAACTGCCTTCAGCCCACTGTGAAGGTTGCTCTTTGGGGCTGTAGGTTCATCAGTGAGGGAGAGGTTTAGTTGGATATCGGCATAGGAGATGATGTTGAGTCTGTGGTTTCTGACGATGTCTGTCAGCGGAGTGATGTAGATGTTGAAGAGGGTGGGGCACAGCACCTGATCTCTGTGTGTTTGGATGTGAACGGTGGGAGCCTGATTCTTTGGGTGCGGTCGGAGAGGAAGGAGATGATCCACTCTAGTGCTCTGCTGTGGATGCCGGCATTGTGAAGTCTTGCGCAGAGGGTGTGGTGGGAGACAGCGGCAGAGAGGTCCAGGAGGATGAGGGCTGTGGTTTCTCCTCGGTCGAGGAGATTGCGGACATCGTCTGTTGTGGCGAGGAGAGCTGTCTCTGCTCTGTGGTTGCTTCTGAAGCCAGATTGGGAGGGGTCCAGGATGTGGTTAGTATTGATGAATTGAGATGCAAATGAGAGTGACAGGAAAGCCAACCAGTGCTAAGCAATGAGTGGGCTCCAAGCTGCTGTATGTTCTTGGTAAGTCAACAATATATCTTCCCCTGGTAGTCATAACCTAAAAGAAGCTTAACATATGCTATTGCTTAAAAGGAAGCACGCTGTTAGACGCAAGAACAAACTGTTTCACATTAGGCTCCTGTGAGCAATCCAACATCTGATGTGGTTCAATGCGGGCACAGTAACGTAAGTATAAGCCACATGCATATAAATAATACAAATAATTATAAATAACAAAATAGCAACAAGCTTTTTATTTTATGTTTGGGTTTGTATTGTACATGATAATTTGCTCAGCTTACAAAGCATAATCTTTCAAAGGGTAACAAAGTGTAGGTGTACCATGAGTACAGTTCTCATACCTGATGCTTCTCAGAGTCTCGGGAGTGGTGGGTCATGGAATACAGATTCCAGAGTGGCTCTCATACTTTGCTGGTTGTCACAGTGCTTTCCCGGCCACTAGTCGCCTGCTTTGAGATGAAAAACGGTTGCTTTCTTCACCTGAAGCCTTAGCAGAGCTAATGCAGATGGTAAGGGATGTGCCTCCCTGAGGCATACTGGAAGGAGTCTCGCTTCCTGGTGTGAGAGAGCACAGGCAATGGACTGACGCTAAAACTGCACCACACTGCAAAAAAGAACCTGCTGGCAGAGAACAGGGGCATGCTTTAATGCACGACTTAGCAGTTGCTGCATTTTATCCTCATAACTAAAACAACTGTGCACAACTGACACATGATCTGGAGGCATTACAAGGAGCAGGGCCCTGTCATTAGCTGTCTTTATTAGCAGCAGGCACTTATGAAGTCCTTCATTCATATTTATATTAAATGTGTCATGCTTTTCACCAGAACCTTTGCTCCTAGAGGTCAGAAGAAAGCTATATTCTGATGTGATCTCACATTGCAAATAGCACAGGAGCCTTAGAAGAATGCTCCACCATGGAACCCTTTAGCCGGCAAAACAGCTTTGCACTTCACAACTTCGCACAACTCTAAATTGCTACAAGGCCCAGTTAAGTAACAATAATAGCAAAATTGAACATATGCTACACCATAAAATAAGCCTGCATGATAAAGTGATCAGTGATTAATTTGTAAAAAAATAAATAAGTGCCAGGGCTCTCATCAGGAGGCCACTGCAGCTTGCACCAAACATTGCCCCTGCCATGCTGCCAATGATAGTAACAACAAAACTACTGACCATCACACTCCTACAAGTGTGACAATTCGGACCATTTCATGCCCTCAAAGCTATAAGAATGGTATTCTGTCTTTTCAGTACTATGTTGAGTGTTTGGTTTGGGTCTCTGAATTGTGTTGTTTTTTTTAATCTGGGTTCTTCAAAGTGGGTCCTATTTTGGGTTAAAACAATTGTTCCAAATTTGTACTGAATCAAACTTCAAGAAATACAGCACATATCAATGGCTAGTATTGACAGTTGCATTGTTGGAACAGGCACTTTCTGGTTGGCTGAGAGGTTGCCCTAGCATGGCAGAACCTACCACTCCCGACATGGGTAAATGATTACACGCACTGTATAACCTGCGCTCACTCTTGGGTAGCTTGCCACTGAGCAGTAGGCTTATCACAGAGTCAATGTGTAAAGCATTGGTACAGCACTCTCGCACAATAAATACATTGAGGGGCATATTCTCAAGCAGCCATCACCGAGTTAACAGCACTTTATCGCAGCCAAAGTTGCGATAAATTTATCCCCCCATTCACAAGCTGGTGTTAACAGCCCATAACACCAGTTTACCCGCGATAGCAGCCGCAAAAAACATTGCCACAGATGACCCCCTCAACTATCGCTAATGAGATGCAGAGAGGCGTTCCCTTGCAAAAAGCCCCAAAAACACCACTCCGCAACATTCTCAACGACCAGCCAGATCGGCGATAAGACCACAAAACAGGCGATAAGGCACGTTAGCAGCAGGAAATTAACACCTACTCTGACCTGGTGCAAAGTCGGACCACAGCCTGCACCAAAAAATGGAGCCCAGCCCAGAGCCACACCTGAAGGGCAACAGATGCCATGGAGCCACATGATCATGCAGCTCGGAGCCCCAACAGGGCCACAACACCCCCAGGACCTCCCCTCCCCGGGCCCCTCCACCCCCGGCCAAAGACATGCCACATCAACTACACAGAATCATGTACCAAATAATCCGCCTGATGCCTGATGTCGCACAATCACATTTGGTTACATGCATGTGTCTTCACAAAAATGAGCATCACACATTCACCTTCGATGTAACAAATGAAAATGTATTCAAAGAAACACAGAACAGAAATGAAGACACATGGCGGCTCCCCTCGGGACAATCCGTAGGTCACAGCCTGCAAGACAAAAATCATGATGAGAAGGTGTGTCTTGCGCACATCAAAGGACAGAGAGAGAGTGAAGGAGAGAGAGAGTGAAATAGAGGGAGCGAGAGAAAGATGGACAGAGAGGGGGAGCGAGAGAAAGACGGCCAGAGAGGGGGAGCGAGAGAAAGACAGACAGAGAGGGGGAGCGAGACAGAGATAACAGAAGAGATGGACAGGGAGAGAGAGTGCCGACAATGCGAACCCAGGCCACACTGCTCACCTGCTGCCACGGGTGTGTCTCCAACCACGTGCCGATATGTAGTGCAGTTCACCAGGTCACACATCTGAAACAGATCCGTCATCTGAAACAGAGTCCAGATACATGAATGGCAAAGTACATACAATTGCACAAGACATCATCGCCTGTCCGCCCCTGCGCACCCAGGCAGATGTACCCCAGCCCCTCCCGCCGCCCAGTGGTGCATGCCCGCCCCTGCGCACCCAGGCCTCACTGTTCACCTTCCGCCCTTGGCGTGTAGCAATGAGGGCCCACCACGTGCCGCTGCAAGCCACATGCCCAGGGACTGCGGACTTGGCACCCTCCACTTCATGCAGCCCCGCTCCGCAGGCCACCAGGTCTCACATATGATTCTGGGTCTTGATTTCGCCATGGCAGAGGACATACCAGTGCACCCGGCATCATCGCAGGCTGCACACCCACTCAGCCCTTGAAGTGCCACTAACTCTGTGATCTGGGATGCGATGCCACATGGCGGTAGGCCCGCGCTGCCCGCTGACTCTGGCCTACACTGCAGTCCAGCTGGGCACACAAATCCTGAGCAGTCTGGACGGCCGGGACGGGGCATCATTGCAGGCTGCACACCCGCACAGCACTTAAGGTGCCCCTACCTCAGTGCACCCAAAGTCACAGTCCCATGGCGGTGTGCCTGTGCCGGCCGCAATGTATCAGGTGCCACCAAGTCTGTGTCCCAAAGTCATGGACCCTGTATGATTGGGTATCGTGTTGCGGATGCAATCATGTCACCTCCGATCCTGGGGAATGTAATGTTGCAGGGCCCGAGGCCCTCATGCCTACATTAACACCACACGGATGCACCCAGATAGAGAGTGGAAATGGAGTCGAGCACGTGCGCCTGGCCCTCTTTATTGGCAGGGTCACATGTCCTGTGACGCGTGTGCTGGATGGGTGTGGTGTGGGTGTAAACCAGCCATGAGGGAGTGGCTGTGGCATGCTGACAACTAGACCTGTGAGCAGCAGATCACTACAGGAAAGACATGGGACATGTAGCGTTGCTGTCCCCCCTGTGAGCGTAAGGGGAGTGGGCTGGCCTGGCGTATGCCAGTCCAGCGTAAGGGTTTGTAAATTACCCTGGGCATGGTTCCGTACTGGGCTGGACAAGGAAGTAACTCATGCGTGTGTCCCTGTTGTTGTGTCAGCGCCACCTGGACCGCATTGGGCAATGTGTCACCCTGTGACCCCTGTTCTACGACATGAGCCACATGGACGTAAGAGGAGTCCAGTGAGCCTACATTCATCCATACTTCCACACTTGAAAGACCATAGACATGACACATCTGTGTGAATATGAATGCTTAATGCACATTCAGTGGAGTGTTGCATCTGGAGCTGTACAGGGCCATGCAAACCCCACATGACGATGTTGTCCCATGGAGGGCCAGCCAGTGTCCTTCAGGGAATGACAAGTCCAAAGGAAGAGGAAGAGTTAAGTCCGCAGTCTGATTGCTCTGTCAATGGCGATCAAACAGCATATGGCAGTCCATGTTGAGGTCCAAGGTGAGTGTCGCAGAGTGCATCGGGGGACAGTGGAAGGTGATGATGCAGAAGGCAGTACCAAGCTGAAGCCGGGCCAATGGATGAGATGCATGCTGCTGCGTCCTTCTTACCATGAGGGCAGAATCATCCGCATCTTCGTCCTCTGCTGTTTCATGTGCCTCATGTGTGTGTGGTGGTGTTCTGTCTCCAGCACTGTGTGGCAGTGACACATCAGTGGATGGAGTTGGAAGGTCTGCCGCACTGTGTGGCACTGACACTTCAGGGGGCGGAGATGTGGATGGAGTGGTGGCAGCAGCATGCATCCGCGCCAGGCCTTGTGGCAGCAATGCCATGAGGATGGTCCTGAGGTCATTGAGGAACCCAGCTACCTCTCGCTGGTGTGCAGCCATCACAGCCGCTCGTTCCGCATTCACCCGCTCCATGGTCTCCATTAACCTTCGCATGTTTCCCAACTCCCATGTGACATCGCTAGAGCCACTCTGACTGGACAGTTGTACTATTCTCTGAGTCCGGGCTCCAGCGATGTCAGCCATGGTCCGTTGGAGAGCATGGAGCGGACTGTGGGTGTCCGTTAGGGACCGTGAGTGGTCCCTGATGGGACTTAGACACCCACGTATGGCATCTAGTTTGTCTGCCATGCGATCGAAGCCCACCCGCACCTGTTCAGCCAGATTCTCCAGGCACCCCAAAACACGGCGTTGGAAGGCCATCTGTTCTTCGTGGGGGTCCTGGGAGGCAGCAGTGGTGGTGGGTGCTGCCTGCTGTGTGGTCTGTGCAGGGGGTGGGGTCTCCTCATAGCAGCTGGGCTGCCCAGCTCCTGGAAGTGGGCTGCGTAGGCTGTCCACGAGCAGTTGGAGGGCATCAGAGTCGAAGCTGTGGTGGTCCTCTTCGTCTCCAGAGAAGAGAGGGTCGGACTGCTCTGCAGGAGGTGTTGATTCTCCCTCTGCAATGTGAAGGGGAGATGCAGTTTAACAATGTGTCCACATGTATGTTGTTGCATTGTACATGTTTTCATACAGACTGCTTGACTGGGTACATTGTGGCTGTTTGGGAGGAGCTGCCTATTTGATGGGGGACAGTGGACATTTCGACAACAGACGTGTGTGTGTTTGTACTTGTACATTATCAACTCACATTTCCCTGCAATGCCAAATGTGATTTGCCAGTGTCTGCACCCAAGCGGCACCAGTTGTGTCCTGTGTTCTGTTGTAGGTGTTTTGCGGATTGTGTCACATCGTTGTCAATGTAGATGTGCTCTGCATGTGCTGTGTGTGCTGCATTTTGGGGGAGTCACCCCTGCAGCTCAGATTTTGCTGCCCCTTATCCCTTTCATGAGGTGTGCCTTTGACTTCTGTGCTTGTACAGTGCTGACATGTTGCATACTTGGGTACATTGGTCTCTTGGTGGGAGTTGGTGGTCTGGGGCATGGTTTGTCCGCAGATGTGCTCAACTTAATTGTGCATGTGTGCCATTGTGCCCATCTCCCCCCGTCCCCCAGGCCCTGGTCGTTACTCAACATGTTGCTGTTGTGTCGGGTCCTGTTGAGCAGTGTCCGGGCCCCCAACTCCTGCCACCGTCTCCCCACTGATGACTGTAGACACCATTTCCTCCATGTCGCCCAGCTCCTCCTGTGGTGCTGGGCTCCCACCTCCAGTCTGCATTGCTGCCTTCAGGTTGTTGGCGAGTTTCAGCTTGGTTTTGCGCTTGACATCATTCCAGCTCCTCTTGACCTCGTCCATTGTCCTCTTCAGCACTCTGACTGCATTCACCTTGTCCACGATGGACTGCCATGTTCCATTGTTTGTTGCTATTGACACAGTGGAGGTGACGAACAGTTGTTGATGGTTCTATCACCTCCGTTATCAGGATCCTGTTTTCCTGCGGACTAAACCGCTTCTTCCTACTCTTCTTGTCCTTGCCCTTCCCAGACCCCGAAGTCCCAGGATGGTCCTCCGGGGGGCTTGTGGGGTTCTGGTTCTCCTCCGTACTTGATCCGGCAACGTCCATTGTGCTTCGCTTTTGTGTGGCATTTGTTTGTCTGTTTTTTTTCTACTTTTATGGTGATTGTTCCCGCCTGACGCGTGTGAATTGCAGGCGTGTAGCTGGTTTTCGCTGATTTTCGTATCGCGATTGGCCTCATCGCAGCTTTTTTTGCGTTCGTGTTTCGCATGTTTGCGGCGTGGCGTTGATTTTAACGCGGTCACTTGACGCGTTATCTGGAGACTATCGCATGGTACTGCCGTGTTGTGAATACTTGGTTAACACGGCGTAAATTTCCCGCAATAGACAGCAATGTTGAAGTTTGCGTTAAGTTACTTTTGCGATGTTATCACACGTTCTTGAGAATATGCCCCTGAGCGTCACAAAAGCAACTTCACACGTGCTGCCTCTATATATAGTTTCAACACAGATATTAACACAACATGAATATCATGCATTACTGCACATAAATTCCATTTGGAAATATTACTAGCAGTACTAGGCCCAACCATGTTAAAATGACATCAGTATTATGCACACTTGGGAAAGACCCTACTTTAGTCCCCAGCTCCTTTATGCAGTGTGACATGTTATCAGAACTAGGCTCAACCTGGCAATTATTACAATTCAATACCACACAGTTATAGGATGCACCTCAGATCACAACAATATCAGAAATGTGTACACACAGATAATTACACCACTTTTAAACAGCACCATGGGCCAAGGCCGCACAGGTAAAAACCAATGCCAAATGTAGTATTTTTTTGGCAAGGAATCAACATGTAAAGCAACACCACCGTGCAGTAAAATTAACTACTGGTGGTCTTCATGCAGTCACTCCCATACACTCACTCAGCACCGCTATACGGTGCAACCGATATAAGGCAGGTCCGTGTGGAGTACACACACACGCACACAGCACCGTAATGCGGTGTAAATGATATCCGGCAGGTCAGTTAATAATACAAATGTCGACCCCATGTCCCAAGCCCTCCTCCACATTTCAGCTAACCCTGACTAACTTACTCCCACAGGTTGGAGACAAAAAGCCCTCCCGCTGATACTAGGCAGATTGCGGCCAGAGTCAATCTAAGTCAGGGTCACAGGGAAGGAGGTGGGGGTGGGTGTTAACCTTCACTCACCTAAAATCCAGGCGTTCCAGATGAGAGATGAGAAGATATTTCCCTATACCCCCTAAGACCTAGTTCCTCCTAAGCCTTTGTCTATTAACAGCCTGGATTCTTAGGTCCTCGGGGGAAGGGGAAAAAGGGACAAAAGAACCAAAACGATAAATAAAAGGACACTCTCGCCACTCTCTTCACTTCAGTAAGAACACATCCGACGGCAACCTCTGTCGCGGTCCAAAGCCTATAAAACAATAAACAATGATGAGTGCCACACGATTCACTCCTAAGACTGCCCTTCACATGTATCTAACATTAATACTATTCTTTGCCCTGTTAATACCTTAGCGTTTATCCTTAGTATTCAGAGATGAAGTTAAAATGCTTGTCTCTCTCTCTGTCTCTTTTCTGCAACAAATATAAAAACATCAATTCTCACGTTTCATATCACATCTTACTTAAATGTATACCTTGTCTTTTGGACCACTTACACAACATCAGGTGTCTTTTGATGCTTTACAAATGCCCCAAATAAAAATACAGTGAGCGTAATTGTTATCGCAATGATTGATTCACAGAGCCTTCTTTCGGTAACTCTGTTGTAACCCTTGCGTTGTCTTTTCTCTTTTGTGTGTCTTAGGTCTTAACTGGAAGATCGCGGCAAGAAGGCTTACTTCAGCCAAACTGTTTTTAGATAAGTATCTCCTTTCTCTTATTACGTTTCATTTGTCTTTCATGCATGCATGCGAGCGCGCTCCACAAGCGGAACGTTCTTACTTTGTTTGTTGATTCTGTTTCTTCTTTCTTTGTCTCTTTTTGCAGGTCGGGTGAAGAATCGGGACCAGGAAGCGAGCGCCGGAAGATTGTCGGGGGACGGACCAGGAACTGACTTCGCCAAGGCGGAGGGGAGCAACGAAAGCCGGAAGAAAAACCGGAAGTTGAAGAGGAGCCTTGAGCGTGCAGCGTCGTCGGGAGATTCCAGGTAAATGGAGATGCTGGATAGCGGTAAACGAACACAAGCATGCGTAAGCGGGGGCGGCAGTCTTTTATAGCTGCAGAAGGGTGGGGCTTTTCTGCACGTTGCCAGACACGCGTCTAGCAGCGTAAAAGGAAAGCAACGTGCACACAAGGCAGCGCGCCTGTTCCTGGTTGTTTGAGTCAGTGACAGTCTTACGGGAACAATAATAACGCACAGGCAAATACAAATACAAATAGCAGCAGATTCGAAAGCATAAACATTTTACCATGGGCTTACAAGAAGGGCATCATGACCAGATACAAAGCAATGTTGAGCATAAGGATGGTGTTACCATAGAGTAAACCTGACCAGTCAAACACAGCTTGGTCAAGCTTACCTTGCTGTGTTTAACAAGGTCATACAAATCTTTACAACTTAACACTGGAGGGCAATTATGACGGTTGCGCTCTACAAACCCCAACAGTCGCTCCCCTCAAAGGCCTCCCCACTGGTCGTGGTTTATGTGGGTTTCTGAGGTAAAAGGCTCTAACCAAACGAGAAGCGTGCACTGCCGAAGCTGGTTCCCAAGAGTTTTCCTCTACTGGATAACCCTTCCAAGCGACCAAGTAATGTAACTTCCCTTGCAGTCGTTTTGCATCTAGGATTTTTTGAACTTCATACTCCAAATGCCCATTGATAACAACAGGAGGAGGCGGGGGGTCTTGTCTAGTGAGCGGATTATATGGTTTTAGTAATGAAACATGAAAAGTAGGGTGCACAGAATACTCGGGGGTAAAAGTAGTTTTACCGATACCGGGGTCAATACTTGAATGATGCTAAAAGGCCCAATATACTTTGGCTGCAGTTTCCTAGGTCCTGCCAATAGTAAATTCCTGGTGGACAACCACACCTTGTCTCCAACCTTAAAATTAGGGGCTGGAACTCTATGTTTATCAGCTTGAGCTTTCATTCGTTCCTTGTACTTGGTTAAATGTTTCACTGCTCTCGCCTGTATGTCTAATAAATCGTGTAATCGATCCGTTACGGCTGGTAAACAAGACCGTTCTACAGACAGAGGTAGCGATTTGGGATGAAAACCTTGTAAAAAGTAGAATGGGGAGCATTGTGTAGACACATGAACGCTATTGTTGTAACAGAATTCAGCTAAAGCTAAAGCTTTGTCCCAGTGACTAGTGAATTCTGCCATTAGGCAACGTAGGGTTTGTAATAAGGTCTGGTTCGCCCTTTCCGTCTGACCATCAGTTTCTGGATGATAAGCTGTGGACAGAGCTACCTTAACCTTTAATAACTCACAAAAGTGTTTCCAGAATTTGGACACGAATTGACTACCTCTGTCCGAAACAATCTTATTTGGCAAGCCATGTAATCTCACAATCTGCGATAGAAAGATATGACTAAACTCCATTGCAGAGGGGAGTTTTGATAAGGGAACAAAATGGGCCATTTTGGACAAATAATCCACCACCACCAAAATTGTGTTGTGACCATTTGACAGCGGAAGTCCAGTAATAAAATCCACACTTATCGTGTGCCAGGGTTGGGGGGGAACAGGTAAGGGTTGGAGTAAACCAGCAGGAGCGGTGTGGGAGGATTTATTACTGGCACAAATGGGACAGGTTGCGACAAATTCTTTAACATCTTTTACTAGAGTAGGCCACCAAAAGTGCTTTCGACAATTGTCCAAAGTTTTCTGAGCTCCAGGATGACCAGCAAGAGGTGACTCATGATTCCACTGCAAAACCTTTAGTTGTAAGTCTGAACTAGGTACATATAACAAATCTTCATGGTAAAGCAGACCTTCTTGGAGGGAATTCTTCGAGTCGTGCAACCATTCTTTCACTTGTTCGTTTAAATGTAGTTGTCTAAGCTGAGTCATAGAATCAGGGGAACTCAAGGGTGCTACAATCTTTTGTGGTGGAATAATAGAGGGATTATCTGTTTCTTTCCTAGACTCAATTGTGTGCCCGTACCTAGACAACAGATCCGATAATACTTGTTTGGTACCTGGTCTGAATGTGATTACAAAATCAAAGGAGCTAAAGAAATTCAACCAACACATCTGTCGAGGAGTGAGAGCTTTTACTGAACTGAAAAATTGCAAGTTCTTATGATCGCTAAAAATTGTAACCGGGAATTTGGCTCCCATCAAATGATGACGCCATTCAGTAAATACTAACTTGATTGCCAACAGTTCTCTTTCCATGACTGTGTAATTTTGCTCTGCTGGAAGCATCTTCTTTGAATAAAAGGCCACAGGATGCAACTGACCATCCTGTTCGTCTCTTTGAGAGAGAACCCCCCACAGCTACCTGTGAAGCGTCAGCTTCCACAAAGAATGGCAAATCTGGATTAGGATGTCGGAGCACCGGTGCTGACGTAAATTTTTCTTTTAAGGTTTGAAAGGCCTGGGAGGCCTCTTTAGACCAATCGAATGACTGTCCTTTCTTTAACAGTTTTGTAATGGGAACCACTGTTTCCGCAAATTGAGGGATGAAGCGTCTATAAAAATTGGCAAAACCCAAAACTCTTTGAACTTCTTTCACAGAAGAGGGTTCTGGCCAGTCCAGAATAGCACTCACCTTTTTATTGTCCATCATAATACCAGCAGGTGAGAGACAATAACCAAGGAATTCCACCTGTCTTGTGTTAAACACACATTTCTCAAGTTTTACAAAAAGGTGATTGTCTTGCAATTTAGCTAATACGGCCTTAACTTGCTGTGTATGTTCTGCTTCATTCTTAGAATAAATTAAGATATCGTCAATATATACGATCACGCTTATGTCCAGAAATTCGTTTAGCACTTCGTTAATAAAAAACTGAAATGCAGCGGGGGCATTGCACAGGCCAAAGGGCATGACGGTGTACTCATACTATCCAAATTTAGTTCTGAATGCCGTCTTCCACTCGTCATGCTCCTTTACTCGTACAAGATGATATGCCCCTCGCAAGTCCAACTTGGTATAGATTGTTGAATCTCTCAACTGATCTAACAATACAGGTATTAACGGTAAAGGATATTTATTCTTTATAGTGATCTTATTCAATCCACGATAATCGAGACAAGCTCTCAAGCCACCATCTCGCTTCGGGATAAAGAATAAAGGCGACGAGACAGGGGACGTAGAATGATGGATGAAACGTAAATCCAGAAGTTCATCCAAATAAGATCTTAGGTATTTTGTTTCTTCCTCAGAAAGCGCATACACTCTACTGTTGGGTAGAGGCGCCCCTGGTATCAAGTCTATGCGACAATCATATGGTCTGTGAGGGGGCAGAGCAGTGGCCTTAATAGGGTCAAACACATCTGCAAAGTCCTGATACTCGGGTGGAATGAGATTTGTGGTGACTAACGAATTTGCACAATGAACAATGGTTTCGAACTCTTGGTGGGCTACTTGGTAGCATTGGGCCTTGCAGAATAGAGAATTCAGGGTTACTGTTCTAGTCTCCCAATTTATTAATGGGTTATGTGTGATAAGCCAAGGAACTCCTAATATAACCCCAAAGGCAGGGGTATCAATCAAATCAAAACTAATGGACTCCGTATGTCCGTTTTGACAAACCATGACCATAGGCTCTGTTTGATGGGTTATTTCTCCTGAAGACAGGGCAGTGCCATCTACAGCACAAACCGGTTCTGGTTGTTGTTTCAGTCTAACGGGCATCTGAAGCTTCTGAGCTAGTTGATTATCAACAAAATTTCCGGTTGCTCCTGAATCCAATAAGACTGACACAGTATGTCTGATTTGGGCATTCAATATTAGAATGACTTGAATTATAAAATGTTTTGGTATTCTGGGTACAAACCTGAGTCGAGATTGGGAGATCTTAGTCTGATGCTGCCTCGTGCAAGTGATCTCCTTCCTTGACGAGTTACCTAGGGGTCGATTACGATGGCGGTCGGAAAAACATACCGACCGCCATGGTAGCGGCAAAAACCGCCCGCATGGCCACCGGGAAAAACGCCGCACACATTACGATGAACCGCCACAATAATCCGTCCGCGGCGGCGGGAGACAACGAAAACGCCCGCACACGCCGGACCAGCTCAAAATCCGACCGCAACGGCCGGATACTCAGCGGAAAAGCCAAGAACCGCCGCCATGCACACGGAGTAACCGCCCGTGACATTATGACATCCCCGCTACCACCATGGTACCCACCTATGAATCCGACCGCATCGTGCGCGAACAGTGACGAATCCGATAGGCGGCGGAAGGGCCGCAGCATAGCCACCGCTGCCAAGGAACCACTGCGGAGGAACCGCAAAAAAAATGGCGGACGTTGAAAAAAAACGAAAAAAAAAAAAACAATGCACCCACTGAAGTAGACCTGTCCCAACACAAACCAAAAGTGCCCAATGACAACAGCCCCAGAAATTCAAAAAAACCAATCACAGGACAACACACACAACACACCTGACAGCAACATACCAGCTTGCCACACCCCCCATAGCCGAGCATAAAACCAGCCCCTCCCTGACCACAATCCTTTGCTACACTCCACAACTGAAGGTCCCAAACCCAGAGAACAAAGGAGAGGCAAACCTGCACACAGCACCACCACAACACACACACCACCTACACCACCCACAACACCCACAACACCCACACAACTGCACCACAGAACATCTGCACAGCACACACCATGGCACCACACAAAATGCCAAAATTCACTGATGGAGAGCTTGCAGTCATGGTAGATGAGATAATAAGAGTTGAACCACAACTCTATGGCAACATGGTCCAACACACCCCATTAGCCACAAGAACCCAAATGTGGGTGAGGATAGTCAATAAGGTCAATGCAGTAGGGACCACCCCCCGCAACAAGCAGGAAATACAGAAGCGGTGGCATGACCTGAAGACCGTGGTGAAGAGGAAGAGGGCCAAGAACCGTCAGCTGGCTGATGGGACTGGTGGAGGCACTCCCATCCCACCCAAACCATACAGTCCGTGGGAGGAGAAGGTCCTTGGAATCCTACATCCAGAGAGTCTTGAAGGAATCCGCGGGGACTGGAAGCTGGTAAGTACAAACCAATGTATAACATCACATTGCCATGTACCGTCTTGCACAAATTCAAACCTACAACCCCTAGGCCAAAGGACATTCGTCTGACCCACAATACCCAAAACAGGTCACACAGATGTAAGCACCACTCAACCTGAAAAAGCACAAAGCTAAACAAAACCAACTGGGATGCATGTGTACAGACAAAAAGCACTACAACACACACCAGGCCCCCATCTCCCACCCCTCAGCAGGATGGAGCACCACACCCAGAAGCATGTGTCAGCCATTGAACGCTCCCCCACCACCTAACAGGTAGGTAGCCATCTTCACAGGGTTGGGGAATGTGTATCTGGAGGCAGCACTACAACTCCCAACAGGCCCCCTCTCCCACCCCTCAGCAGGATGGAGCACCCCACCCAGAAGCATGTGTCAGCCATTGAACGCTTCCCCCACCACCTAACAGGTAGGTAGGCATCTTCACAGGGTTGGGGAATGTGTATCTGGAGGTAGCACTACAACTCCCAACAGGCCCCCTCTCCCACCCCTCAGCAGGTTGGGGCACCCCACCCAGAAGCATGTGTCAGCCATTGAACGCTCCCCCACCACCTAACAGGTAGGTAGCCATCTTCACAGGGTTGGGGAATGTGTATCTGGAGGCAGCACTACAACTCCCAACAGGCCCCCTCTCCCACCCTTCAGCAGGATGGAGCACCCCACCCAGAAGCATGTGTCAGCCATTGAACGCTCCCCCACCACCTAACAGGTAGGCAGCCATCTTCACAGGGTTGGGGAATGTGTATCTGGAGGCAGCACTACAACTCCCAACAGGCCCCCTCTCCCACCCCTCAGCAGGATGGAGCACCCCACCCAGAAGCATGTGTCAGCCATTGAACGCTCCCCCACCACCTAACAGGTAGGTAGCCATCTTCACAGGGTTGGGGAATGTGTATCTGGAGGCAGCACTACAACTCCCAACAGGCCCCCTCTCCCACCCCTCAGCAGGATGGAGCACCCCACCCAGAAGCATGTGTCAGCCATTGAACGCTCCCCCACCACCTAACAGGTAGGTAGCCATCTTCACAGGGTTGGGGAATGTGTATCTGGAGGCAGCACTACAACTCCCAACAGGCCCCCTCTCCCACCCCACAGCAGGTTGGGGCACCCCACCCAGAAGCATGTGTCAGCCATTGAACGCACCCCCACCACCTAACAGGTAGGTAGCCATCTTCACAGGGTTGGGGAATGTGTATCTGGAGCCAGCACTACAACTCCCAACAGGCCCCCCTCTCACACCCCTCAGCAGGATGGAGCACCCCACCCAGAAGCATGTGTCTGTAAGTAAAAACCAAAGTGACACTGCACAGGTAATCAGACAGTGCATGCACACCACCATCACTCAACAAAAGCATTGGGAGACATGACAACATGAGGCTCTACTTCACCCAAAAATAGAAAAGTAAAGCACAGCCATTGACAGGATGCAGACAGCTCAGCGTACGTAACTGTGACAGAAACAGAACTGTGACTCTCAACAAATATGTCCAAGAAAACGGGCCTCTGACATGCATCACCCAGACTTCCCTCTGTAGCGTACATGGGTGCTGATCATGAAGGACCATGGGAAAACCAAACTAGCATGGTCTGCGGTATAAAGAAATACAAGCACAGGACATGTCAACGGTATGCATGTGATGACAATGGCTAGTCCATGCACACAGGTAATGTCTGCCAGGCAGAGTGATCAGCAAAGATGCTGAACATCAACTTGTAGTCATGCCAGTTGTCAGATGACAACCTCACATTGAAATCACCAATACTAGACGTGTGGCATGCTAACCAATCACAGGTCACACCATTGTGAAATGATGAATGTAACTCCACTTCATGGCATGAGGCACATCACTGTGCAGACATACAATGTGTGAAAAAGGCAACTGTGTGTAGCATAACATGTAAATAAGAGACATCAAACACAGCAACCCTGAGGTGTGTAAGGCAATTACCATCTACTTCCTGTCCCACAGGTGACCAACAACTGACTGCAGAGGACGACAACCTCAACCAGCACAGCCAGTCACCAGCTCCCGAACATCTCCCCTCGGATGCAGACTCCCTGGATAATGAGGAGGAGGAGGACCAACCCGGACCATCTGGTGTGGCAGGGCGGAATGTGTCCCAGGACCCCACAGCCCCACCACCCTCAGCAACAACAACAACGCAGAGCCCTGCTGCAACGACCTGTGCCACCACCACCACCTCCACCACCACTACCACTACCACTGCTGCCTGCAACACTCGCCCTGCTCCACAGGCCAACCAGATCACAACAACTGCGGAGGCACGGGAGAGTAGGCCGGTGCCCACAGGAGGGAGGCAACAGGGCCGTGACAGCAGGCCAGGTGTGAGGACAAGGCTGACCCAAAGGGAAGAAGACCCTGCCACAGAATCACTGGCACACATTCACAGAGTTGTGGGGGCCTATGAACACGCCCAGGGACAGTTGAGGCAGGCTCAGCAGGATGCCCGTGAGCAACAACAGATGCTGCGCTCAATTGACAACCGCATGGGCCAACTCGTGGCCTGCATGGGCCAAATCAGGGACCTCCTGGGCCAGCTAGTGGAGGTCCTCAGGGACAGGCATGCGGCACCGCCAACACCGACAGCTCTCTCCGTTGTGCCGCAGGATGACAGACCCCCACCCTCCCCTGCGTCCAGCGAGCATGGGGACTCATCAGACACCACTGGCCATGCACCTGTGTCCCCCCTTGCCAAAAGAGCAAGGGGCCGCCCGAAAAAATCATTGGGAGCATCCCGTGGCAAAGCACCTGGCAAAAGCCAGTCAAGTAGCCAGCCATGATGGCACCCCTCTTCACCCTGCTGTGTACCCTGCAGACTGTCCCCACACACAATGGCGTTGGAATGGCAAATGACTGTTGGACTGTGTTGCCCTACTGATCTAGTGTATACTCTATTGTCTCATCTACCATCACTGACAAATCTGTTATTCACCATTCACAAATCTGTCAATATCCACATCTACATCACATGTATCCACTGTAAATAAACACTAATAACGCACCAATTTAGTTGTCACTGTTCCATGTTCATCACAGTATGTTAACTCACACCCATGATTACAATGTCACAGGAGCAGGGATACTCCGCAGGCAAGTAGAGGCTGAAGGGACCTAGGAAAACACAACAGAACATCAGTTGCTACTCAGGTGGTGGACTAACAACCATCACACAACACAGCACATCAAGGTACGACAATCTGCACATGTCACAAGGAGCAACTGTACCAACATAGACATCAAGTAGCTGTGTCAAAAGATCCCTTGCCATACACACCTGCAGCCAGCACTGACTCAGCAACATGCTGTAGTCACAAAACTCACATACACATATTCACCAAGCACAACATCATCAGACAACAGCCAGTATTGACATTGCCACTGACCATCAAGTGAAGTAGTTGTTGATGAGCTGCTGACGCTGTCCAACACCTTCCTCCTCTCCACTATCCTCGTCACTTGACGTTTGGGTGTTTGCAGGTGGGGGCTGTGGCTGGTCTTCATCATCCTGGATTAAGGGGATCCCCTTCCGCACGGCCAGGTTGTGTAGCATGCAGCATGCTACCACTATCTGACACACCTTGACGGGTGAGTACTGCAGAGCCCCTCCGGTCTTGTCGAGGCATCGAAAACGCGATTTCAGGAGTCCAAATGTTCGCTCAATGACCCGACGTGTCCTCCCATGGGCATTGTTGTAGCGCACTTCAGCTGGTGTCCTGGGATTGCGAAGTGGACTCAGCAACCAAGGTCCGTTGGGATATGCAGAGTCACCTAAGTGTGAAAGACACATACAGATTGAGTGTCTGACATGTGTCCGAGGACAGCATGGCACACAAACAGCACACGACTCGACCCTTTGTACTCACCCACAATCCATGCCCGCTCCGGCGCCAGATTGGCCATCAGCTGTGGTAAAATGCTGTTGCGCATTACGTGTGAATCGTGGGCTGAACCTGGAAACTTTGCACAGACGTGTGAGATGACCATATCTGCCTGGCACACCACCTGCACATTGATGGAATGATAATGTTTCCTATTTCGGTAAATATGCTCCCGTGCTTGGGGTGGAATCAGGGAAACATGTGTGCCATCTATTGCACCAACTACATTAGGAACGTGTCCAAGTGCATAAAATTCGCCCTTCACATCCGCCAACTCATGCCGCCTGGGGAAATGTATGAATTGGTCCCTGTGTTGCATCATAGCCAACAGGACATCACGTAGCACCATGCTGAATGTTGGTTGGGACATCCCCCTGCAATGCCCACAGTTTGCTGGAAGGATCCCGTAGCCACGAAATGTAGGAATGCCATCACCTTTGCCGTTGGCGTGAGTGCTGTTGGGTATGTCCTGCGTGGAAGCAGGTGTGGCTCCAATAGTGCACAAAGTTCCAGGAGGTTTGTCCGATCCAGACGGTATCCTCCATGTTAGCCAGCAGGGTGAAGGTACGAAACACATTAGGTCGCCTCCTAGGTGAGATGAAAGGGGACACGTCATAGCAACATAAATTAGGATGTGCACAAATTCATAAAGTCTGTCCTGTCACGGCGCTAACATTGACTGTCATCCCTGAAAGCACACAGTGCAATTCAGTGTTGTCCCAACATGAGACAGATTAATTGTACAACTGTCATGGATGTGCACAGTCAGTAGACACAATACGAACACTGTCTATGTGAATGCCAAGAGTCACATATCGAGCTGAGGTGGATTCAGCCTTGGGTGTACATGACACAGGACATGTGTGAAGCAGAGACAATGCTGGCTTCCACGTTGCTGCTGTACCTGCCACACCTCCTTGGCCAATAATTGCAGGGGACACATCAACAACACAATGTGGATTGATCATTGGGATTGTCTTTGTACTCAGTGCCACTTCGAACACACTCAAATTCAATGACATTCACATCCCAAACCCATACATGTGCCAATGTCATCAGTACACAGGCCATATCTGCTGCTGACTTGAATACAAAGTCGGACAGTGACAGATGATGTCACGCCTGTGCAGAGTATGTGTACCACTGTAACAGGCCACCATTACCCCACTGCCCAATACTCTCTACAAGCACACAGATAGCCAATGTGGCACACATTAACAATAGATGAGGGACGTGATCAGCAGGGCCTGTATGCACCCTTAATCTTCCCCCATTTTGGACATTTACATGCAGCATCAAGGAGGGACTGCCCAAGGACACATGTGCACCACAACACATACCATGGTGATACACATCCAGCTGTTTCAAGACACAACAGTGCCACAACACAAACATACAACACTACATGGACAATGCCAAGCCAGTATGCCAACAAGTCTACGCATGAACAGACTGTATGCATTACATATGGACAACTGGCTCAGACACCTGACAACAGTGGATGTAATTTTACACCACATGTCCCAAGGGACATGCATCCTGACCCTCATTCCACACAGGCTGTCAGGCCCAACACAGCATACAATCAATATCACACATCTAACAAACATGCTGGCTGTGCATGAGTAGTGGGACACTGGTACCTCACATTGACCAAATGTCGGAGTTGGATGAGTGTCACAGGCACAACAGTCAAGGTACATCTCACCTGTCTTGGGTGCCCACACCATCCTGATACACCAGCAGATGTGATCCACCCACACAGTGCTGGAATAGATGGTGAGCAAGGATGGCTAGCACCCCATAGCATGCACATACACTAGTGTTGGTGGCAACACACTGCACACGTGTGCCACTTGTGCTGACCATCCAACATTGCAGACAATTCCCGCTAATCAGTGCACACACATTGCACGGGCAAAACTGGACACCCATAGCCTGTGGACAAATGTCGCATACTATATTCCATACAGTTAGCACAATCCACAACCGTGCATGCAGTCCATCTGCCAACGCAACATTCCTGATGTGAACAATGGACATGCACTGGTGGCAGGTGAGTAGCACCGGAACACAGCACAACACTCAAAAACATAGTGTAGCTAAGCACCATTGTTGAAATGTACATGTCACTGATTCACATACAACAGTCCAAACAACATGAGCACAGACCTGACACTACCACATAGGTCCCTGTGGTTACAGGTGGCAGACATGTAGCAAAGACATCTGCTCTGGCCGTCTACCCAAGTGACAAACAATAATAATGCAACGGATGCCAGGTGTGGTGCTGAAGTACTCGTCATCCTTTAGCAGGTCGAGCCCCCCCCTGTACATGTGGTCATACACTGCAGGAGTTGCCAGTGTGTACAAAGACATAACATGCGGCATGTAATTGGTCTTAGCAATAACACAACAGGGTGACATCTGTTTCCAATGATGACAGTCATGCTGAATGAATGAGTTCATCTGGGTTTTCAGTGTAACACATGGGCTCAGGTGTGAGATAGTGGTCAGCATGGGTGGCAGATACGACATTGTGTGTAAATATTGATCGACATAATGGAGTACAGTGTTCCATTTGGTGTGAGACGTTACACAGTGGCTGACATTTGTGACAGGAGACCATATCAATGTTATCCAGTGCCATGTGCCACTGTACGTATCCACTGTGTGTAGCACAGTAATGACCATTGATCCACACACAACAAGAACTGTCCGTAGGTGCCTTAAACGTGCCCCATAAACACAATGACGCACAGAGTGTACGATGTGGTGCTGCATATTCCCCATAGCGGTTGCACATACTGTCCGTGAATTGGGTGGCGGAGCATGCCAACCACCATTTGTACCTGTGTCGATGCCCAACACTGACGGAAGTGTGTCATGTGCTGCACATGACACATTGGTGTTAGTGATGGCCCTCCACATAGCTGCAGATGGCGTTTGTCATGCTCCACCAGCCACATCCCGGTCACCCATGTCACTCTATGGCAATCAAACAGCGGTAGCGCCGGCCAGGACCCCGCGGTGTGTCACCGCCATGAACCATGCCCTTGCAGCCAATGGGGACTGCTATCGCGGTGGCATGATGCAGATTCAAAAATCGCGGTAGGCGTGCTCCGCCCCCAGCGGATGCGGAGATAGGATGCATTTGTAAGATGCACCACCGTGGTAGCGCCGGCCAGGACCCCGCGGTGTGTCACCGCCATGAACCATGCCCTTGCAGCCAATGGGGACCGCTATCGCGGTGGCATGATGCAGATTCAAAAATCGCGGTAGGCGTGCTCCGCCCCCAGCGGATGCGGAGATAGGATGCATTTGTAAGATGCACCACCGCGGTAGCGCCGGCCAGGACCCCGCGGTGTGTCACCGCCATGAACCATGCCCTTGCAGCCAATGGGGACCGCTATCGCGGTGGCATGATGCAGATTCAAAAATCGCGGTAGGCGTGCTCCGCCCCCAGCGGATGCGGAGATAGGATGCATTTGTAAGATGCACCACCGCGGTAGCGCCGGCCAGGACCCCGCGGTGTGTCACCGCCATGAACCATGCCCTTGCAGCCAATGGGGACCGCTATCGCGGTGGCATGATGCAGATTCAAAAATCGCGGTAGGCGTGCTCCGCCCCCAGCGGATGCGGAGATAGGATGCATTTGTAAGATGCACCACCGCGGTAGCGCCGGCCAGGACCCCGCGGTGTGTCACCGCCATGAACCATGCCCTTGCAGCCAATGGGGACCGCTATCACGGTGGCATGATGCAGATTCAAAAATCGCGGTAGGCGTGCTCCGCCCCCAGCGGATGCGGAGATAGGATGCATTTGTAAGATACACCACCGCGGTAGCGCCGGCCAGGACCCCGCGGTGTGTCACCACCATGAACCATGCCCTTGCAGCCAATGGGGACCGCTATCGCGGTGGCATGATGCAGATTCAAAAATCGCGGTAGGCGTGCTCCGCCCCCGCGGAGGCGGTCATTGGATGCTTTTGAAGAAGGCTGACCTGGAACACCAATGGCAGAAGACTATGACCACTGAAATGAGTCCAGGGCCCTATATATGTGTGGAAGGGAGCACCACATTTCCACTGCTCACAGAGCCTGCTGCCTGGGACCCCTCACCTGCTGCTGCCTCCAGGGACTGCTGCCTGAGACCCCTCACCTGCTGCTGCCTCCAGGGACTGCTGCCTGAGACCCCTCACCTGCTGCTGCCTCCAGGGACTGCTGCCTGGGACCCCTCACCTGCTGCTGCCTCCAGGGACTGCTCCCTGGGACCCCTCACCTGCTGCTGCCTCCAGGGACTGCTGCCTGGGACCCCTCACCTGCTGCTGCCTCCAGGGACTGCTGCCTGGGACCCCTCACCTGCTGCTGCCTCCAGGGACTGCTGCCTGGGACCCCTCACCGCCCACTGCCGCCGCTGACGTCTCATGTCCACAGTGATGGCTAGGACGGAGAAGATCCGTGCCAGTCCATTTACAAGCGAGGAGCTGGATGTCCTGGTGGACGAGGTGCTGACACAGTACCCACGGCTATATGGTGGCCCAAATGTTGTGGTAAGTCTCCAACAGTGGGGGTGTGAGTGCAAGGGGGGCACACATGTAGTCGATCAGATGGTGTATGTGCCTGAGAGTGTGGGGTTGTGTAATGCACTGGCTGACATGCTGTTACCTAGTTGTTAAGGGGGTGTATGCAACCCACACATTCAATGCATGGACATGAAGGGTGGATGGACATGTGTTGTGTACACATCCATATGGTGTGACAGCTATCTGGTGATGCATGTTTCTGGACAGTTATTGTTCATGTGACTGTTTGTGTGGGTCCTCGTTGTCCATCTCTGTGTGATTCTACCTGGCATGGACTGTCCACGCCCAATGTGACAAGGACACATCACTGACTGTACAGAGTGTGATACGTGTGTGGTTGGCATGAGTGTACATCAATGACCCATATCTGCCGTGTGGAGATGAGTCCGTGTCATGCCACTGTTCGGAGAGAGAGGTTTTACCATGAGAGTGTGTCACTGATGTTTTCCCCCTCTTGTCTCCCACACCTGCAGCTCAAGGTACACCAGCGTAAGGCCGTGTGGAGGTCCATTGCAAGCAAGGTGCGGGCTCTGGGAGTGTCGAACCGCCGGCGCACCCACTGCCACAAGAGGTGGGACGACATATCACGACTGGCAAAGAACGTTGCCGAGATGACACTGGGGATACTCCCTCACAGTGGCAGGTTGTCACGACGCAGCTTGACACCACTGATGTGCCGCATCTTGGCTGTGACACAGCCTGAGCTGGACACACGTTTGAAGGAGCATCAACAGCAAGCTAGGGGTGAGTATTCTGTGAAGGTTGATTTTGTCTGTGAGTGGCTGCATGTGTACCATGCCTGTACCTGCGCTGGTGTACATGATGTGGTTACTGTGATGCAGTGGGTTGTAAGTGGCCCCTGTGCTGGGTGTGGCAGTCACGGATATTACATACATGCACTTACTGATGTTTTTCCAATCCTGGGAATTTCAATGGCATTGTGGGTGGTGTGCTGCAGACCTGGTCCATTGGTGTTAGTGTTTGTATGCCCCAACATGCATGATGTTGTGCTGTCTGCCCATCACATGGCTCAGCTGTGCCGTGTTTAGATGTTTGTACGCACTGTTTGAGGTAGTGATGTGTGTCTGCATGGTGAGATTGCACGGGGTGGCCTGCAACATGTAGACTTTGTCATCCTCAGTGTTGCTTTGCTTGAATATGTTTGTCCTGTTGCTGTCACTTTGCTGACCCTACATGTCTCTCTGTTATGCAGCATCTCCCGTGGGCACGGAGGGACAGGGGACGGACACCAGTGGTGGTGAAACAAGCACAACAGCTGCACAGGATCCCAGTGACACAGATGTGACCAGCGCCTCGGAGGGGGATAGGAGTATGCTGGAGGAATCACAGCCCGAGACGCAAAGTTCAACATCATCTGATGACGGCGGTGGCGCAGACATCTTGGAGGACACAGGGAACGGAGAGTCTGCTACATCTTCCAGCACACAGCGTGCAGTGCCCACCCTCCCAGCCACTTCCTCTGTTGCTGCCCGTGTTCGCACCACAAAGAGGGGAAGGGTGTCCTTCATTCCAGGCACCGCTGCCCCTGCCCCTGTGCCCCCTGCTGCCATCAGTGCAGAGTGTGTGGACCTTATGCGCCAGCTGTGTGTGGGGCAGACAGGGCTCCTCAATGCATTGTCAGACCACGACCGCAAATTGGCACAGGTGTTAGCTTTCATGGAGGGCATCCATTCAGACGTGGGTGGGCTGCACCGCACTGTCCAGACAATGTCCTCCACAATGGCGGCTGCTCTTCAACTGGCTCAATCTCGTAGTCCAATTCCAGTCCCTTTGTCCACCCCCATGCCAGTGGCGACGTCTGACGACGGTGACCACGCTTCACACACCTCAACCTCACGATACTGCACACGTAGCACACAGCAGCAGCAGCCCAAGCGGTCAAGGTCACAGACACCTTCCCCTACAAAGAGAAAAACAACCCCAGAGCGCAAAGGGAAGAGCCCGTCAGGCGTTGCAAAGGCACATGATTCAAGGAGGAAGTACTCAGGGTCACAAGCCTCAGAGCAATCCCCGGCCACAGACTCTGTGGTCCCAAAAACGTCTCGCAAAGGCATGCAGACACTCTCCATGCCCACTGTGAAGGTGGGGCCTGGCAAGGCTACACATAGTAAGGTATCCAGGGCTGTTTCACCAACTACCTCTACTCCCATTCCAAGTCCAGTGAAGCAGGGACAGGAGGGCACTGTAGGGGGCACACAGGGTAAAGAGGGGATAGAGGGGCAGAGGCAATGCCAGGCTAAGCGTCCTTCTGGATCCAGCACATCCCCAAAGGGAGGTCCAGCGTGTGCACCTGCGGCAGCCTTGGTGCTGAGTGTGCCGTTTGTGTCCACACCACTTCCCATTGATACGAAGACAGGCAAGCCATTTAGAATCCCCAAGAAGTGGAAAGGCACCCCTCCACTGTCTCCCTCCCACACTGTGTCCCACGTCGGCCTGAGTCCACCTCCACGTGCCACTACACCACCTGGTCCAAGCAGCCCTCCAGCGTCCAAGGCCACTGATAGCTCTTCCTCAGCTGGGCGTCTCACTCCCCAGTCAAGTGGTCCAACTGTGCCCGACACACAGTCAGCTCCCAGTCAGACTGACAGCCAGCTCTGAATGTTGATCAATGTCACAGACCTGTCTCTCCCACACCGGTACCTGTGCTGCCCATCGTGTCAAACCAGACTGTGTTGCTGACCATGGCGGAGTTTGGTGACACACATTCCCTGTGCAGCTTCTCATTGTCTCTGTCTGCACCTTGGACTGGCCACTGGCCTTGCAGTTTGCCCCCTGCCTGTGCAGCTTCTCATTGTCTCTGTCTGCACCTTGGACTGGCCACTGGCCTTGCAGTTTGCCCCCTGCCTGTGCAGCTTCTCATTGTCTCTGTCTGCACCTTGGACTGGCCACTGGCCTTGCAGTTTGCCCCCTGCCTGTGCAGCTTCTCATTGTCTCTGTCTGCACCTTGGACTGGCCACTGGCCTTGCAGTTTGCCCCCTGCCTGTGCAGCTTCTCATTGTCTCTGTCTGCACCTTGGACTGGCCACTGGCCTTGCAGTTTGCCCCCTGCCTGTGCAGCTTCTCATTGTCTCTGTCTGCACCTTGGACTGGCCACTGGCCTTGCAGTTTGCCCCCTGCCTGTGCAGCTTCTCATGTTCAGGCTCTGCATCTTGTGCCTTGGTCCTGTCTGATATTGTTTCCTATCAGTGCTATTTGTGAATAAAAACAGTTGCTCATGTTGTCAGTTGTGTCATTGTCCTTACTGAATAAGGCTTTTCCTGTATGTCTCACATTTACTGTGCCACATGCTCTGTGTGCCACTTCAACTGTGCCACTGGCTTGTTTGACTTATCATTTATTTTACAGGGGTGACGGGGACTTCAGTTCTTCATGACTCGGATACTTGTGGGCTCATTGATGTTGTTTTCTGTGACATACCAGACTCATGTTCCTTCCTTGTTGCTGTTGGCTATGTTTTACTGCATCCTGGTATGTGGGCACTGCAAACACATAGAGGGGTCATATACACAGGATTGCAGGCAGGCTGACCAGGCTCAACATGTATGTGCTTTCTTGCTTTCATGTATGCCTAGCAGTGTAGATGTGTAGTCATGTTGTGATGGGCAGTCATCCTAGTCACAACGGTTACTTACATGGTGTGCATTTGGGTGGTCAAGGGTTGTACGGTGTGTTGGTTGTGGCTTTGTCGTGTGTGTTACTGGCGTGTGACTCATGGCTGTGTGGGACTGTTGTGTGTTTGTGTGCACACACTGCTTGTTGTGCATTCAGTGCTGTGGGTGTATGTTGCCTTGTGCTGTCCTAGTGTACATCCCCTGATGTACTGCTGTGTTTGCTATGTGTTTTGTGGTGTTATGCATCTGTTGTGTGTTTGATGTGTCTGTGTTGTTCTGTGATGGTGCACTTCTTGTCTGTGTTGTGGTATGTAGCCCATGCATTTTTCCTGACTGATGAGGTGGTGCACTCCTGTTGTGTGTGTGCTCCCATTGCCTTCCCCTAGTTTGGCTGCACAGGTGCTGTGTGTTATTTTTGTGGTTCTGTATATGTTTCTGTTTTGAATTGTGTTTGCCATTTTTGTTTTGGTGCAGACGTTGGTACTGAAATTCCTGTGTGTGTGTGATGTTTGTGGATGCCCCCAGGGGGTTTGATTGTTTGTCTGTATCTTGTCTGGACATTATGTAGGCCCTTCTGTGTGTCTGGCATTGGGATTGTGTGCTGCAGATATGAGGGGGTATGTTTGGGGACTCCTACTTGTGTTTGGCAGTCATTGAGTGTGCCAATGTGCCCTGTGTGATACTCATGTGTACTTGCTGTTCACTGTTTGACTTGAGGTCCTTCCTTTCATCCCTGTCCCTATACATGGGTTACCTTGCTGTCTCCCTGAGTTGTTGCACTGAGGTGACTGTTGTTTGACTTCACTCACTGTGCCAGCCATGTGCTTGGATGGGGTGTGGATGTTGTTCTGGGTTCCTTGTCCTGCATGTGTCTGTTCACCTGGTTGTTGGTTGTCTCCTTGCCCTCCCATTTGTGTGCACATCATTTTTGCTTTCCTCTATGTTGTGCTCCATTGCTGGTGGCATGTAGTCTGTGTATGTGGCTGTGTGTCGGTGTGGGGTATGTCTGTGTGAGTTGGCAGGGTGTGTGTCCAGTAGTCTGTATGTTCCTTGTGTGTATGTTCATTTTGTGCTTGTATTCTGCTTTCTTGCCATGTATGTGGTGGTGTGGTGTGTGTGTGTGTTGCCCTGGGCCTGTGCCTCTGTGCTGAGTGTTGATCTACACCAAATGCTGCTGTGTCTGTCTCCGTAGGTGTTAGTTGTGTGCTGCTGGGTGTGGATTTAGCTCGCTTGGTGTTGGACATGGGGGTGCACAGGGGGGATTGGCATGTTTCTTGCTGTGTGCGGCGGAGCTGTGGGTGGTGGGTGGTGGTGGTGGCCTGTGGTCTTTCTGGCCTGTCCGTTGCTGTACATGCATTCTGCTTTGTGCAATGGATTTCCCGCATGCTCACCGCTGCGGTGTCATCAGCAACACATTACATTATGTTCGCAGTACTTTGGTGGGCTTGATGTAGGGTGTGAATTGGTGCCAGCTGAGACATGTGTGGGTACACTGATGGATGTGTTCCTGTCCACACCAGTGTGTCTGGTGTGGCCAGGTGCCCTGTTTCAGCCCGTGGAATTTGTGTTCTGTTTTGTGTTGTATTGTGTTTTGTTTACGTACCTGCGGCGGCGTCCGCGGCGGGCGATGTTGGCCTGGTGATGTATCACGTACAGCACCGGGAGGACGTGTAGTGCTGGATCCATGGCGTTCGGCTCCGGGTGGAGGGCTCCGGAAGTCTCGTTTCACGCTCCGCTGTCGAGATTCCGCCGTGTCTGGAAGGGCGGTTTCTCCCCTGCGGTTCGACGGGTTGTTTGGCGCATCGTAATTTGTTGAGCGGACGGGACGTCATTCCGCACGGCGGTGAGTCTCCATTGGCTCCCACCGGCGCGGTGGCGGGCGCAATTTCATGGCGGTCGGCGTTGCACCGCGGAGGTCGGGAAATGGGGCATATTTGCCCTTCATAATATGGCGGCCGTGAGGACCGCTGCTGGCGGGCGGTAAAAGGCATTTTTCCGCACCGCCGGCACCGCGGTACTAACACCGCCCGTCATCATAATCGGCCCCCTAGTTTTTCTGCTCCGAAGGGTTCTTTGCTACTACGCTAACCTTCTTAGGAGATTTGGTTTAGTAGGACATTCTTTTGCAAAGTGACCGGACCGTCCACAATAGAGGCACAGGTTTAATTTTCTACGACGTTCTTTTTCTTCTGGAGTAAGTGGCCCCTTAATTGTACCTATCTGCATGGGTTCTGACTCGGTTTGTTTTACTTCGACCTCTTTCTTTTCTGACTTTAGCCATGTTAACCTATTTTCAACTCTGATCTTGTCACCTTTTCTTTCATTTAGCCTATGGTCCAATTTAACCACCAAATCAACAAAATCGGAATATTCATCTGGAAGGTCCACTATGTGGGCTAAGGCGTCTTTTAACTCATCGCGTAATCCGCGTTAAAACAGAGATATGCGCTTCTCTTCTGGCCATTGACTCTCTGTTAATATACGATTGAAATGAGTTAAATACATCAAAAGGTCTTTACCAGATTGTTTCAAGTTCAACAGCTCGTTGTCACTAGCTTGTACATATGTATGTTTAGCAAACAATTTAGTTATGGTTTGTTTAAACAACGGCCAATTATAGAGCACCTGATCATTTCTGTCTATATAAGGGATTGACCAGTTTGCAGCAGTGCCTCCCAGATATGAAAGCACAAAGGCCACTTTAGCTGCGTCCGACACAAAAGCCTGAGGTTTACACATAAAATGTAATTGGCATTGGCTAATGAAGATACTAAACTTTGCGCTGTCACCCAAAAACCGTTCCGGGGCTGATAAAGGCACCGTAGGTGGAACTGCAACTGTGACCTGTATTGGTGTCGTGCTCTCTTCGGTGTTCCTAAAGGAACTTGTCGTTTTAGGTTTGGTTCCTGTCTCAAAGGATGAGGTAAAGGGGGGAACTGTCATATTTGACCAAGTCAAATCTCTGGGTTTATAACGTATGACTTCTTGTCGCAATTCTAAGTTTTCTTGCTTTAGCTTCTGCATTTCTAACTGCATAGACTGTAACAATCCTGCAACAGTTCTATCAGTTTCGGTATCCTCAAATAAGGCTTGCGCCATGTCTCGGGCATCGATATGATCTCTGTTTGGGTCCATCTCTCAACTAGAACTTAAATGTTGTGAAGGCTTGTGTTTCTGTTAACCTTCACTCACCTGAAATCCAGGCGTTCCAGATGAGAGATGAGAAGATATTTCCCTATGCCCCCTAAGACCTAGTTCCTCCTAAGCCTTTGTCTATTAACAGCCTGGATTCTTAGGTCCTCGGGGGAAGGGGAAAAAGGGACAAAAGAACCAAAACGAAAAATAAAAGGACACTCTCGCCACTCTCTTCACTTCAGTAAGAACACATCCGACGGCAACCTCTGTCGCGGTCCAAAGCCTATAAAACAATAAACAATGATGAGTGCCACACGATTCACTCCTAAGACTGCCCTTCACATGTATCTAACATTAATACTATTCTTTGCCCTGTTAATACCTTAGCGTTTATCCTTAGTATTCAGAGATGAAGTTAAAATGCTTGTCTCTCTCTCTGTCTCTTTTCTGCAACAAATATAAAAACATCAATTCTCACGTTTCATATCACATCTTACTTAAATGTATACCTCGTCTTTTGGACCACTTACACAACATCAGGTGTCTTTTGACGCTTTACAAATGCCCCAAATAAAAATACAGTGAGCGTAATTGTTATCGTAATGATTGATTCACAGAGCCTTCTTTCGGTAACTCTGTTGTAACCCTTGCGTTGTCTTTTCTCTTTTGTGTGTCTTAGGTCTTAACTGGAAGATCGCGGCAAGAAGGCTTACTTCAGCCAAACTGTTTTTAGATAAGTATCCCCTTTTCTTATTACGTTTCATTTGTCTTTCATGCATGCATGCGAGCGCGCTCCACAAGCGGAACGTTCTTACTTTGTTTGTTGATTCTGTTTCTTCTTTCTTTGTCTCTTTTTGCAGGTCGGGTGAAGAATCGGGACCAGGAAGCGAGTGCCGGAAGATTGTCGGGGGACGGACCAGGAACTGACTTCGCCAAGGCGGAGGGGAGCAACGAAAGCCGGAAGAAAAACCGGAAGTTGAAGAGGAGCCTTGAGCGTGCAGCGTCGTCGGGAGATTCCAGGTAAGTGGAGATGCTGGATAGCGGTAAACGAACACAAGCATGCGTAAGCGGGGGCGGCAGTCTTTTATAGCTGCAGAAGGGTGGGGCTTTTCTGCACGTTGCCAGACACGCGTCTAGCAGCGTAAAAGGAAAGCAACGTGCACACAAGGCAGCGCGCCTGTTCCTGGTTGTTTGAGTCAGTGACAGTCTTACGGGAACAATAATAACGCACAGGCAAATACAAATACAAATAGCAGCAGATTCGAAAGCGTAAACATTTTACCATGGGCTTATAAGAAGGGCATCATGACCAGATACAAAGCAATGTTGAGCATAAGGATGGTGTTACCACAGAGTAAACCTGACCAGTCAAACACAGCTTGGTCAAGCTTACCTTGCTGTGTTTAACAAGGTCATACAAATCTTTACAACTTAACACTGGAGGGCAATTATGACGGTTGCGCTCTACAAACCCCAACAGTGGGTAGCAGGACTAATTAGGCAGCAGTCAACAAATGGGGGTTCGGCCACCACTCGGGGAGGTCACCCACGGTATATGGAGCAGAAGCAAGCTGAGGGCAATAGTCGTTCAATCAAAGGGTTCCACAATTAGCCTTCCGGCACCAGCCAAGTTCTGTGAAGCACAGGGGGGGGTCACGGAGTCACTTGAAACACTTCCTATCACTCTCAGAAGTGTTGCTCAGCCCAGTCAATTACTCTCACCACCCTGGCCCGATCAAGGCAAAACTAGCTGGCAACATGAAGTCATCGGGGCCGGGTGAGGAGAGGGCAGTTGTTCCGCTGCACTTAGGGCACAAAAAGAACTATTGATGAATTGGGGGTAAAGCAGGGGAGCCTCTCGGAAGAAGGAAGCAGCCCATCAGACACACGTCTATCAAAATAGCACCCAGGCAATCTGGGCACAATGGAACACGAATATGTTCCTCTGCACCTCCCTGGAAATGAGACACAATGTCTGGTGTGCGCTGAACCGAGGCACACCAGACAGTTCCGGTCACACACAAGGAAGAGTTGCAAATTCTGTACCTCCCTGAAAATGAGGCACAATATCTGGTGGACATTGATACGGGTTGCACGAGACATTACCGGTCACAAACAATGAAGAGATGCAAATTCTGTACCTCCCTGGAAATGAGGCACAACATCTGGTGCGCGTTGACATGCGTCCCACCAGACAATTCCGTTCACACACACAGGAGCAAGCTTAGCAGCACTGCACGAGGCAGAATGAGGCACTACTACGGATACGCCCTCCATCCAAGGGTTGCAATCTGTGAATCGGACACCGCATGCAATAAGCATGCAATCGGCGTGTTGCACGAGAGAGAATCGGCACAATCGACAAAGCGGGCCACGCTGGATCCCGTAACGGGTGAATCCGCTCACCACCAACAAGACGCTTATGCATGGTGAGGCCCCCACAGCGCAGGGGCCACACTCCTTAGATGCAGGCAATACTTTTGGGGCTTCACACAAGGCAATCCGGTCTCCAGCCACAATACTTAGTTCCATGATAATGCCGCTGTTAGAATAGAAAAACTTGCTTATGCAGTATGTTAGCAATCGCGGCGCCATTTTATATGCCGGCGCCATTTTGGGTTATAATCGAAACTTATCCTTCATCATTTCTGAGAAGAGGCCTCAGTTAGGTTTCATTTCCCCGAAGCCGGTGTGCCTGGCCCCAGAATCGAAAGTTAATTTTTTGTACTTCTCTGTTTTACTGTATTTGCTTGGAAAATTCCATTGTGGGCGTGCCTTCGTTGGTTCCGAATGTACATAATGCAACTTTATGCTTGCTAATGCCAGTCCCTCTGCAGCACTCCTAAGTGACTGGACAGATTGGGCTCCGCTCTGAGTGTACTCTAAATAAACAGACATTGGTTTGTATTCTCTACTGTCTGACCGACTCTTCATTTGGTATGGAAGGCTGAGAGGTGGTCGTGAGTGACCCGGATGAACCTAATCGGGTCACTTCCTTCAGTTGGCGCCCGAACAAGGACTCCTTCGGATGAGTGACCCATCCCCTTCCATAGACAGGGGGGAGGTCGAGGCCATTGTCGGGTCGAACTGATGGATCAGGGATCCCTGTACGAGGAGCATTGATTGCTGGCAGCGCCCCTTCTGTCCTGCCAGACGGTGCCTCGCCCAGAGGTCATCCCGACTGGAGTCCTAAACGGCGAAACCCTTGGATCTGACTGTTTGGTCTGAAGAGTCGGCAGTGGATAATTAGTTTGTGTTGACCTGCATGTATCAGGTGAGTTTGTTTTGGTTCTTTGTGGATATGGTACCATTTTGGTTTGTATTTGGTACGGTCTGAGGACCGTCTTTGGGATAAAAGCATTTGCAATTGTTTTGCCAGGCATAAATAGTGAACTTGTTTTCTTTTGAGAATGCTGGGGATCAGTAAATTGTTTTCTTTGTGTTGTCGCTGTTGTTCTGCAGATGCTCGATTGGAAGAAGCTCAGCTGGTGCCTCCAGAAGGCACTCCAAATTTTGATATGTATGTGAAGCATGGTCTTGGCCCTATTATATTTAGTACACTATGGCACAAATATGCGAGGGACAATGCCGAGTTGCAGTGGCCTTTAACAGGCACTTTTGATGAACAAAAGATTGGGTATTTACAGGAACAGTTATTTAAAAGGCGAAGTAGACAGTCTATGTTTGATTCTCTTAGGAGGTGGCAGAAGGCAGCTAGACAGAGACGACTGAAGTCCGAGAAAGAGGCTCAGAAGGGGAAGATGCAGACATTGACTCAGAAAGCTGTAGCATGGATAAAGAGAAACAGGAAAAGGGAGTTGAATGTTAAGATAGGAGATTTTGATTGCATATTGATAAATCGTATTTGGCTCAGGAGGAAACATACTTTTGTGGAAGAATTGTTGGATACTCAACCCCTGCCCCCATATGCCCCGCAAAGGATATATCCTACTGTCCCTGTGTCATCACAGCCACCTGTTACCATTGTTCTCACTGCTCCAGTATCTTCTGCTGTCTCTTCAACTGCTGTAGCCTCGGCTCCTCCTCCTCCTCCTTCTTCTGTTTCTTTGCCGTCTGTGGCAACGGTGACTGGTAGTACTCCTGCAAAACCTATTGTCTCAGCATCCTTGTCTCCAGCGCTTTCTCCTGCGACACAACCGCCAGCGACGATTGTACCTGTCACTTCAGTTGCTTCTCCCTCTTTAGTTCTCCATCCCCGATGTTTGTAAGCACTGAAACGCCAGTTCGTGGGTTTGGGGATAGAGACTTGTCGAAATTTAATGAGCGTATGGGCCCTTTTGTGCGGTCTGCTGTGGGTGATGAAGAGAAGAAGGTAGTAGCTAATTAAGCTGCGCAGTGGGGTCGTAATCCTATTGATAGTATGGAGGATGTTTGGAGTGTGATGAAAGATTATGAGCCCTTTATACAGCAGCATGCTCTTAAGCATATGTCCTCTACATTGATTGGTCTCTGGCAGCAACATTTTGGGGACGACGTGCCACAAATTGTATTTATTATTAAAGATCATGTGTATACTACCGGTATGGATCCAGGCCAAGTCTTCAGTGACATTACTACACTAGTCACCTATAGGGGCAGGCTACATGATAAGAGTCCAACTACAGTGTCCAAGTTTCCGATGAGAGAGGTTCATCCCATATATCACCCCTAGATACTGGAGTTAACAGACCAACGTGGTAATGTTACTCGAGCGGCAGTAGCAGCTATGTTCCAAGAACAATGGGTATATACTCCGTGGAAAAGAAGTGAAGTTTTGTCCCTTAAGACTCATTTGCCTGATCCTAGGAAAAATCCTACTGCTTGTTATAAAGAATTGACTGAAGCGGCTTCCTCCACGGTAATGACTCTTGCTGATATTGAAATGTTTTTTGGTCTTCTTGTTCCAGTTGATATTTGGAGACAGGTCCATACCGAAGACCATGTTCCTGAGTTGGGAGGTACTTGGGATCAAATTAAAGCATGAGCGGAAATGTTTGCATTGCCAGGTCTCATTATTACGTATATGCATTCTCTTATTCCGCCGAGGAAAGTAGATTGGGATAAATTGTCAGCTTGTAGACAGAAGAAAGATGAGAGTGTGTCTGATTTTTGCACTCGGTTTGAGGATACATTTTTGGATTATAGTGGACAAGATTAGTCTATTGATGGAGGTGTTCAGTTGTTTGTTAATAGATTTGTCTCTAATCTGCTTCCTGAAAATGCAACTCGATTGCAGGCTTCTGAGAGTACTTGGTCCACCTCTTCCCCTTCTATTATTTTAAATATGGCTCAGTATTATGAACATCGAGATAATGAGGAGAAGGAAAGGACAGAGAAGAAGCATAAGGATTTAAAGACAAAGGTGCTGCTGCAGCAGGCTTTTAGAGGGAATGGCAGAGGACGTGGTGGTCCTGCCCGACAGCTTCCACGTACTAGTAGGCAGCCGAACATGGCACCTCTGGGGCTGAATCAGTGTGCATATTGTAAGGTAGAGGGTCACTGGTCGTTCTGATAATAATTACTTTGATGACCCCTGCGATGGGTAGTACTACCATGATGACTATGATATGGATGAAGTGACAGGAATGTCTTACAGCTTGGACAGCCAGGGACAGAGTGAGGAACCAGTTCCGATACCTGTAGAACAGTGTGGTCCTTATGTAACAGCGGAACTGCAAGGTTCGGCTAAGGAATTTTTGGTGGGCACAGGTGTGACAAAAAGTTCTGTTTCTCAAAATATGGTCCCTGGGGCGGCTCGGTCTGGCCATAATAATGTCTCGGTAGGTTTTTCAGGTGTACCGGTAGTGAGCCTCATTTCAAGACCCATTGCATTGACTGTTGGTCCTTTTACTGTGGATTCCCTGTTTCTGTTGACTTGTAGTGAAAATGTGATGGGTTTAGACTTGTTGAAGTAATTGCATGCTACTATTTATTGCTCCCCGGAAGTTGTTTATATGACCATGGGCCCAAATGTGATTACTAGACAGTGCTTGTCTCTCCCTCTTCCTGCTGAATTTGCTGACCTACCATCCACCTTGTGGGCGACTGGTAATACAGATGTGGGGTTGTTGCACATCACGCCGGTTTCGATTCCGGTTAAAGATAATGCTGCTTTACCTCGTATTCCTCAGTATAAAATACCACAGGCGGGAGAGTGAGCTTTATTGCAAATTATTCAGGATTTGATCAAGAAGGGAGTGGTTGAGGAGACGTCTGCCAATATTTGCAATAGCCCCTTCTTCCGATTCCTAAATGGATACCCTCAGGTTCCCCTGATGATCATTAAGATGTTTATCGTTTTGTGATTGATTTGCGCAAAGTTAATAAAATAGTAATTCCTCAATTTCCAGTGGTCCCAGACATTACTACACTTTTGACAATGATTCCTTCCACTGCTAAATTCTTTTCTATCATTGATTTGAAAAATGCGTGTTCACCCTAGTTGGAAGAAGCTTTAGGTTCTGTCGAGCTCCTCAGGGCTATACTGAGAGTCCAAGTATTTATAGTCAGGCTTTAAAGAGTAAATTGGATTCCCTTTCGCTTTCTACAGGTAATGTTTTGGTGCAGTATGTTGACAATCTCCTTATCGCTTCCGAAACAGAGCAAGGTTGTAGAGATAGTAATGTTAAATTTTTGCTGAATTTGGCCCATCATGGCCATAAGGTTTCTCTTTCTACATTTCAGTATTGTTGACAGGGGGTCACCTACATAGGTCACCTACTGTCGAAGGAGGGTAGGAGATTGACCCGTGAGCGCATTAGTATGTGTTAAAATGCCTGTTTCACAAACTCAAAAATATGTGCGTGCATTTATAGGTATCACTTCCTACTGTCAGCAGTGGATACCTAATTACTCTATACTAATCAAACCCTTGCTTGCTCTAACAATGAAAGAAGTGCATGAGTCCTTTCCTTGGACACCTGACTGTCAGCAGTCTTTTGAGCAATTGAAAACTGCGCTTTGCTCAGCTCCAGTACTTGGCACCCCAGACTATAATAAACCATGTGTGTTGTACGTCCATGAGATGGCTGGTTGCGCGCTTTCTGATTTAACACAAATATTTGGAGACAAGCAATGGCTGTGTGCTTATTTCTCTGCTGTCCTTGATCCAGTCGCAAGAGCACTCCCGAGTTGTCTAACAGCGGTTGCGGCTGTGACCACCTCGATTAGGCAATCGGCTGGACTTGTATTGGATACTGACCCCACAGTCATGGTACCCCATGCTGTGGATACACTTTTGAATAAGACAAAGACACAGCACCTCACCACTGTACGACTGACTGGCTATGAATTAACGTTGTTTGCTAAACACATCACGATCAAAAGATGTGCCACTCTGAATCCAGCCTTGTTACTGCCCCTCCCTTCCGAAAGTGATGAAGTTGACAAACATGACTGTATCTTCCGGATGGAAAAAGAGGCGAAAGTATGGCTAGACTTGACTGACATTCCCTTATTCAATCCATAAGGGGAACTATATGTCGATGGCTCTTGTTTTAAATTACCAGATAGCACTACCACAGCTGCCTATGCTATTACTACATTGCGTACACTAGTAGAGACATCACGAGTTCCCTATCAGTCGGCTCAAGCTGCTGAGCTTGTTGCCCTTGTACGAGCTTGCGAATTAAGTGAGGGACTGGTTGTCAACATTTATACTGACAGCCAGTATGCCTTTGGGGTTGCACACAATTTTGGGCGGCTCTGGGCTGAGAGAGGGTTTTTTCCTTCACATAGCACCAAAATCCAGCACAGGCACCTTATATTGAGGCTTTTGTCTGCTTTGACACTCCCTAAGAAATTGGCTATAGTAAAGTGTGGCACGCACCGAAAAGTCACTGACGATGTAGGAAGGGGAAATGCTTTTGCGGATCAGACAGCTAAAGAAACAGCCCGGACTAAGATGAAAAGAATGTTTGTAGCAGGCCCAGCTAGGTGAGTGCCTGAAGTTACCATGTTTGAGGACACACTTGTGTGAATGTGAAAGAGATCCAAAGTGAAGCCACAGTTGAAGAGTTGGCAAGGTGGCAGGAAAGTACAGCACAATTGAATGATGAGGGATGTTGGATTGATAAGTCAGGAAAGCAGAGATGGATGTTGCCTGATGCATATGTTCTTTCTGTCGTTGCAATGGCCCATGGCCCAGCCCATATTAATGATAAGGGTATTTGCAGGTTGTTAGACACCGTATGGCAAAATAACAACATTTTGAAAACGGCTGCACATTTAGTGAAGTACTGTAGGGTGTGCATGATGCACAATCCTGGAAAAGGTACCCCCACACCGCCTGGTAATTTGCACCACCTACTTTTCCTTTTGAGGTCCTTCAGATGGATTATATAGAACTAGAAAGGTATAATAATTTGAAGTATGTTTTGGTGGTTGTTTGTTCATTCAGTGAATGGGTTGAGGCTTATCCCACTAAAGATAATACAGCCGTTATGACTGCAAAGGTACTCCTGAAGGAGTTCTTTTCTCATTTCGGCTTGCCTCATTTGATAAGGAGTGATAACGGAAGTCATTTCAATGCAAAAGTGATTCAATTGATTTGTGATGGTTTATGTACTAAGCAGAAGTTTCATGCTGCCGATCATCCACAGTCAGCAGGCTTGGTTGAGAAGTACAATGGTACTCTCAAACTTAAATTGGCAAAAATTCAGGAGACCACAGGGTTACAGTGGCCAGATGCTTTACCGTTAGCTCTTTTGTCAACAAGAACTACAGCACATTCTAGGACAGGATTGTCACCGTACGAGGTAGTGTTTGGACGCCCGGCAAATGTCTGGGGCGTCCAGCGCCCTCTGCGATTTTCTGATATTGAGTACCCATTGTTGATTGACTATCTTTGCCAGTTAACTGAAAGTTTGCGTTCTATTCACCAACAGATCCGGGAAACCCTGCCAGCTACACCAGAGGGGCCCGGACATAACATTCAGCCTTCTTTATCGTTGTAAAGAATTTCCAGTGGAAGAAAAGTTTGGAGCTGCGCTGGAAGGGATCTGAGCAGGTCCTCCTGGCTACGCGCACAGCAGTCAAGGTCGCTGGCCGCAAGAACTGGATTCATGCGACGCACTGTCGCAGAATACCCCTACCTTTGCCCTATGATCAGTGGGTGAAGGATGGCATAGGGGACTCCAAGTGTGAGATGGTGCCTCGGTTTGTCCTCTTTAGTGATGCAAAGCTGACTTGGACGCTCATAGATGAGGAGAATGATGAAGTGCTGATTGCAGCAGTTCCTCTGGAAATATGAGCTATCCAGGAGCCACTTTTTACTGATCCTTCTGTGCCTGGAGTCATTAGGTACAATTTGCGCCCTCGGCTGGGAAATAGTGCACCAAAGGAGAAGTCAGATTAGTTAGGGATGGACTGTGTATGTTAGGGTGTTCTTTGCTTTAGTACCAATGGAGTTAGTTTAGGGTGGTGAGAGATTTGTCACTGTTTGAATACTGTACAGGATAGATCTAACGTATCCCCTTAGGGATATATTATCCTGGTCGGCGTGGGAACACAAACTTAGAACAGAGCAAGCTCCACCGCCGGTGCTCAAGAATGCCAACATTTTGTTGAACAAAAGGTGCCTGTACCAGTGAGGCTCTGATGGACACTGGGAACTTGTATATTGCTCTCATTTGCATTTGGCCCCGTTTCATCGTTTGTTGTGAATTCCTTTGGCAGAATGGTTGCTGAAGAAGAGCAGCCAATGTTTCCCTCTGTTTACACAAATGTTTTTTTGTCTACAAAGAAAAAGATCATATGTGCTGTTCTTGTGATCTGGTTGCTATTGACCTTGGGTGGGGTGTCATGGGTTTTGGAACATAATAAGGATGCAACATCATGTACCAAGGGTAAGGTCACTTCTCAGGTTCAGCAGAAAAGAATGATACCAAATAATATCTTTTTAGACACAGATAAAAGATTTTTTAGAGAAGGAACAACTTGTTATCCTACTGAATCTGTCACAAGTTTGTGGACTGCTTACCCATTGTCACTTGTCAATTCTACATATACCGGCCCATCCCAATTCATAGAGGTAAGGGGCGAGTTTGGAATGGGATATCCTGGCCCGTGTTTGAATTACAGAAAGCCACGAGGAAAGGGGTATCCGGGGTGTGATAATAACACATATTGTGATAAATTGTACATGAAAGAACAGAACATTACCTTAGTGGGATGGCATTACCAAGATTTAACGGTCACCCGGAAAGCTGGTTATTATCCTGCATGTTGTCCAATAGTATTTAGTACTGACGCATTTTCGTATGTCAATTGTTCCGGAACAATATTGTTCAAAAATACGATGTCTCTGAGTACCTTTGGAATGAACACTAGATATGCTCCCGTAGATTATCAAGGTCCACTCTATGCACATCCAGGATTTTATTTCCTGTCTAATGGCACCTATTCAAATGTTTGAATCACTGACAAAATATCGAAGGTCAGAATATCGACCTACAGAAATATTGACGCAAGAATATCGAAGTCAAGAATATCGACATCCTATCTACATTATGGTAAGTACAAAAATATCCAAAAAAAATATATTGATGTCAAAAATATCGTTGTTAAAAATATCGTTTTTTATTTAAGTTAAAAAAATAATGTAAAATAAAGTAAATAATACATATAATTAATATAAACATAGTTAAAAATATTTTAAAATATTTAAAAATTATAAGTAATATATATGTAATGTAAAAATAAATTAAACATATACATATCATATATATACTTACTAATAATTTTTAATAATTATTTTAATAACTTATAAAAAAATATCATATAAATTATAACTACATCTATACACATAAAACAATAATATAAATAACGATTAAATAAATATATGTAACAAATTAAAAAAATTAAAATTATTTTTAATCTTTTAAAAATTAATTATATACTACATTAACTAAAATAATACAACAAATATTAGATAGCGGAGGTAATAAAATTACTATTCCAACTCCAAACAGTGCAACAGTAGGGAAAATGTTGGATAGCGTAGGGGTACAAATTACTATTCCCACCCCAGTGAGTGCAACAGTAGGGAAAGTGTTGGATAGCGTAGGGGTAAAAATTACTATTCCCACTCCAGTGAGTGCAACAGTACGGAAAGTGTTGGATAGCGTAGGGGTTAAAATTAGTACTCCCACTCCAGGGAGTGTAACAGTAGGGAAAGTGTTGGATTGTGTAGGGGTAAAAATTACTATTCCCACTCCAGTGAGTGCAACAGTAGGGAAAGAGTTGGATAGCGTAGGGGTTAAAATTACTATTCCCACTCCAGTGAGTGCAACAGTAGGGAAAGTGTTGGATAGCGTAGGGGTAAAAATTACTATTTCCACTCCAGTGAGTGCAACACTAGGGAAAGTGTTGGATAGCGTAGGGGTTAAAATTACTATTCCCACTCCAGGGAGTGCAACAGTAGGGAAAGTGTTGGATAGCGTAGGGATAAAAATTACTATTCCCACTCCAGTGAGTGCAACAGTAGGGAAAGTGTTGGATAGCGCAGGGGTAAAAATTACTATTCCCACTCCATTGAGTGCAACAGTAGGGAAAGTGTTGGATAGCGTAGGGGTTAAAATTACTATTCCCACTCCAAGGAGTGCAACAGTAGGGAAAGTGTTGTATAGCGTAGGGGTAAAAATGTATATTCCCACTCCAGTGAGTGCAACAGTAGGGAAAGTGTTGGATAGCGTAGGGGTTAAAATTATTATTCCCACTCCAGTGAGTGCAACAGTAGGGAAAGTGTTGGATAGCGTAGGGGTAAAAATTACTATTCCCACTCCAGTGAGTGCAACAGTAGGGAAAGTGTTGGCTAGCGTAGGGGTTAAATTAACATACTTATTAATTAAATAATTTTTGTAAAATAAATAACATATTAATAATTAATTAACTAAAAATCAATAATAAATACCAATAAAATTAACTTAATATTTACTTAAATAACATTAAATTACTTCCCACCCTATTCCCCCATAAACACACAACCCGCTACACATAAAAATAACACCATTAATTTAATTATCAATCAATCAATTAATAAAAATTAATTATCAATTAATAATAAATTAATTAACAATAACAATAAATAAAAAATAATAATAAATTAATTATACTTAATATCATTATACATTAATCAATTAATAACAATTAATTACCAATTCATAATTAATTAACAATAAATTAATTATCAATCAAAATAAATAAAACTATATTAATTAATTAATTATAATTAAATTACTTTCCACCCTATTCCCCTATAGATCCACAACCCGCTACACATACAAATTAACATAAGTAATTTAATTATCAATGAATCAATTATTAAAATTAATTATCAATTAATAATTAATTAATAACAATAACAATAAATAATTAAAAAAAATATTATGATTAATATATTGATAAATTAATCAATTAAAAAGCAATTAATTACCAATTAATAATTAATTAACAATAAATTATAATCAATAACAATACTTAAAAACATATTAATTAATTAATTATAATTAAATTACTTCCCACCCTATTCCCCTATAAACCCACAACCCGCTCTGATACTAAAACGCAAAATTTACTTTAACAAAATTACTAATTTTTAAATATTTAATACATATATTTAAAAATAATAAAAATACATTACAAAAAATGTTAAACATACATATAAAATACATACTAAAATACATAACACTAATATAAATATCGATATTATTGACAACGATATTTTTGCTAACGATATTACTTACTTCGATTAAAAAAAAACGATATTACTTACCTTAAGGTCGATATTCTGGTCACCGATATTCTTGACATCGATATTCTGTCCCTCCGATATTAAAAACTCGATATTAGTGTAGGTCGATATATAAAAAAAATCGATATTTTGACTGCGCACCCAAATGTTTATAATCGTACAGATGATGTTTCTCTAGGAATGGTGCTCCCTCTGGGCGTGCCTTGTAAGTACAGTAAGCCAAATGTAAGATGGGTACAAAGAACTTTGGCTGCAGAGTTTTGTGATGGAGTAACAGCTTTGGAAGTCATCAATTACAGTAATGGGATCACTTTTGGATACATTCTCTCCTCCATACCTACGTTTGGTGGTACTGCTAAGGCTAAGGCTGAGAAAGCTAGGGAGTATTTTGGATGTAAACTGCAGATATTATCTAACTTCACCGTAGCAGCTTTGCGTGACATCACCACTCAATTGAAAAGTATGCAGATCTATTCCGAGCAGACTAAGTATGCAGTTGACTTCATCTTGGCAAAGAGTGGTAGTGTGTGCGCTGTAGTCGGGGACCAGTGTGTAGTCGGGATCAAGAATATGGAGCAACATATCACTAAGCATATATTAGATATTTTAGAGAATGTCAAAGGAATGGAGAGTGGGAATTGGAGTTGGTCATTGTTTGGAAATTGGGGTTGGATTTTCGAGAAAATATTTTATCTGGTTGTGGTGCTGATACTTTGCTGTATTCTCATTCAGTGTCTCCCATTTTGCTGTTCCTATTGCACCACTCTTCTCCTTCCAAAGAAGACATCCATCCATGATACTAATGCTGCAATTATGGTACAGAAGGACATAGACAACCTTGTTCATATTGATGAGGGCATTTTTGAGACATCTTCCCTCTTGACTGTTTCTGTCCCTGACCCTGAGGATATGGACTGCTCATAGTTAAGTTTACTCATGATTTTCGTTCTATCGTTCTGCAAAGTGTATACTGTTTTAAAATGGTTAGCTCTTGCTGACAGACTTGCTTATGCATTATGTTAGCATTTCCGGCGCAATTTTATATGCCGGCGCCATTTTGGGGTATAATCGAAACTTATCCTTCGTCATTTCTGAGAAGAGGCCTCAGTTAGGTTTCAGTTCCCGAAGCTGGAATTCACCTCACTAATGAATACACTGTTCTTATTAATGCATACCTATCCCTTTAGATAGAAGCCTTCTCCCACTTGACTAGTGGCAGGCACTGGCAGAATGACCTTGACTGTTAGATAGTGTGTGCCCGGCCCCAGAATCGAAAGTTAATTTTTTGTACTTCTCTGTTTTACTGTATTTGCCTGGAAAATTCCATTGTGGGCGTGCCTTTATTGGTTCCAAATGTACATAATGTAACTTTATGCTTGCTAATGCCAGTCCCTCTGCAGCACTCCTAAGCGACTGGGCAGATTGGGCTCCGCTCTGAGTGTACTCTAAATAAATAGATATTGGTTTGTATTCTCTACTGTCTGACCGACACTTCATTTGGTATGGAAGGCTGAGAGGTGGTCGTGAGTGACCCGAGTGACCCTAATCCGTCACTTCCTTCACCGCGCTACCAGTTGGGATCCAGCAGATGATGTGGGCACTTAACCCCTTCGCTGCTAGGCCTTTTCCCCCCCTGTGCTAAGCCTTTTTTGGGCTATTTGGGGTAGTGCGCGCTTAGGCCCCTGTAACTTTTTGACCACATAAGGTATCCACGCCAAATTTGCGTCCTTTTCTTCCAACATCATGGGGATTGTAAAGGTACCCAGGGTTTGTGGATTCCCCTGGAGGGGACCCAGAAATTAGCCAAAATACAGCAACATTTTGTTTTTTGGGGAAAAATGCAATAAAAGGGCTACAGATGAAAGCGTCTTGTTTTTCCCTGCAAATGGCATCAAAAAGGGGTTGTGGTGCTGAAATCACCATCTTCCCAGATTTCAGGGACAAGCAGACTTTTGTCAGAAAACCAACTTTTTTTACACAGTTTTGGCATTTTTCTGGGACATAGCCTATTTTTGCTATTTTTTGTGATTTCAACCTCCTTCCAGTTAATGGTAGAAATGGGTATGAAACCAATAATGGATCCTGAAAAGCCATACATTTCTGAAAAGTAGACAAAATTCTGAATTCAGCAAGGGGTCATTTGTGTAGATCCTTAAAGTTTTCCTTATAGAAACTAACAGTTAAATGAAGGAAAAATTGAAAATTAGTTGAAAAAAACAGCCATTTGTGTCAACGTTTTCACCTGTAACTTCTTCTAATTATGACAGCTATTTGAAAGCAATATACCGTTATATCCACTGGACCTTTCTGGTTGTGGGGATATATAGGACGTGTAGGTTCACCAAGAACCCGACGAACCCAGAGCCAATAACTGAGCAGCATCTTGCAATGGTTTTTTATTATGTACCGGGTATATAGCAATTATTTTGGGAAAATGTATACATGGAAAAATTGTTATGAAAGACACCTATGTATTTCTGAAATGGGAACAAAATGTAGATTTTAGAAACAGTAGATATTTGCACATTTCCGAAATTGGGAGTACCCATACTAGCATGAGAATTATAGGTCATTTTTCAAAATGACTTATTTTTTACACATTGTCTATCATTTGGAAGGCAGAAATGCATCGAAAGTCAATAGATAATAACAGTTGCTCTACAATTCTGTGTTACCCTAAGTCTCCCGATAAAAATGGTACCTCACTTGTGTGGGTAGGCCTTGTGCCCACAACAGGAAATGGCTCAAAATGCAACGTGGACGTACCACATTTTCACAATGAAAAATTACCCTTTTTTGAAAAGTGCATAGCTGTAGTTTTTGAACCCTAGCTCTGCGGGCACTTAGGGAAACCTAGCAAACCTATACATTTTTGAAAACTAGACACCCAGGGGAATTCAGGACGGGGTGACTTGACTGGCTCTCACCAGGTTCTGTTACCCAGAATCCCTTGGAAACCTGAAACATTGGTAAAAAAAACACATTTTCCTCACTTTTCTGTGGTGGAAAGTTCTGGAATCTGCGCGGATCCACAAAATTCTACCCACCCCGCGTTCCCCAAGGTCTTCCGAAAACAATGGTACCTCACTTGTGTGGGTAGACCTAGTGCCCGCGACAGGAAGCAGCGCAAAATGCAACGTGGACGCACCACATTTTCACAGTGAAAAATGACCCTTTTTTGCAAAGTGCCTAGCTGTAGTTTTTGAACCCTAGCTCTGCCGGCACCTAGGGAAACCTAGCAAACCTATACATTTTTGGAAACTAGACACCCAGGGGAATCCAGGACGGGGTGACTTGACTGCCTCCCACCAGGTTCCGTTACCCAGAATTCCTCGCAAACCTAAACAATTGTCAAAAAAACCACATTTTCCCCACATTTCTGTGGTGGAAAGTTCTGTAATCTGCGTGGATCCACAAATTTCCACCCACCCCGCGTTCCCCAAAGTCTTACAAGAAAAATGGTACCTCACTTGTGTGGGTCGGCCTAGTGCCTGCGACAGGAAACGGCGCAAAACGCAACGTGGTCACACCTCAATTTTGCAGTGAAAAATGACCCTTTTTTGGCAAAGTGCCTAGCTGTAGTTTTTGAACCCTAGCTCTGTCGGCACCTAGGGAAACGTAGCAAACCTATACATTTTTTAAAACTAGACACCCAGGTGAATCCAGGATGGGGTGACTTGACTGCCTCCCACCAGGTTCTGTTACCCAGAATCCCTCGCAAACCTAAAAAATTATCAAAAAAACCACATTTTCCCCACATTTCTGTGGTGGAAAGTTCTGGAATCTGCGTGGATCCACAAATTTCCACGCACCCCGCGTTCCCCGAAGTCTTACGAGAAAAATGGTACCTCACTTGTGTGGGTCGGCCTAGTGCCTGCGACAGGAAACGGCACAAAACGCAACGTGGTCACACCTCAATTTCGTAGTGAAAAATGACCCTTTTTTGGCAAAGTGCCTAGCTGTAGTTTTTGAACCCTAGCTCTGCCGGCACCTAGGGTAACCTAGCAAACCTATACATTTTTTAAAACTAGACACCCAAGGGAATCCATGATGGGGTGACTTGACTGCCTCCCACCAGGTTCTGTTACCCAGAATCCCTTGCAAACCTAAAATATTGTCCAAAAAAACACATTTTCCGCACATTTCTGTGGTGGAAAGTTCTGGAATCTGCGTGGATCCACAAATTTCTGCCCACCCCGCGTTCTCCAAAGTCTTACGAGAAAAATGGTACCTCACTTGTGTGGGTCGGCCTAGTGCCTGCGACAGGAAATGGCGCAAAACGCAACGTGGTCACACCTCAATTTCGCAGTGAAAAATGACCCTTTTTTGGCAAAGTGCCTAGCTGTAGTTTTTGAACCCTACCTCTGCCGGCACCTAGGGAAACCTAGCAAACCTATACATTTTTGAAAACTAGACACCCAGGGGAATCCAGGATGGGGTGACTTGACTGCCTCCCACCAGGTTCTGTTACCAAGAATCCCTTGCAAACCTAAAATATTGTCCAAAAAAACACATTTTCCCCACATTTCTGTGGTGGAAAGTTCTGTAATCTGCGTGGATCCACAAATTTCCGCCCACCCCGCGTTCCCCAAAGTCTTACGAGAAAAATGGTACCTCACTTGTGTTGGTCGGCCTAGTGCCCGCGACAGGAAACGGCGCAAAACGCAACGTGGTCACACCTCAATTTCGCAGTGAAAAATGACCCTTTTTTGGCAAAGTGCCTAGCTGTAGTTTTTGAACCCTACCTCTGCCGGCACCTAGGGAAACCTAGCAAACCTATACATTTTTGAAAACTAGACACCCAGGGGAATCCAGGATGGGGTGACTTGACTTCCTCCCACCAGGTTCTGTTACCCAGAATCCCTTGCAAACCTAAAAATTGTCCAAAAAACACATTTCCCCACATTTCTGTGCTGGAAAGTTCTGGAATCTGCGTGGATCCACAAATTTCCACCCACCCCGCGTTCCCCAAAGTCTTACGAGAAAAATGGTACCTCACTTGTGTGGGTCGGCCTAGTGCCTGCGACAGGAAACGGCACAAAACGCAACGTGGTCACACCTCAATTTCGCAGTGAAAAATGACCCTTTTTTGGCAAAGTGCCTAACTGTAGTTTTTGAACCCTACCTCTGCCGGCACCTAGGGAAACCTAGCAAACCTATACATTTTTGAAAACTAGACACCCTGGGGAATCCAGGATCGGGTGACTTGACTGCCTCCCACCAGGTTCTGTTACCCAGAATCCCTTGCAAACCTAAAAAATTGTCCAAAAAAACACATTTTCCCCACATTTCTGTGGTGGAAAGTTCTGGAATCTGCGTGGATCCACAAATTTGCGCCCACCCCGCGTTCCCCAAAGTCTTACGAGAAAAATGGTACCTCACTTGTGTGGGTCGGCCTAGTGCCTGCGACAGGAAACGGCGCAAAACGCAACATGGTCACACCTCAATTTCGCAGTGAAAAATGACCCTTTTTTGGCAAAGTGCCTAGCTGTAGTTTTTGAACCCTAGCTCTGCCGGCACCTAGGGAAACCTAGCAAACCTATACATTTTTGAAAACTAGACACCCAGAGGAATCCAGGATGGGGTGACTTGACTTCCTCCCACCAGGTTCTGTTACCCAGAATCCCTTGCAAACCTACAAAATTGTCAACAAAAACACATTTCCCCCACATTTCTGTGCTGGAAAGTTCTGGAATCTGCGTGGATCCACAAATTTCTGCCCACCCCGCGTTCCCCAAAGTCTTATGAGAAAAATGGTACCTCACTTGTGTGGGTCGGCCTAGTGCCCGCGACAGGAAACTGCGCAAAACACAATGTGGTCACACCTCAATTTCGCAGTGAAAAATGACCCTTTTTTGGCAAAGTGCCTAGCTGTAGTTTTGAACCCTACCTCTGCCGGCACCTAAGGAAACCTAGCAAACCTATACATTTTTGAAAACTAGACACCCAGGGGAATCCAGGATGGGGTGACTTGACTGCCTCCCACCAGGTTCTGTTACCCAGAATCCCTTGCAAACCTAAACAATTGTCCCAAAAAACACATTTTCCCCACATTTCTGTGGTGGAAAGTTCTGGAATCTGCGTGGATCCACAAATTTCCACCCACCCCACGTTCCCCAAAGTCTTATGAGAAAAATGGTACCTCACTTGTGTGGGTCGGCCTAGTGCCTGTGACAGGAAACGGCGCAAAACGCAACGTGGTCACACCTCAATTTCGCAGTGAAAAATGACCCTTTTGTGGCAAAGTGCCTAGCTGTACTTTTTGAACCCTAGCTCGAGTGAGGCACCATTTTTATCAGGAGACCTGGGGGAACACTGGGTGGTAGGAAATTTGTGTGAGCCCGGTGATGCCACACTTTCCCACACAAAAATGTGTGAAAAAAGTGATTTTTTCAGCTAAAATTGAGGTTTGCAGAGGATTCTGGGTAAGGAAACGTTGAGGGATCCACGCAAGCCATACCTCCCTGGAAGCCCCCAGGTGTCTACTTTTCAGAAATGTGTGGGTTTGGTAGGTTTCCCTAGGTGGCCGCCGAGCCCCGGGCCAAAAACCCAGGTGATCCCCCTTGCAAAACCAGGTCATTTTGAGATAATGTGTTGTTTATTTCTGCAGCGTGAAAATTTTGGCACAATATTGCAAGGAAAATGTGACAGACATTTTGAGGTTTGCAGGACATTGTGGGTACCATAACTTGTTGGGATCCACAAGAGAGATATCACCATGTACTCCCATGGGTGTTTCGTTTACGACAATATCTACAGTTGGTAGGTTATTCTTAGACGTAATGTACACCTTGGCAGACAGACTAAAAAGACAAACATTACTGCACAGCCATCTATTCCTCAAGCACACACACATACTGGTTGGATTTGGCACGAGGGCAAGTGATGGTTCAGTATATACAATTTTATTAACAAGAGATTTCACAAAAATGAAATGCACTGTCAATAATTGAAAGGACAAAAAACTGAACCAGTGACTCGCAGCTCGTGAGCTGTAAAGCCACGTCAAGGCCCCAACCGCTTTACAGGCCATTCACACACCTTTCATACGTGATACACACAAGACCATTCACACCACCAGGCACGAAACAAACACATTACAACATTCACAAAATGGGACAAGGTACACCCTGCTTGAGAAAGACAAAAAAAATATTACTGCACAGCCATCTAATCCTCAAGCACACACACATACTGGTTGGATTTGGCACGAGGGTGAGTGATGGTTCAGTATATACAATTGTATTAACAAGTGATTTCACAAAAATGAAATGCACTGTTAATAATTGAAAGGACGAGAAACTGAACCATTGACTCACAGCTCGTGAGCTGTAAAGCCACGACAAGGCACCAACCTCTTTACAGGCCATTTATACACCTTTCATACGTGTGACAAATACAAAACCATTCACACCACCAGCCGCGGGCCCATCACATTACAACACTCACACCAGCAGACAGCGCCATTCAAGGGCCCATCACTTTCACACGCCCACATTCCTAACACAGCAACCACACAAGCTGATGGATTGCGTGAGTGTCGCTCGGCTAGCAGTGTGTGTAGTGACCAGCAGCAAGTCACTACTCACACACTGCCAGCCGAGCGCCAGTCCACGCACACCGCCAGCCAAGCGCCACTCCACGCACACCGCCAGCCAAGCTCCACTCCACGCCAGCCAAGCGCCACTCCACGCACACCGCCAGCCTAGCGCCACTCCACGCACACCGCCAGCCTAGCGCTACTCCACGCACACCGCCAGCCTAGCGCCACTCCACGCACACCGCCAGCCAAGCGCCACTCCACGCACACCGCCAGCCAAGCGCCACTCCACGCACACCGCCAGCCAAGCGCCACTCCACGCACACCGCCAGCCAAGAGCCACTCCACGCACACCGCCAGCCAAGCGCCACTCCACGCACACCGCCAGCCAAGCGCCACTCCACGCACACCACCAGCCAAGCACCAGCCTACACACACCACCATCACATTTAGGATTTTTTTATACAAAAAGAAAACACAAACAAATTGCAAATAGATACAAATCTACTAACACAAAATCAGAAACTAAATACATTGCACTAATGCCAACCTTGAAACAGAACAACAATTCTTAAACATTACAGACCAGGCAGTTCACTTTACCACTCATGGTTGCTCCCAATAATTCTTTTGCTTGTGGTACGCTCTATAACAAGCAGGCACACACAGCCCAGGGTTAGAAGGACACTCAGGGCAGTACATACGAGTCTCCTTCCGCGTACCTCTTCGCCAACAGACTCTACATCTCCTAGTGGGAAAGTCTTTTGAGGGTGTAGGAGGAATGTGATCAGGAAAGTGGCGATCTTTCAATCGAGCCACATCCTCCACCACTCCAACTCTAGGAACACTTGCCTGTTCCACAACAACAAGGCTGCCTATGACAGACTGCTGAAACTGAACAAAAGTCAACTTTGACGCAGGAGAACACTCCTTGAACACAACAAAAGCATTGAAAGTTGCTAAATTGAAGAGATGGATGGCCAACTTCTTATACCAAATGTAAGCCTTACGAATAGCAGTGTAAGGTTCCAACCTCTGATCTACTCTATCAACACCACCCATGTGCTTATTGTAGTCTAAAATGCACACAGGTTTGCGCACTTCAGCAATCTGACCCCAAACAGCCACAGGTGAAGTACTCTCATCATGGATGGTAGTCAGCATGTACACATCCCTCCTGTCCACAAATTTCACAGCTAGCAGTTCCTCACTACGCAAGGCACTGCACTGTCCCCTCTGAAGTTTTTTGCAAACAAGCTCTTTTGGATAACCTTTACGGTTAGAGCGGATTGTGCCACAAGCAAAAGTGTCCACTTTGAACAATTCCTTAAACAATTGCACAGCAGTGTAGAAGTTATCAAGGTACAAATGGTGGCCTCTGTTAAACAGTCCTCTAGCAAGATCCCACACAATTTTCTCTGAAACTCCAAAAGTGGACGGACAACCAGGGGGTCAATAGTGGAATCCCTACCAGTGTACACACGCAAATTAAAAACATATCCTGTCCTACTCTCAGACAACATATACAGCTTAATTCCATAGCGTGCCCTCTTGCTAGGAATGTACTGCCTAAAAACCAAACAGCCCTTGAACAGGACCAAAGACTCATCAATAGATATTTCTTTCCCTGGAGTATAGATCTCTGAAAATCGATCTACAAAGTGATCAAGAACAGGCCGAATCTTAAAAAGACGGTCACATTCAGGGTGATCTCGTGGCAACGCCAAACCATTATCAACAAAATGCAGCATCCGAAGCAAAAGTAAATACCGATCACGAGTTATAACTGCAGGAAATATGGCCTTTGCCATCAAGGGACTGGTAGACCAATATGAACCCATGGACGGCTTCCTTATCAAACCCATCAAAAAGTCAAACCCAAAAACTTCTTCATCTCTTCCAGATTTGTGGGACTCCACCGGGTAGCTCTAGAATGGGGCCTAAGTCTGGCACTGTTGTCCCTCAAAAACTGTTCAGCATACAAATTAGTCTGCTCAACAATCTCACCCAAAAATACATCATCCATAAACAACTGAAAATACTGTATAGGCAAATAATGTTCACAATCCACTCTACACCCTGCATAACCACTAAAGGCAGGCAACACCGGCTGCACCATGTTTGGATCAACCCAGAGTCAAGCACTTCCAGTAGGAAGCCTAGCAGCCCCAGGCTGCAGTCCAGATGCCTCTTGCACCATCGGCACAGTAGTATCCTCCTCTAAAACAGGCACTTCATCTGCACTGAGAGTACCTTCATCATCCGATGATTCCATGTGGAGAGAAAACTCACTGCCTGAATCTTCCCCTCCCTCCTCTCCCTCAGACGCACTGTCAGTCTCATAATCCTGCTCAGAGGAAGATTCAAGAAGCAAACCAACCACCTGCTGAGCAGTAATTCTACGGCTAGCCATAATGCTTACTGATAAAGGTTACTTGTCAAACAAGTCAACAACAACAAACCCTTTGTAAAAAAAGAAATAAACTAAATGTAGCTTTATCACAAAGACCTATATACTCCAACACTATACCACTCACGTGACAGAAGCAGCTAGACTCACCACCACCTACTCTGCACAGACACAGTAAGGATCAACAATATCCCACTAAAAAGAAGAAAAAAAAATTACACATAAGACAATGCAAAACATCGCAAAGAATTTCATGCTCTGAACACTAACAAATATGCTGCCATTATGACACCACTTACAAAAAATTCATTCATGCATGACAATAATACTCATTTGGAGTACACACTACAAAAATATTTTTCTTACCAAATAAATGCAATTACGCAAAACTGCAGAACAACCACTGCCGAAACCGCAAACAGGAATCAAAAGCTTTACACTAGAATAAAAAGGAGAAAAAAACATTACAATCACATATGCAAATAATGCACCAGTCCACACACAATCCACCAGCCAAGCTAAGGGGTAGGTGGGCCAAAGAGTATAAATAAAATATTCACCCCCGTAAAAGGGAGTAACCCTTGCCCTTTGGCCACTCCCCAACACAAAAATTAAAACAACCCTGGTGTCTAGTGACTTCTGACCTCCTTGGGGGCAGATGGGCCTAAAAACATACTGCTATTCTGCCACCCAAGGGGTCACTCTCCACAAATAAATGCCTGGTGGACTAGTGGGAAGATACCTTTATCTTCCGCACACGATCTATCACTACTCAACTCTACTCTCAACTCTATTCACAACTGGATGTTAGCTCACCAACTCATTCTGAATCCCGCCAAAACTGAATTCCTCCTCCTCTCTACCTCTCTCTCACCTCCTCCTGTTCAATCTTGGATGGATCAGCTGAACCTACTCAACAACAAACCCATCAATGTCGACAGCGCTAAATCCCTAGGTGTCATTCTTGACAAAAGACTCAACCTAATCTCCCACATCAACTCTATTGCTAAGAACGCACGTTACCAGTTGCGCCTTCTATGGGGATCCGTCGGTTCTTCCCAGAGAAAGACTTAAAAACCTTGGTACAATCTCTGGTTCTCTCAAGACTGGATTATTGCAATTCTCTTCTGACGGGCCTACCCAAATCCCACCTCTCCCCTCTCAAATCCATCCTCCATTCAGCAGCTCGCTTCATTTCAGGGTCTAAACGAAGCGACCACGTCACTCCTATCCTGTCCTCTCTTCGATGGCTTCCGATCGAGGCAAGACCTATTTACAAAACTGCCTGCATCACACACAAAGCCTTACACACGTCCTCCCTCGTTACCTGGCGAATAAATTGAAATTGTCCGGTGGCTCTCGCCCTTCTCGCAATGCGAAAAAGCTTCTGATTGAGCCCCCTCGTCTTCAAAAGGGAAAGATCGATGGCGCAATCCTTCTCAGGCAATGCGGTGAGAATCTGGAACTCGCTTCCCCCATTGCTCCGTGCCACCTCCTCTACCCGGATCTTCTAAGCTGACCTCAAATCTCTTCTCTTCCAAAGACACTTTCAGAACTAATACTTTCACTCTCAGCCCCCTCTAGGAAGTTCGCTCTTCATTGTAAATTTGTACTTTTTCCTGTACATTCCTCACCCTTGCGTGCTGTGCTGGATTTGTGTACCCTTCATTTAATTCACGCCCTCTCTACTCCCTCAAGGAAGTTCTTCCACTATAGGAAATTCTGTACTCCATGCCTATAGAAGTGCCTTCCCAGTGTGTTCTGCCACTTATTGCAGTATTATACCTCTATTTGTATTTTGTATCTCATGTATCATGCACAATTGTCACTTTTTCCTCATGTATTGTAACGCTTGCTTTTGTATTATGCTCACTTGTAACCTTCTCATCCATGTAATGTTACTGTTCCTATTGTGAAGCGCTCTCACACCTTCGGGTAAAGCCCCGCGCTATATAAATAAAACTGCCCGCCCCAGGGGGCAGAGCACCAAAAACATAAGGCTCCCAAAAGGGGAGCGACCCTTCCCCAAGGGGCCGCTCCCCAAAACAGTATTTCCATTTTTTTTTAATTCCCTGGCGTCTAGTGGGCATTCCTGCTGCACGATTGCATGATCGTGCAGCAGGAATGCACAAAGAGGCATCGAGGGAAAGGAAAGGGTTTTCCTTTCCTCGATGCCTCTTCTGTTTCAAATCCCCTCCCCGGAGCCAAAACTAAACTTATTCCCCGACGCGCTATTGTGAAGCGCTCTCACAACTTCTGGTAAAGCCCTGCGCTATATAAATAAAACTGCCCCCTCAGGGGGCAGAGCACCAAAACATAAGGCCTCCAAAGGGGAGCGACCCTTGCCCAAGGGGCCGCTCCCAAAACAGTATTTCCATTTTAAAAAGAATTCCCTGGTGTCTAGTGGGCATTCCTGCTGCACGATCGCATGATCGTGCAGCAGGAATGCACAAAGAGGCATCGAGGAAAGGAAAGGGTTTTCCTTTCCCTCGATGCCTCTTCTGTTTCAAATCCCCCTCCCCGGAGCCAAAACTAACCTTATTCCACGACGCGCTGGAAGCAAATGGCTTCCAGCGCGTCGGGAACAAAGGAAATCCCCAATGACGTCAGCACGCCTCGTGCACTGACGTCATTGAGGGGGTGGGGCGGGGGAGGCAGGGGAAGCCCTTCCCTGCCTTCCCCAAAAAACCGACGATCGGATTCCCACGGGGGAGCGCCAGCGCTTCCCCCGTCGGTGGTCTTATGACGAGCTGGACTCGTCATGAGCACACGACCACTGTGTGCCATGACGAGTCCAGCTCGTCATGAGCATCGAAGGGGTTAAGAAGGCACCGCTCTCCAGGTGTCACAATTAGACTGTGTGTGTCTCTTGCGGGAGGTCTTTGATGTCCCTGAGAACTCCACAAGAGAACAGGGGACAAGCCAACAAGCCCTTGGAGAGCACACTTCAGGGTAACACATAGCAGGAGGTAGTCAGCCCAGGCCAGCCACTATTCAGGAAGGGTGCACGGTCCCTTTCAATGGCAGTAATCCTCCTTGTGCACAACAGATTCCTCTATCAGTATGCACCATGCAGTTCCAGGATGTTCGGTGCCACATCCCCACAAGTGTATCTCTGCCCTGCTGAAGTATGGCACCAGTAGTTATACTGTAGTGGGTCTTTGAAGTTGGGGGTGGTTCAAAGGTTTTCCTTTTGAACCACATATGTCTCCCCTAAATTTCAGGCCTGTGTGCCAAGAGTCTGTGGAATGCAGATCTTAATCTTTAGTGGAGCCATGATCTGGCTTCCCAGAGGCCAAGTGTCAAAATCTCTCCCTCCAGTCTATCGAGCCAGGCCCTCAAATGGTAAAGGTCTTTCATTCTAGTTGCATGCTCAATGTTAATAGCTGTCGCTGGGGAATGCACAGATGTGCTCCCCCAGCCTCCAGTATGGACTGGAGTCAAACTAAAAGGCACACAAAGAGTTTTAGAGCAGAAGTGCCATTTCTAAGCTACTAATTACAAATCCACCTTTACCACAGGAGAGGGTTTGTAATTGGGAAACCAATGATAGGAAAAATTATGAGCTGCTCCACTGCAAGCCACTATTGCAGCTTGGAGTAATGTCAACCATTACCCCATGTTAACCTATGGGAAAAGCAAACCTCATAGGTGGTGAAAACACACGTGGGTATTCTTCATTACATGGGAAGGAACACACAGGTGTACCTGACCTGCCTTCACTAACCACTTGCTTCACCCCTCAAGACTTACCCTAGGGTTGGTCAACTGCTAGTGAAAGATCCCCTCAGGAGTGGCCAGAGGTTTAGAAAGGCCAACCTGAGAATAAGTGCAAGTGCGCACACACAGGCCTGCAACGGCAGGCTGGAGACAAGTTAAAAAATATCATAAGCGCAAGTGTACACGCACAGGCCTCAAACATGTCTCCAGACTGCCATTGCAGGCCTGCAATGGAAGGCTGGAGATATGTTTAAGCACATCAGGTAAGCACCAATTCCTAACGTGTGCAGGAAGGGCGCTTACACTTTCACACTGCATTTACAGTGGTAAAGTGCTCAGAGTCATAAGGCCACAAACAGAAAATCTTTAAAAACTTATGAGGAAAAAGCAAAAAATGTATGGAGACACTACCTCAAGCTATATCAGGTCTAACAGGAATTCAGTCATATAGTCATATAATTATGCTTTCAGGCTGACAGTAGACTGTTCTCTTCTTGTTTATGGGCAGTCCACATCCAAGATCCTAGTTTGATGGTAGGTCAGTCAGTCAGCTAATAGCCACAGTGAAAAGCGGATGATAGTGGGCAATGGTGGATGATGTTGTCCAGTCCAATCCCATTTCTCCTCACAGCAATCTTGCATAGGTAGGACAAGCAAAGGACAAGGAGAGCAAGCAAAGTACTAGCCCTTATCTAAGAAGAGTATCCCTGGATGATGGGGGCAGCTAGAACAGGCAGAGACGTTTTAAGCAGTGGGCAAAGTGGGCTCTGGCCCAGGGCCCCAGCCTTTCAGGGGGCCCCAGAAACAGGAATCTATGTTCTGCAGAGAATCTTGCCCCGATGACCTTGAATAATTTTTAAACAGATTGTTGTAAATAGCTTTTTTCTATCATTTATTTTTAATGTGTGAGTCTATTACAGACATTTTTGCAGACAAAATGTGCCTATGTTTCATGCAACATCAATATAAAAAGTTTCTTTTAGATTAATACAGGACTTTACATATGAGAAATGGGAGGGTGTCACAGAGATTTTTTTGCAGTAATATTAGTGAGCTGCTGCTGTGTTACAATATTGGAAACACACATCACTATTCCTGAATATCAGATGTACACACGTTTAGAATTTGACCAAAGATGGCATGAAAGAGCTGAAACTGGATCATAAAATCAAAGCTGTTCCGAGAAGGGGCCCCAAAATCCATTTGGCCCAGGGCCCCCACAATCCTTGAAACGTCCCTGAGAACAGGCTTAGCAGCTGCCAAAACCAGCAGCAGACCAACCCTGAGAAAAGGGGGCTTGAAGAGCTTTGAGGGGCTAAATGAGGAATAACAGTAACAAATTCTACTTGGCTAAAATTGTGAGAAAGCAGGAAAAGCTACTGAATACCTTCCAGCACATGGAACCCCAACCACTAGGGATACCATATGAAAGATATGCATTTCACAATGTGTTAAAAAGCTATACATTCTTGAGGCGCATTAGAGAAATATTCTAGCACTTTCAAGTAGTACCAAACAATCCTGACCCTTCCTGCAAGTGTTGTGGATTCATTCATCCCAAGGCAATGGACAGGAATCGGAGTTAAAATGGTGCAATTGTCTGCACAATTTCTAAAAGGTTACAGGAGATAGAGTTGATAAACTTCAGTGTCCATTGGTCTATCCTTTACTTTAGCACCTAACTACATGCATACAGTTTGCTTCCTTTCCTTTACCGTCCTGCAGAATCTTGACAATATATTTCAACTGAGAATGTTCTTGAAAGGAGCAGAATAGCAAAATAACTACTATATCTTGCACTCAAAGGCAGTGCAGGAGGGCTAGAGTGCCCTTGCAGGCTTCTACAGCAGACCAATGACACAAATATCACTTATTAAGGCTGAAAGCAACACTAGTGCAATCATCAGCTTTTCCGTTCTCGAAAATTCTCATATTTTGTTATCAAATGCTATCGCTTCATTTTGACAAAACTAACCTATTTCTCCTAAACAATAGCTTCTCATTTTCATGAAAAAAATCACTATATCAGTTTTTCGTCTTTTGTAAATACATTTTTGGTGGCCCAACATCAGCATCATTTGCATCTCACCTGTAGTAGGGGACGATCCACCCAGTCCAAAGTCCAGGAGACACCCGGACTGTAGTCTTTCTTTCAATAAGGAAAAAAGGTTTGAACAGACAGTTCTCACATCATTCTGGTCGCACATATGTTTTCCTAGTGATAGAGAGGCCTGACCTGCAGCACTCCACATCACTTTTGTTCTCGGTGTAAGACATACTGATCTCATTTCTTTCCTGCAGCAGTCTCAGCTGAGTCTTACTCTTTTTACTCAAACACACACATCTCTACTGATATACTAATCCCTGACCACCAGCAGTCCAATATTCCACACCCGGTGTAAGGAGGGTTCCACCAGAGCTCTTTAGTATTGAAATTAAAAGTGCTCCAGTATTGATGCTAATGCATATACACACAAACACACACACACACACACACACACGTTACTCCTGCTTGCTATGCCTCAGAAGTTCAGAATGAGCTTTGCCAGGTCTTCTGATATGCAGCACCACCAAATATTTTAGTACTCATAGACATACACATAGGTACCAACACCGTCAACAAGTTACCTTTGATAAGCAATTAATTTAGCTATTTGTCACTGATAAACCAGTTCACTCAATTCTGAACTGCTAGGTGATGCTCCAGTCATTCTTACACGCAGGCAACGCCCACGCATGTGCACACACATACAGGCACGCACTTGTGCACACACACTGATACGTATACATAACATATGTATACACGTGTGTGTGTGTGCGCGCGTGTGAAAACTCATTCACCTTTTGGGATATCTGGGCTCTGAGTAACATCTTTTTTTAACCCAGCTCCTAGTTACTCGTTCTCATGTCATGTGCACACATTTATGTATGCACTTACGTGAACACACGGTTACATGAGCACACACAAGAATGTAGAACTTGACTTATGCAGTCTCACATGCACACACATTGCCATGTATACTCACTCGTGCATCTTAACTCACCTGCAGATACACTCATGTCTACCACACTCGCATGCATACAAATACAGACACATCGATCAGCACACACAAGCACACACATTCAAGTACACACACACAGACCATCAGCATCCATTTTTTTTTACTTACTTAAAAGGTTATACTTTATCTGTGGCAGCAGAGCAGCAGCCTCCCTCCCTGTCCTCCAGCACCACCAGAAAGGTGCTTGAAAGCAGCAGGGAACGTAGGGATGAACGTTGAATCGATGCGCTGCAGGAATGATGGAGCAGGATGTATCCATCTCCTCCTTAGATCCGACTCAGGCGAGCTTCTGACCCCTGTCTCCATTTGCAGTATGCATAAAGGGATTGTCGTGTAGGAGAGAAGGAAGATTTGGTTCCAACATGCACAGAAGTCTTGTGCTCGACCCTGAGCATTGCTGCCTGTAACGCATGGCGTTGGGTCACTGTAACATGGACTAGGCCAGAGACATTGTAAGGCATGTGGGCATAGTGGGATCTGGCCCAGGGCCCCAGCTTTTCAAGGGGCCCCGTGATAGAGCCAGCTCTGCTGTGAAGAGAGTCTGGCCCTCATTACCTTGAAACATTCTTAAATAGATTGTGGCAAATATAATTTTCCTTTAGTTTATTTTTCATACGTACCCCAAGGCTCCTCCCTCAGCCCAACGCTGTTCAACATCTACATGGCACCCCTCGCCCACGTCGCCCGACAGCACAACCTCAACATCATCTCCTACGCCGACGACACCCAGCTGATCCTCTCCCTCACCAAAGACCCTCACACCGCCAAAGCCCACCTCCACGAAGGAATGAAGGCCGTCGCCGAATGGATGAGGACCAGCCGCCTGAAGCTGAACTCGGACAAGACGGAGGTCCTCATCCTTGGTTCCAACCCTTCAGCCTGGGACGACTCCTGGTGGCCAACATCACTGGGAACAGCCCCGCCACCCACCGACCACGTACGCAACCTAGGGGTCATCCTCGACCCCACCCTCTCCATGACTAAGCAGGTCAACGCCGTTTCCTCATCCTGCTTCAACATCCTCCGAATGCTCCGCAGGATCTTCAAGTGGATCCCCACCGAAACAAGAAAAACAGTCACCCAGGCCCTCGTCACCAGCAGGCTGGACTACGGAAACGCCCTCTACGCAGGAACGACGGCTAAGCTCCTGAGACGGCTGCAACGCATCCAGAACGCCTCTGCACGTCTTATCCTCGACATCCCCCGACGCAGCCACATCACACCCCACCTGAGAGACCTGCACTGGCTCCCTGTCAACAAGAGGATAACCTTCAAGCTCCTCACCCACGCACACAAAGCACTCCACAACTCCAGACCAGCCTACCTCAACAGACGACTCAGCTTCTACACCCCCACCCGCCAGCTCCGCTCGACCAGCCTCGCCCTCGCCACAGTCCCCCGCATCCGGAAAACGACCGCCGGCGGCAGATCCTTCTCCCACCTCGCCGCCAAGACCTGGAACACCCTCCCCACCAACCTCCGACAGACCCAAGACCTACTGGCCTTCAGAAGACTCCTCAAGACCTGGCTCTTCGATCGGTAGCAGCACCACCCCCCTCCTCCCCCAGCGCCTTGAGACCCTTGCGGGTATGTAGTGCGCTTTATAAGTGACATGATTGATTGATTGATTGATTGATTGATACGAGTGATGTGTGAGAGTCTATTATAGACATTTTGCAGACAAATTTTGTGTTTATGTTTCATGCAAAATCCATCAAAAAGTTTCTTTTAGATCCAAACAGGATCTCAAGTATGGGAAATGCGAGGGTGTGACAGAGATTATTTGCAGTAACATTAGTGAGCACATATCACTATCCTCCGAATATTAGATGTAAACACATTTAGAATTTGGGCCAAAAAGGCATGAAAGAGCTGAACTTGGATCATAAATTCAAAGCTGATCTGAACAGGGGCATCCAAAATACGTTTGGCCCAGGGCCCCCCAAATCCTTAAAATATCCCTGGACTAGTCAGCACACAGTATCTATTTCAGATCACAGTGCATTATGTCCTTGGCCTTGCCACATCATAGTTCATTAGAGCCAGGCGAGCAGTCAATTTATGAACCGACCAGCCAGTCAGATGTGGCAGGTTACCTGACTGACTATATATGGGGGGTGGGGTGTTCCACCCAGCACACCTCCTTAGGATACCCCCCCCCCCATAATGACAATAGGGTCCAGCAGCACTGTGGTGGGGTTTCTGGCTTACCAATGTACAGTGAGGCATCTCATGCCTAAATAACATTAATCCACCACTCCTGGTACTGAACTGGACTATTGTTCAATCAGATGAGAACCATGAAGTAGGATGACCCATAGACCCGTGCTATATGTTGTGGTGAGACTGACAGTTGAACAGACTAAAGAATGAAGAGGCATGATTGAACAGCCCCTTAGGTACAATATATGTATATGTATTTTTGGAGAAAGAAAACGTGTGGCGAACCAGAAATGTCACACCTAAAAAAAAAGTTTTTTTAGGTGTGACATAGAGAAAGTAGAATGGATAGATGTAATGGGGAACAAGTTAAAAATACCTTCACAAAACCAGAAAGTATCATTATAAAACAGTTGCAATTATGGTTGCGGAGTAAGTATGTGCCTATATAGATAGTTGTTATATTTGTGAATCACTAAAGAAGGAGACATGCAAGTTCAACCAAATGAGAAAAAAGTTAGCCGGCGGAGTGACATAGAGGAAAGCGCGGGGGTGCAGAAATAATAAAATTATTAAAAACTAGGCAGTAGGTGGGCATCACAGCATTATCTCCCTTGTGCTCGGAAAAGAGGTAGTGCTGCCGAGCAGAACGAGAACAAATACTGCAGGCCTCATTTATGACGTTTTGCCGTAGAGCAGCGCAGCAGGCCTTCCTGCTGCGCTTCCCTACGGCAAAAGAAAAGGGCACGAATGCGCTGTATCTATCAGATACGGCGCATTCCTGTCCTTTTTCCCTGCGCTGGTGCACAATGGCCTGCCATGCACCAACGCAGGCACCTTTGCACCATGGTGCAAGGGTGCCTGTGTTGCGGGTATGAATATTTTTTGTACAGGAAGAGAAACCTTTCTGTAAAAAAATAATCACAAGAGGCTTTTTCCTCTTTCTATGTGTGCTGCAGAAAGCAGCACACATAGAAAAAGGAAAAACGAGTAGAAATAAAGATATTTCTCCTCGTTGTGCCTCCCTTACGTCTCCGCTGGGGAGGCGTACGTTTTTGGCTCTGCCTCAGATTTACAATTTCTCGTAAATCTGAGGCAGAGTCAAAAAGCCATGGATGTTGCTGGGAACGCCCCCAGCCACATCCATTGCACGCCCCTTTAACGCTGAAAATTGCGTTAAAGGGACTGATATTTATAAGGCGGCAATACGCCCAAAGAAATGGCTTAGTGGTGCCTGATAAATATCACGCAGGCTTCTGCGCCACGGAACGTCACAAAAAGTTACAGATATCGCACAGGAAACAGAAATTGTATAGACATTGAGACTCACTATTTTTTTTTCTATTTTATTTAAAGCATTTGTAGAGCGCGACTGTCACCAAACTGGTATCCTGGCGCTATGCATACATGTATGTACTATGCTGCTGAAAAAGAATAATAGCTTCGGAGTGGATATGGTTACTTTGGAAAAAGCCAGGTCTTCAAAGTTTCCCTGAATTGCAGCAGCTCTGTTGAGGCCATCAGCGAAGGAGGAAACGTATTCCACTGCTGGGCCGCTTTGACTGTGAAGGCCTGGCCACCTTGTCTTGATCTTCTGAATTTATTAATACAGACCAAATTTGAAGAGTCTAAACGGAGATGTCTCCCAGGCATGTGTCCTTTCAATCTGTGTTGCAAAGGCACAAGGTATGTTTTTTTTATATAGTGCCTTGAACACAATGCACATGGCTTTAAAAATAATCCTTTGCTTCAGAGGAAGGCAGTGCAATTCCTTTAGGGCATTAGATGCCGAGGACCTACGGGGACTGTTCAGCGCCACTTTTGCCACTGCCACTTACACTCTGTGTAGCCCAGGAGGGAGTGCACAGCAAATGCCTGAAACTTTTGTGACATGGCTTTCCAGAGACAGCTTGTCATCGAACATGACCCCAAGATGGCGGACTGTATCTGACGGCTGTGGTTCCTATCCTGATGAGAGAGGCCACAAGTGATGAGGAAGTGTCATGGGGAATCTGCTTGCTGAGCAGCATTAGAATTCAGTCTTATCCCCATTTAACTTTAGTGAATTTACATTCATCCAATTAACAATATCTGACATGCCTTTCTGAAAAGCTGACACTGTCACTGTGAACAACTCTATATGTACAATAACATCAACATATAGAACAAAGGCAAAGAGAGCGCAGTGGGTCAAAGTAATGAAAAGCACTAAGAGGCAGGAGAGTCTTGTCAACACTTATGACACAGAAAAACTAAGGATACTGTTAAAGCACGAAAACCAGACTTGGTGGCGCTGTAAAACGATTCGCGTTTGTGACTACGCTTTTTATCTCTACACAGCATTATTAAAATGCAAACGCCAGAACCAAAAAACACCTTTAAGCTTCTTCTTGATGCAAACTTACAAGGAATCTTTGCATAGAGCTAACAGCCTCTTAGCAGCAGGAGTTTGCAGCGTTATGCATAAGAAATGCAAGAGCCCAGTGTGAAAATATATCCATCCAGTTACAGCCTGAGCACCTCAGAGCAAAACAAGGACACTGTGATTGGTATCTGTTTGTGTTAGAAGAAACCGAAACAGAAAACAATTCAATGGGGCATAGTATCGGAAATGTGGCCAGTGCGAGGGACAGTGCCAATACAGGAAAAAACACGTGGATGTTGATCTCAACACGCGGGCATCACTGGGCTCACCAATTTCATCCAAGTGAGAAGCGCCTTCTGCAACACAAGATGAAGCGTGCTGGACCTGGGCAGTTCCTGCAGTCAGGGCCGGACTGGCCATAGCGGGCCCCGGGTGTTTTTTCCATAGGGCCGGAAGCATGGGGGCCGGTTTTGGCTGGATGGGGGCCATTGTTTTGTTAATGGGGGCCGGCTTTGCAGCAGTGCCGCAATATCGGCCCCCTGTGACAAAAGCAGCAGAAGTGTTTCCCACTAGCACCCCCCCTAGGCCGTTCCAACTAAATTGTCAAAGAGATGCCGCTGAGGATTGTTTTTGTGCATGATGGTGTTCCTTCCTGCACAAAAACAATCCTGCCTACAATGCAGTCATCCTTGCACCATGATTCAAGCATGTCTGCATTGGCACTAGTCAGCCAAAATTGCGCGGGGTTAGGAAAGGACATGAATGCGCCATATAATGTTAAATATGGCGCATTCCTGCCCTTTCCTTTCCATGCAGCACCGCAAGGTGGCTTGCTGTGTTCTACTGCATGAAAAAATGATTATTATGGGCCTGCATGTGTAAGTACACTTGTGTGCTCGAAGGCTGGCTTTTTTAGGTGGCATTTTATATTGTGCGCACTCAACCCAGGGTCGGACAATCAGGCGGTGCCCGATGGGCTGGTCTCACAGATCAATGTGTGGGTTGTTTTTTTAGCTGGTTGTGGGCCTGTTTTATGGCCAGGTGGCCGGTTTTACTGTTGATTTCATAGAGCAAATACAAAAGCACGAACTTCCCATTACCTTGAAAAATACCTATACAGTTTGCCTCTACAAGTTCAAAGCTGGCCTGATTTGCGAATGTGGCCCCTCTTTCAGCTACTTTGTTCATTAATGGGGGCCACTTTTATTTTGATGCCTGGGCCTATTTTTTGTCCCAGTCCGACCCTGGATCGTCTTAAAGGTTTTAGAGCACTTTACATGAGCACCAGTTACTTTACACGAAGTTACATTCATGGTTTTAAGACACGGGGAGAGTATTTGATTTGCACAGAATTACAGGATGACTCGAACTTGGTTGCCCATTTCCAAAGTTGGCAGCTGTGGCAGTAACGCCTGATACTCGTGGACTCACTGGGTCTGGTGGCTCAGTGGACTAATGCGTCTACTGCAGGGGCCTGTGTTCGACCTCATGGTCACAGGTTCAAATCCCAGCGGGTCCACTCAGCCTTTCATCCATCTGAGGTCGATAAAATGAGTACCATTGAGTTGGGTAACAACAAACATCTGTTATTCAGCGCCAAGATACCCGTAGTGGTGAACGTGCGCTTTACAAATACACATGTTATGTTATGTTATTGATAAGTTGGGTGTTCAAGTTTGGCTTGTCACTAGGTCAGTGCTGTCTTAATGCATGGGCACGCTAGGCAGTTGCCGGGGGCCCAACGATTATAGGGACCCCTTGCAGATCAGAATTTAACACAAATTTTGTGTCAAACATTTTTATTCCTGTGAGTGGTTATGTAGGCAGGGCCCAGTGCACTGATTTGCCCGGGGGCCCTTAATGCTGTTAAGACGGCCCTGCACTAGGTTTCCAGCAGCAGGACGGGGGCGGGCTGTATTGACACACAGCCACCAGCAGGTGCCGACAGGAGTAAAGAGCGCTGAGAAGTGGGCGGGGATTACGCTGTTGGCTCTCTTCATTTACAAGTGAAATGTGCAAAATAACACCACTCAAAATACCTGCTAAAGGACGGAAGGCTGAAAGGAAGCACTAGGAGAGAGGCCCGACATCCCTTACACTTAAGTGCACTCATTCTTAGGCAGATTTGTGCAGGTGACCAGGCAAAATGTCATTACTCGCAGTGCAAGAAAGCCAATAGTTGAAGTGGGCTGAGCCATTGATCCATGGTGTATGTATCCTGTGGGAGGAGGAAGGAACATGTGAATGGACAAAGAAGCTGACTGGAAGTCCCTATAAGAACGTATATTATATATACACTTTTTCTAAATTGAAAATGTCCTGGTTACGCCAGACAAAACAGGAGCAAAGTAAGGATTAGAAAAAAACGAGTTACATGTGAGCTCATCATATATAGAGTAAAAGAAAAAGAAGCCTATGAGGGAATTGTTCACCATTCCCAAAAAAACGCACATGGGGAGGAAATGGAAAATGTTATTCAGATACTAGAATGTCTCTAACGGTACCAGGTGTCAATGTCTGCATTTACCTACTACATCTTTCAATTAATATAAGCTAAGGAAAACATTTTTAAAGACCTTGTAATTCACACCTGTGATGAATGATGACTCACCTGTCCACGAATCTAAGCTGAAGTAAATATTGAGGATTTATATATATTTTGGCGTTGAAAGAGAGATTGTCCTCTGGGAGTTGTAAAACCCCTGTGACTCCGAGGAACAGCAGGCGATTAGTACAAACAGTAGCATTTCCTATAAACACATCATGCCTAGTTACAAAACAGATAGCTTGCAAAAGGACCCAATTATGTAATTACCTCTCTCTCTACCAGAATCCTTTGTGGGTTTTTTGAACGAAAAATGCAATTTGAATTGTTTGATAGTAACAGGCCGACCTGTTATAAGGAAACATGGGCCAGATATACAGGGGCAGATTTACAAGCCCCTTGCGCCACTTTAGCGCCGCCGTTGCGTCACTTCTGTGACGCAACAGCGGCGTAAAGCCAGCGCCATGCTGCGGGGTATTTACAACGTGACACATCTAGGAAGATGCGTCACGTTGTAAAGCCCTGCGCCACATGAAACCTGCGTCAGGTTTCATGTGGGCGTTCCGGAGCAGGGGGCGTTCCGGCGCAGGAATGCCTCGCAAAGTGGCTGAGTGAAATCTACTAGATTTCACTCAGTCACTTTCGGACCCCGGTGCGTCTAAACCTTGCGCCTGCATGAAGCAGGCGTAAGATGTGACGCACCATGTGCAAGATAGGCCGGGTCGGCACAGTGCTGGAGTTGCGTCGCGCCCGCGACACAACTCCAGCACTGCGCCAACGTTACGACGGCAGATGCGACACGCATATATTTTGGCGTTGAAAGAGAGATTGTCCTCTGGGAGTTGTAAAACCCCTGTGACTCCGAGGAACAGCAGGCAATTAGTACAAACAGTAGCATTTCCTATAAACACATCATGCCTAGTTACAAAACAGATAGCTTGCAAAAGGACCCAATTATGTAATTACCTCTCTCTCTACCAGAATCCTTTGTGGGTTTTTTGAACGAAAAATGCAATTTGAATTGTTTGATAGTAACAGGCCGACCTGTTATAAGGAAACATGGGCCAGATATACAGGGGCAGATTTACAAGCCCCTTGCGCCACTTTAGCGCCGCCGTTGCGTCACTTCTGTGACGCAACAGCGGCGTAAAGCCAGCGCCATGCTGCGGGGTATTTACAACGTGACACATCTAGGAAGATGCGTCACGTTGTAAAGCCCTGCGCCACATGAAACCTGCGTCAGGTTTCATGTGGGCGTTCCGGAGCAGGGGGGGGGCGTTCCGGCGCAGGAATGCCTCGCAAAAGTGGCTGAGTGAAATCTACTAGATTTCACTCAGTCACTTTTCGGACCCCGGTGCGTCTAAACCTTGCGCCTGCATGAAGCAGGCGTAAGATGTGACGCACCATGTGCAAGATAGGCCGGGTCGGCACAGTGCTGGAGTTGCGTCGCGCCCGCGACACAACTCCAGCACTGCGCCAACGTTACGACGGCAGATGCGACACGCATATATTTTGGCGTTGAAAGAGAGATTGTCCTCTGGGAGTTGTAAAACCCCTGTGACTCCGAGGAACAGCAGGCAATTAGTACAAACAGTAGCATTTCCTATAAACACATCATGCCTAGTTACAAAACAGATAGCTTGCAAAAGGACCCAATTATGTAATTACCTCTCTCTCTACCAGAATCCTTTGTGGGTTTTTTGAACGAAAAATGCAATTTGAATTGTTTGATAGTAACAGGCCGACCTGTTATAAGGAAACATGGGCCAGATATACAGGGGCAGATTTACAAGCCCCTTGCGCCACTTAGCGCCGCCGTTGCGTCACTTCTGTGACGCAACGGCGGCGTAAAGCCAGCGCCATGCTGCGGGGTATTTACAACGTGACGCATCTAGGAAGATGCGTCACGTTGTAAAGCCTGCGCCACATGAAACCTGCGTCAGGTTTCATGTGGGCGTTCCGGAGCAGGGGGCGTTCCGGCGCAGGAATGCCTCGCAGAAGTGGCTGAGTGAAATCTACTAGATTTCACTCAGTCACTTTCGGACTCCGGTGCGTCTAAACCTTGCGCCTGCATGAAGCAGGCGTAAGATGTGACGCACCATGTGCAAGATAGGCCGGGTCGGCACAGTGCTGGAGTTGCGTCGCGCCCGCGACACAACTCCAGCACTGCGCCAACGTTACGACGGCAGATGCGACACGCATCTGCATTTCCTTGCGCCATGATGCGCCGCATTGTAAATGCGGCGCATCAGTGGTGGCACAAGGATGGTGATGCGTGTCGTAAGTTTCCTGGCGCATCCCTGCTGATTTGCAGGGATGCGCCAGGAATTGTAAATCTGCCCCACAAAGCTTTTTAAGGTTGCAAACAGAATCGGGCCGTTGCAACCTCAAAAAACCTTTTTTTAAAGTACAAACACCAAATTGCTATTCGGCAACTTCTTTGCATTTGTGACACAATTCTGGTTTGGTATTTGGAAGGAAGTTGCTTGGGGCGTCCCTTCTAAATACCCAATCACAGTGGTATGTATTAATCTTTTATGATCAAATTCTGGTGGCAAAACAGTAATATTTTACCACTAATTCAAAATTGGTGGGAACCCATTCACACCTCTTCCCTTTGAGAATGTTAAAGGAAATATTTTTTTAAGAGCAGGCAGTTGTCCCACAGACCACTGCCTACTTTAAAAAAAAAGAAACTTAAACGTTTTCCTTTGCATTTTTGAAACATCCCATTTTTATTTAAAGAAAACGGGCTGTATTTCAAAATAAAAACACTTTATCAACAAGCATTGCCAAAGCCAGTAGGTTTCACCTGTTTATGATCTATTGGCTTTGTAATTATTTTTACATGTAGTACAGACAACAAGGCTTAATGAAGTAAAAAAAACAAGCGCTAAAACGTTGGCAGCGTTGACCACGTCTTAGTGCTTTTTTAAAAACTTTATGCCATGTTGCACTGCAATTTGTGCATGCAAAAAAACACACTGAAAAAGTCAATAGATTGCATACGGCAAACCTATTTGTTTTCCAATGCTTGTTGTATTAACAATGGAGCCCCTGGCTGCAAGGATTCATCAATTTCCAGTTGTGCGAGGCAATGACACACTGTGGGACCCCCAAATATTTGTTGGTGAGCTCTCACGTTTTTCTGGTCACAAATTTAACTGGAGTTGGAGTCAGGCACTTTCAATGCTCATGTCCTCTACTAGGTCGGTCTCAGATGCGTTTCCCATAATCTACAACCTGGGCTTTTTGCCTAGCTGGAGCCCCCCTGACATGGTTTGGGATAACGTTCAACCCCTATTACAAAAGTCACTGACTGACTTCCTGGGCTGGTCTGGCCTACAGCTCTAGCTGTGGGGCAAGATGCAAGTAATAAAAAATGACTGCAGAACAGAGGTCTTGGTGATGCTTTTTCTGAAAATCTGTAAAACCACACTGCTGGAGAATGACTCGGTCATTAAGAACTTCAAATCGGGATCGGGCAGGCGAGTTAAAATCCTGTAAGCTTCTTGCAACCACAGTAAATGGGGGCTTGCCACATGGAGTTCTTGTTACCTAGCCCATCAACTGGTATACTTTCCCGATTACTACCAACTTGCTACAACAAGTTAGAGAAACGTCTTCTATCCACGAGGAGATAGAATTGGGTTATATGTAGTGCCTAATTTGAGCCAGTGGTTTCCGGTGCTCGGCACCGACATATAAGGGCATAATTGCAAGCCCCTTGCACCACAAATGTGTCACTTTTTTTGACTCTCCAGTGGTGCACAGTGCAGGCCAATATCTACAAGGCCACGCAAAGCCACACTCCATAGCTTTTCATGGCCTTGTAGATAAGGTGTAAGGCTCTGCAGCGCAAGTCGCAGCATTGCCTTACATAGCGACAGGGAGGCATGTCATGGGTGTTCCCATGTAACCCCCATGAATTTTGACACTGCCCAGATTTACAACTTAGCTTAAATCTGGGGCAGCACCAAAAACGTACGCCTCCCCAGAGCAGGCATAACAAGGAGAAATGTTGACATTTCTCCTCGTTTTCAGGTTTTACCTGCACATCGCTTCCGCTGTGCTTGTGAAATCTCTTGTATTTAATATAACTTAAAAGGGGCTCTTATCAGTTCCCATTGCCAAATTAGTGTGCTCATTTGCTTTTGTATGCAACTTTTTTTATGTTAACTTCCCATAGTTGCACGCATTTATGCATCTACTAAAGCTGTTCACACTGTTTAAGCCCCATTCACTGTCAAGATAACATCTCTTCCCATGTAAAAGGCAGACAGATTCTAACAGTATGCTGAAATGCTTGCTTTTTATTACATAGTTATATAAAGCAGATGGTTTAGGCTTAGAATGTTTGTGGCATTACCTTTTCATGCCTCAGTACCTTTCTTTGCACATTGTAGGCATTATCAGATACATTTTTTCAACGTAATCTATTTGGTCTTTATGATCAAATTCTAAATGATGTAATAAACACTGCAAGTTAAAAATAAAGTTAATATACAAGAGATATGCTATATTTTACTACTAATGCAAAAACAACAATTGATGGACAGAATGCAGAACAATGTCATACATTCACCCCAGTACAGAGATCTGGGCCTAAATCCATCGTTTTTTTGCTCACCATGCCATTCCAGTTTGAACCCAGCCATATGCAAATCAGTCTTGACCCTGTGCCCCATGGGAACAGTCCAGCCCGAACTGCCAGGCCAGGTCCTCCCTGGACTGGAAACAAGCATCCTAGGACCGGTTTCGGGGTTTCACCCCTCTTCAGCCAGGATAGCTTGATTCCAGTGGCACTGTTTCTTTTGCATATTTTACTACTAAACAGGCAGCCACAAGTGCAATTTCCCTGCAGACAACAGGGTCATGATTTGAATGGTGCAGCAGGTGCAGTAGCACTGGGCCAAAAAGTTGTCAGAACTCCTCTAAACACATAGGGGGTGATTACGATGTCAGTCGGAAAGCCTCCAACCACTGGTCGGAAGCTTTACGACTGCGGTCGGAGGCTTTCCGACCGACACGGTCAGTTTGCGGTCCGACCACAGAATTATGATGTCGGTGGTTGGAGCGTAAACCACCGGCCATTCCGACGTGGTTCCCACCTGCTCTCGGAGTCTCTGGTCGGAACTGCACCGTAATCTCCTATTGACTGCATTTCTGCTGCCAGGATCACAATGTCGGTTTTGACAGCCTTTCTGTGCCGGTCTTTTCGACATGGAAAGGCTGGCGGAAAGTGACTTTGGGTGCCCCTAGAAGGCCCCCATCACTCCGTGGCCTAAATTTGGTGGCTGACGGGGTACCCAGGCTGCCCCCCTGTAAATCCCTGCACTGTGAAGCAGGCACCAATGTGCGCCTGCCACAGGGTGCCTGATTTTCCACACACCCCCATTTCTCTATTGGAACTTGTGTTACGGCCGGTGTACAGCCGTAACACAAGCTCACATAGAGAAATAGGAGTATGTGACCGAACAGTGCTCGGTCGCATCGCAATCATGCGGTCGGAACCGCCGACCGGAGGTGTGAGGCCCATAATATTGCTATATTTGCCTACTAAACAGGCAGTCACAATTGCAGTTACCTTGCAGTTAATTGTTATTGTTATTGTTATTTTAATCTTATAAGGCGCACAGCTACCCAAGGGTTTCCCGGAGTTAAAAGGGACTTGATTTGAATGGTGCAGAAGGTGAACTGGCACCAGGGCCAAAAGCTTTATGGACCCTACTAAACCCAGATTATCACTAAAATTTAAAACCAAAGAGCCAGTCACAAGTGCAGTTACCTTGCAGACAACAGGGTCATGATTTCAATGGTGCAGAAGGTGTAGTGACACCAGGACTAAAAGCTCTATGCACCTCACTAAACACCTACACTTGCTGTACTTTACTACTAAACAGGCAGTCACAAGTGCCTTACATGCAATAGGGTCATGATTAGAGTGGTGCAGAAGGTGGAGTGGCACTGACACCAAAAGTGGTCATAACTCCTCTAAACACTGAGGGGCCGATTCTGATCTCGGCCGGTAGTGCTCCAAATCGGATTCGGCTTAACCGGATCCGATTCGGAGCCCTATTTCCCGACCGATCCGTACGCGCGTCCGGGCGAGCGAGTACGATGCGTATTCGCCGACCGACTCGTCCGGGCGTCCCGACCGCTCCGACCGACTTGATCCCGGGTCGAACCGCACCGACCGACTCGCACGGACACGACTCGCACCGCGCAATGGAGACGTTCCCCGGCCGGGTAAGTACGATGCGCGCCACGAGCAGTCCGACCGAGCCGTGCACTCCGGCTCCAAAGAGCTGTCGGAGCCGTACTTTGGGGGTCCGTGTCGGACCCCCTGTACGCATAGCCGCGCGAGTCGCACACGATCGCTTCGCGCGTACACGCTGTAGGGGGCGCACTTGTCCGCATCGCACCCATTGAGTCAATGGGAGACCGCGTACGCGTTGTACGACAGGCTTCCATTGACTTCAATGGGAGTCCGACTGACTCGAGTCCGATGGCATACGTGCGCATCGTACTCGTTCGGTCAGACTGCACGGGTCCGATTCGGTCGGAAATCTCTCCGGGTCCGGCTTGGTCGGAGAGATTTCCGGCCCGAATCGGAATCGGCCCCTAAATATTGCTATATTTTACTTCTAAACAGGCAGTCACAAGTGCAGTTATCTTACAGGTACTAGGGGCATGATTTGAATGGTGTAGCAGGTGCAGTGGAACCCGGGCCAATAGTTGTCAAAACTCCTCTAAACATAATATTGCTATTACATCAATCAATTCTATTATTTCCCTTTTTCATTTCATTTTTCAAAATTTTGCTATTACTTACCCACACTATACCGCTAGTAGCACAATATATTGCCTTTTTGTACATAAACAAGTCATAGCACATTAACAGACTTTCTGTAACTTATATTGTACAACTACTTAGCAAGCTACAACTTGCAACAAAAAAACTGCTTATTATTAATCACATAGGCGAACCTTAATGCATTTTCCAATGCTTGTTCCTCTTTCCACGTGTGCTGCATTCTGCAGCACACATAGAATTAGAAAAATGCCTCTTCCTGCACAAAAACAATCATGCCAACAATACAGACACCCTTGCACCATGGTGCAAGGGTGCCTACGCCGGTGCACAGCTGCAATTTTTGCGCTGGATGAAAGGACAGGAATGCACTGTATTTTGTAAATACGGTGCGTTTCTGTCCATTTGAATTGCGATTGGGAAGCGCTGTAAAATGACTTGCGGTGCTGCCCTATGCCACTTCTTTGTAAATTGTCAACTCTGGCACTTATGACAGTCTGTGTCAACAACAAATAAGAGAGGGAGGAATGAGAGGGGTCACGTCCTTCTCCCCAAGATATAGCCTATGAACAATGTGGACGTACCCAGTACCTGAATAGATAACACTGGGGGCTCACAGTGCAGAAAAACCGTCAGGTTCTTTTAAAAGACCCCTCACACACCAACCTAGTTGGTGTCATGCTTCATCATTGGGGTCCCAACCAGGCGGCCGAATGCCGCCCGGTTGTGCTACAACGCCTGATTACAGCAGAGCTGGTGTGGTGTGAAAGTGTGATGAAGTGTGGTGCTAAATTAAGAATACCTCCGGGAATCCTTACCTAGATATCCAAAAATAGTTTAATTGTGGCGGCCCGGGGTATGAATAAAAACGAGGGGTAGACAACCATAAGAGTGTAATTGATCTCTGTTGTCAAGAAAGACGGTCTACATGTTTCAGCCCCAAAAATAGATATAGAGGGGGCTTTCTTCAGGACCAGAGGTGAAAGCAGTGAATAAAAAGTGAGTGGCAAAAATCAGGCCACGTGTCAACAAATAATCACAGCCCATGCGCTAAGGTGGGGAGGAATAAAACAATGGTCGCAAATTGCGGCTAAAATGTAGAAACCTGTAAATGAGGAAAGAGACAGACAAAACATGTATGACAAAAACACAAGCAATCATAAAATGCAATCTTTTTGTGTGAATGTGCCTGTCAAAATCTGGTTGGGAGGCACTGTAGTGAGTCCATATGGTGACCGCGTGTCTAAAAGTGCCTATGAAACAGGTGCATATGGCAAATTACACGGTACTATGAAAGATGCAGGTACAAGAAAAGTTCAAATGAAGCGTGCTCATACTACATGCTAAGAATAATCAAGGAAGAGCCCGTAGGGCCCTCGTGTGTGCAAATAATGAGGATTCACCATTATACATAATGTATAGCTGGACTGGCTATAGGACTACACTTGTAAAAATGCCCTGTGCTTTGGAAAATGCCATGTGCAGCTATGCATGCATAAATTTAAACTGAAGCATATTTACACTCGGTTTCAGGGATGGCAGCTGATCGGGCCCGGGAGGGGACCGGTAGTCCCAACACCTGGGAACATGATGAGAAAGAGTACTAAGAAAAGGGGTGCATAAATGTGGAAGGATCCGGTACAATTGTGCCAGCGAGCTCGAATAACGAGCGTAGGGGGCCAAGGGGTAATGGACAGCGCGACATGATCTGACTTACTTGTGGGAGGCGGTGTGCCCTCGGTACACCTAAGTTAGGCTCCGTGGGTCCCGGCTGCTAGTGAGTGTGGCCGCTGCAAATGCGGATATGAAGTCCCGGAACTGACTGCATGTCGGGAAGACACAGGACTAGAGCGTGGAACACAGCGTCCGGCGCGCATGCGCGGGTGCCATCTTAGGTGTGAAGAAAGTCCCGTGTGGGAACCGAATAATATCTAGAGGGGCCTGAAAAGAATGGTGCCAATATCGATGGGTGACGGGCGTACATAGGACTGGACTGGCAGCAGGAGGGAGATGGGCACAAAAATGTGCTTGTGGTTAGAGCAGATCTCAACTGGGGGTGGGGGGTCATGCACAATAGACTTAAGCCATGATGGAAGAACTGCCCTAATGCCTAATGAAGCCTCGATATGAGGCAATAGCGGGATACATTAGATGTGGGTGCACTGTGAAGGGGAAGGAGGAGTGGGGTGAAAAAGGGAAGGAGGGGGGAGGGGGTGGGGAAGGGGGAAGGGGGGAAAGGGGGGAGTGGGGAATGGGGGGGAAGAAAAAAGGAACAAGGGGGGGGTGAGGGGTCAGAAAGAAGGGTAGGACAATAGGGAAAGCGGTACACTACTATGAAGGAATAGGGAGGTCCCCCTCCACTAACATACATGAACCAGAAGCAAGGGTTCCATTTTTTAGGAGGAAGCCAACGGGGACGAGGCAGAAGGCGGAGACAACCACATATCCAGTGGGAAGACGACCAACAAACAGGCGCACTGACCAGGAGCATGACCAAGGAACAACAACCAGGACCGAGCTCAAAATGAACCAGACTGACCGGGCGGCAAGACGACCAACAAACAGGCACACAGACCAGGTGCAAGAAGAAGACATAGCAACTAGGACTGAGCTCCAAACTACCCAGACCGACTTGGTCACCAATCTCTCTGCACATGTTCTGAGCCCCGCCGAACACAGCATTCTCAACAAAGGACTCGGATTCGCCCCCACTGCTAAATTAGACAAGTTCCTTTTCCACTGTGAACTTGCAGGATTTTTCCGCAAACTCAAACTGAAGGCCTTCTTTGAAAACCTCACCGAGACTGATGAGCCGGGGTCTAAAGGGGACACCAATTTCAAAATAAAATCCACCTTCATGCCCCCTCCCAGCACTATCCCTCCAGAATTGTTGGTGTTCGAACAGGCAGTTTTCAACGAGGTAGAGGCTCTGCCCAATGACCACGTTTTTCAAAACATTAGTAATGGAGAACGCCAAGCACTGACATCTCTTAAAAACAACCCGAACATCATCATAAAACCCGCTGACAAGGGCGGAGGCATAGTCATCATGAACACAGAGGATTATCGCAAAGAATGTGCACGCCTTCTGGATGACACCAAGAATTATCAAAAACTCACCGAGGATCCCACCTTGACCCTCAGAACTAGAATCCATGACCTTGTTACTGAAGCAGAAAACTCTGGACAAATTTCAAAGCAGGAGCCTCAGTTCCTTACCACCACTGAAGGCAAAATCCCCTATTTTTACACAGTTCCTAAAATACATAAGAGCACCAGACCACCACCAGGCCGCCCGATAGTTTTGGGTATTGGTTCTTTATTGGAACCCCTATCGAGGTACTGTGATTTCTTCCTACAGCCGTTGGTCCAGGCTACCAACACTTATCTCAAAGACACCAAGGACCTTCTCAGACTTCTGGAGAATCTACCTTTTAACCCTGATACTTCTTTCCTGGTGACCCTAGACGTAGAAAGCCTTTACACCAGGTTCCCACAAGATGACACTTTAGCTGTACTCAAGCAAGCATTAGACCATACGACTTGGGAATACCAAACACCCAAACAATTCATTCTGGAATGTGCATCCCTTGCCCTTAAGGACAATTACTTCGAATTCGAAGGGACCTTATACCTACAGAAATACGGAACTTCAATGGGCAGCGTTTTTGCCCCTAGTGTTGCTGGACTTTATGTCCACAACTTTGAGATGACTTACTTTTTTTCTCAAAACATACCACTCATTCCACAGATGGCCTTTTACAAACGGTACATCGATGACATTTTCCTCATATGGCAAGGAGAGGCAGATTCCCTATCCAGGTTTTGCGATTGGATCAACACCTGTGATGTCAATTTAAAATTTACACATAGCATCAGCAGACAAAAAACTACATTCCTCGATCTAGATATCGAAGCACACAACGGCTTTCTCAAAAGCAAGACTCACTTCAAACCTACTGCACGCAATTTGTTACTACACTTTTCTAGCTTTCATCCCAGGGCATTAAGGGAGAATCTCCCATATGGACAATTCCTGCGCTTACGTAGAAATTGCAGTGAGGTCCACGACTACAAGGAACAAGCTAACGATCTAAATACTAAACTCCTTCTTCGTGGTTACCCCAAACAGATCACGGCCAGAGCCAAAAAACGTGCCCGTAACCAGAACCGAGAAACCCTCCTCGAGACTACTGAGCACGTGGACAAAACAGTCCCTCTTACATGTGTGATCACGCACAACTCAGCTGCCGATAAAGTGTCCAAAATAATCAAGAAGAACTGGAACATATTACAAAAGGGCAAGCTAAATTGGGACAAACCTATGTTGTCATACAAAAAATCTTGGTCATTGAAAGACTGTCTAGTCTCCACTAGACCAAAAAAAAACACACGCACTACCAACTCAATCCAGAACCTATGGGGCCTGCCCGCTGTGGTCGGCCACTTCCCCTGTGGCAACTGCAGCGTATGCCACCTTACGGAAATGACCAAAACGCTCTCACTGGAACCTGAGAAAATCTGGACAATCAGGAAGCATACGAATTGCAATACTGCCAATGCCATATACCGCATCACCTGTCCCTGTGGTCTTATATACATCGGCATGACAAACCAAAAGGTCAAAACTCGGATTTGCGAACATCGCAGCACAATCCGCTGCAAAAAGAACACTACCAGGATGACCAACCATTTCCTGGAAGTCGGCCATACGCCCAATGAAATGCGGTGGGTCATTATTGAAACCTTGGACCCTACCACCCCTAACATCGAAAGCCGCCTCCTTGAAAAAGAACAACGGTGGATCTACCGTCTGTCTAGTCACCTTCGGGGCCTGAACGATAATATTCCGTGGAACTCTCTCAGAACATCTTGAGCTTTGTGAGCCTCTGCAAAGACCTCTGGTCTGTCTCAATCAGACACACCTGGATCTCCCTATTCCTTCATAGTAGTGTACCGCTTTCCCTATTGTCCTACCCTTCTTTCCAACCCCCACCCCCCTTTTTTCCTTTTTTTCTTCCCCCCCATTCCCCTCTCCCCCTTTCCCCTTCCCCCTTCCCCTTCCCCACCCCCTCCCCCTCCTTCCCTTTTTCACCCCACTCCTCCTTCCCCTTCACAGTGCACCCACATCTAATGTATCCCGCTATTGCCTCACATCGAGGCTTCATTAGGCATTAGGGCAGTTCTTCCATCATGGCTTAAGTCTATTGTGCATGACCCCCCACCCCGAGTTGAGATCTGCTCTAACCACAAGCACATTTTTGTGCCCATCTCCCTCCTGCTGCCAGTCCAGTCCTATGTACGCCCGTCACCCATCGATATTGGCACCATTCTTTTCAGGCCCCTCTAGATATTATTCGGTTCCCACACAGGGACTTTCTTCACACCTAAGATGGCGCCCGCGCATGCGCGCCGGACGCTGTGTTCCACGCTCTAGTCCTGTGTCTTCCCGACATGCAGTCAGTTCCGGGACTTCATATCCGCATTTGCAGCGGCCACACTCACTAGCAGCCGGGACCCACGGAGCCTAACTTAGATGTACCGAGGGCACACCGCCTCCCACAAGTAAGTCAGATCATGTCGCGCTGTCCATTACCCCTTGACCCCCTATGCTCGTTATTCGAGCTCGCTGGCACAATTGTACCGGATCCTCCCACATTTATGCACCCCCTTTTCTTAGTACTCTTTCTCATCATGTTCCCAGGTGTTGGGACTACCGGTCCCCCTCCCGGGCCCGATCAGCTGCCATCCCTGAAACCGAGTGTAAATATGCTTCCGTTTAAATTAATGCATGCATAGCTGCACATGGCATTTTCCAAAGCACAGGGCATTTTTACAGGTGTAGTCCTATAGCCAGTCCAGCTATACATTATGTATAATGGTGAATCCTCGTTATTTGCACACACGAGGGGCCCTACGGGCTCTTCCTTGATTATTCTTAGCATGTAGTATGAGCACGCTACGTTTTAACTTTTCTTGTACCTGCATCTTTCATAGTACCGTGTAATTTGCCATATGCGCCTGTTTCATAGGCACTTTTAGACACGCGGTCACCATATGGACTCACTACAGTGCCTCCCAACCGGATTTGGACAGGCACATTCACACAAAAAGATTGCATTTTATGATTGCTTGTGTTTTTGTCATACATGTTTTGTCTGTCTCTTTCCTCATTTACAGGTTTCTACATTTTAGCCGCAATTTGCGACCATCGTTTTATTCCTCCCCACCTTAGCGCGTGGGCTGTGATTATTTGTTGACACGTGGCCTGATTTTTGCCACTCACTTTTTATTCACTGCTTTCACCTCTGGTCCTGAAGAAAGCCCCCTCTATATCTATTTTTGGGGCTGAAACATGTAGACTGTCTTTCTTGACAACAGAGATCAATTACACTCTTATGGTTGTCTACCCCCCCGTTTTTATTCACACCCCTGGCCGCCACAATTAAACTATTTTTGGATATCTAGGCAAGGATTCCCGGAGGTATTCTTAATTTAGCACCACACTTCATCACACTTTCACACCACACCAGCTCCGCTGTAATCAGGCGTTGTAGCACAACCGGGCGGCATTCGGCCGCCTGGTTGGGACCCCGATGATGAAGCATGACACCAACTAGGTTGGTGTGTGAGGGGTCTTTTAAAAGAACCTGACGGTTCTTCAGCACTGTGAGCCCCCAGTGTTACTTATGACAGTCTGCCACATGGTTGGGCTGTTTATCCTAATTTAGAGATGAGCACACGGACAGTAGTTTATTAATTCAAAATGGATTAAAAATGACTGATATAGGCAACCCAAGCCATTCTTATAGTTTTGAGGGCATTAAGTAGTCTGAATTGTCACACTTGTAGGTGTGTGATGTTGGTGGTTGTGTTAGTACTATCATTGGCAGCGCTGGTGGGGGCAATGGGTGGTGCACGCTGCAGTATGCTCCTGACGAGGGTCCTGGCACTTATGCTTTTTCACAAATGAAGTAGTGGCTATATGTAGGAGTCTAACCCAAGCATCTTCCCACTGCACTTGCCTGGCACACTGTCTAAAAAAGTCCAGCTGTTGACAGAAGTTTATAATCCAATGCACCAAGGGATAGCGATGCGGGTTGAGAACCGATGTGCACAAGCTCTGCTGGAAGGACTGGTCAGAGGCAGGTAACCGTTATATTGATGACGTACTTGACAAGAAACACTGGAAACCTCTTGCTGTCTTGTGTGAGAAGTTCGGTCTCTGTCCCTCATAAATGGAAATAGAAATACAACCAATTTACGCTGTATGCAAGGGCCAGTTGGGTGATCCCCTTTATCCGTTACCATATGAGCATACGTCAGGATATGGGGACACCCCAATTGTTAGGGTGCTTAGCATGAAATGACAAGCCTAATTATTGATACAATGTACTGGCCATGACTGTACTTACATAGAATTCTGAATGAGTAAGGACTAAGAGAGGCCAGCGTGAGGTAATTTTATTTCATCATAAGACCTGAACGCCATTGGTCACCTCACAGATTGGATCTGGGTGACATAAGCTTGAATTCAAACTAATGGAGATGTGGACAGTCTCTCTTGGTCTCGACCGCCATGTGATGCTCTCTTATCCCATAAGCACCCCATGGTCATGTCAAATAGCATGACTGACATCTCTGGAATAAATGTTCAGGGGAGGAGGTGGTTTGTCGTTTCCGGTTTTGTTGCTAAGTTATTGTATCTTATGACTGTGGATCTCAACAACGGTACTGACACATTTTGACTGCTTCAAGCAAATGACGGTCATGGCTGACTACAAGAGAGTCAATGGTCACTTCCGATGGAATGGGGGGACAGGCCTGGGGGGAGCGCGCAATCCTTAATTTTAATTCATTTTATTATTAGCAACGTAGAAATGCGTCCTCTTGACAGCTGACATGCGATAGCAACAGTGCACCATTTAGCCTATAACAAAACAGTAGCATTCCCACATGATATTAGGCACCACATTAATAGATTAATAACACAGCAGTCGGCAACAGAAGGAGAAGGTCACAGTGTTAACTGCCTAACCTTAATGATGACCCCAAGCCCATTCTACAGAGCTTTCCCAGTGCCTGGGCCACCAGCATTTAGCAAATGTAAAAACTCTACCACTTGAGCAATCAATTTCTTCTCTCTTAAGCCTCCTAGCTTTTCTCTGTTTAATGTCTTCTTGATAGTTGGTAAGAACCTCTTCCAGAATATCATAATGTTTCTTAGTTGCCTCCAGTAAATTGAGTTCCAAAATCTTTCTCCATAATATCAACCTCTTGTATAAGTTTGTTAACTTAACTAGGAAGCTTAAGAGGGATGAAATTGATTACTCAAGTGGTAGAATTTTTACGTTTTCTAAACGCTTTGATCATCTAGTTAAGCAAGATATAGACATTGAGAAAAGCAAGTCACATTCGATAAGTGGAAAGAGTGATACATCCTCTAGTAATATTACGAGCAGTGGAGAAGTGGATGCAGGTGTAATTTAACTGCAGGCAACACTTTTTTACGAGTAGTAATAAGGATCAGGATGGGGAACAAATATATGAGTTCCAGTACAAGAGGACAGATTTTGGCAGAACAAGGAGGGGAACGAGAGATAGAAGGTGGACCAAAGGAAAGACAGGGGATGCAGACAAGATCCTGGAACAAGGACAAATAATGACTTTCAATCCTGCCTTAAATGTACAGGTTGGGAATCTATCCAGTAAATTGCTGACAAAAGATATGATCTCTGTGCTTAAAAAAGGTATAAATTTCTGTCCAACCGCTGATTATATCATTGATACCAAGATTGATGTTTATAAATTTGTCAGACAACTTAAGCTAAAGAAATTCTTTGCCACAAACCCTGAATCAAATAAAGTACATGTTCAAATGACTATGGTTGGGGATATGTCAATACAAGATATTTATGATACAACAATGTTACTCTCCATCACAGAATGTGAAGGTGATCCAATAACTATTCACAATGTATTACAAGATTTGGAGTTATGTAGAGACTTAAGTGAGAGTAGTGGTCATAGGAAGAAATCTAAATGGACTTTCCAGTTGTCGAGTGGCAACAATATTGATTTGTTTTATAAGGTTGTCTCGAAAAAATTAATGGTTGGAATGATAAACTGACTCAGACTAAGACTAAGAGAGGATATTATCATTAAAACATTACCCTAGAAGAACATAAGGCACTGAGAGAACTGAGATTAGATTGTAATTTGGTGATAAGAGTAGCAGACAAAGAGGGTAATATAGTTGTAATTGATAAAATAAATATGATGGTGAAATTCACAGACAATTGAATGACACCACATGTTACAAGAAATTGCACTACAACCCTGTCCCAGAGATTTCAAATCTTACTAACTCTAACTTGAAATGTTGGCAAGGACAAGGATTACTCAGTGAGGATGAATACCTCTACTTACTAGTGGATCATCCAAGATTCCCCTGCCTCTATACATTACGAAAAATACATAAGGATTCACTTTCCCCATCAGGCAGACCAATCATCTCAGGACTCGGGGGTCAGACTGAGAAATTATCTGAGGTTGTTGATATTTTTCCACGCCCTTATTTATCTAATCTTCAATCACACATTAGGGATACTAAACACTTATTGAATAATCTTAATGATGTAATATGGGAAGACAGGATGACTCTTCTCACCATGGATGTAGTGTCATTATATACGAATATACTACACCACTTTGGGATCACAGCTTTGAGATATGTTCTCTAAAGGAGATCAATTAAAAACAAGAACAATTCGGATATGTTGATTGTTATGTCCCAGCTCATACTGGAGAATAATGTATTCCTTTTCAATGGAGGGTGCTATAAACACCTTGGTGCAAGGGTGCCTGCATTGGCGATAGACAGCCAAGAGTGAGTCAGCGCATGGAAAGGACAGAAATGCATCGTATTATATTAAATATGGCACATGCCTGCCCTTTCCCTTTCATGCAGCATAGCAAGGTGGCTTGCTGCGTTGCACTGCATGAAAATTGATAAATGAGCCCTATAGCGTATGCATGGGGGTCACGCAATACCATTTAAGGGAAATTGATTTCAATAGCATCTATTTGCTAATGTAACTTGTGGTGAGCTACATCATAGGATCAGAAATTCTTCATGCAATGCATTTTTGTACTTAAATATAGCCAGACACGATGTTACATATTTGTATTTCTTATTAAAAAAATTAGCATTCCATCCATGTATCCTTGTAAATGTCCTGGTGATGCCTGGAAATCTGTAAGCATAATTGCGTGGAATTTATTTCCAAGGAGTTCATAATGAGAACTATGCTCAGCGAAGAGATGGATTGCAACTACAAAACATAAAAGCTTATGTAAAGACTCAGACTTATTCCACATGAACCACCTCAGGGTGAGATATGGACAGTTGAATCACGTGTTTACACCTTACGACTGAAAATGACAAGGACTGTGTATCAACGTAGGCACTTTAAAATGATTTTTTATGTTGAAATGTACACATTTTTAGATAATGAATTGAAATTAGCTTTAGAATAAATCGATTGATACTCGTGTGAATGTACACACCACATTGTTCCGTGCCCTTCTTTGGCTGTACTGGAAGTGCTGAGGACACTGCCAGGGTCCACCTGGGAATTGGGTGAATGTTTCCCCGCATGTTTGACTTACAGGTGCCGGTTATGACGTGCACATTGTTGTGTTATTGGAGTGGATTCTTGTTTGATCAGTCCCTTAGGGAGCACAAATATCGAAGAAGCATAACGCTAAGCAACTATGGGGCCGATTCCGATTCGGGCCGGAAATCTCTCCGACCGAGCCGGACCCGGAGAGAATTCCGACTCTGGCAGTCCGACCGAACGAGTACGATGCGCACGCATGCTATCGGACTCGATTCGGTCGGACTCCCATTGAAGTCAATGGGAGCCGGTCGTACAACGCGTACGCGGGCTCCCATTGACTCAATGGGTGCGAGGTGAACAAGGGCGCCCCCTACAGCGGGTACGCGTCGAAGCGCATCGTGCCGTACATGCACAGGTAGGGGAGACCTATGGGTCCCCCTGTGTGCGACTCGCGCGGCCACGCGTACAGGGGGTCCGACGCGGACCCCCAAAGTCCGGCTCCGACAGCTCTTTCGAGCCGGACGGCGCGAGTCGGTCGGACTGCTCGCGGTGCGCATCGTACTTACCCGGCCGGGAACGTCTCCATTGCGCGGTGCGAGTTGTGTCCGTGTGAGTCGGTCGGAGCGTGTTGAAGCCGCGTACGAGTTGGTCGGCGATTTCGCGGGCGCTTGCATCGTACTCGCTCAGCCGGACCCGCGTACGATTTGGTCGGGAAACAGGGCTCCGAATCGGATCCGGTAAAGCCGAATACGATTCGGAGCCCTACCGCCGAGATCGGAATCGGCCCCATAGTGTTTTTTTAAATGTAAACAGTCATGTTTACAAATCGCATACATTTTGTAAAGACTGTGGGGCAGATTTACAATAAACTAACTCAGCACGGTGCAGCAAGTCATTTTGCTGCGCCGTGCTGCGTTAGTTTGGAAAGCACAGGGATACGACATATTTACAACAATATGTCGCATCTCTGTGCTTTCGTCTGCGCTAGCGCACAAAGTGCTGCCATGCGCCGACACAAGCACCCTTGCACCATGGTGCAAGGATGCCTGCATCATGGGGAGATTGTTTTTCTTCAGGAAGGGATCCCTTCCTGCACAAAAACAATCATTTGAGGTGATTTCCTCTTTCAATGTGTGCGGCAGAATGCAGCATGCATAGAAACAGGAAACAAAAACGAGGAGAAATTAATACATTTCTCCTCGTTGCGCCTCCCTACGCCTCCCCTGGGGAGGCGTAGCATTCACACGCATTTCCAGATTTACGATTCCTTGTAAATCTGGAAATGTGTCTCGTTCCATGGGTGTTGTGTGGGAACACCTACAGCAACACCCATGGAACGCCCCTTTCACGCAAAGTGCTGCGTGTTAAGGGGCCATATTTACAAGGACAGGAAAAGCCACGCAGGGTGGCTTTTCCTGTCCTTGTAAATATGGGGCAGTGTATTGCGCTGCCAGTGCATCACAAAAAGTGACATACTGGCAGCGCAAGGGGCTTGTAAATCTGCCCCTGTGTGTTCATGCTGAATTACATCATCTCACTGCTTTCAGACCATCTTAGCTAATTACTTCTCAGGACCATGCCCAATTGTACATGAAGTGGATAAAAAGGAGAAGAGAAGGAAGAGGATTGAAGCTGAAATGAGCTAAGAGGTAGGCAAGCTACCAGAAAAAGAAATGAGGGTGCGGAAATCCATGGATTCCGTCTGAAAACTTCTTTTGTCTCAAGAAAGTTTAAAAGTCAAAGCCTCCCCACTGCCACCACATTGAAGAGAGAAAAAGCAACAAAACAGCAACACAAAGCAGAAGAGGTGCTGCGAGTGGGACAATGCATAACGGCATAGGTGTTCAAGTTCGGATGATACCTGTAGAGTCTCGTGTAGTCTCATGTTTTAATGGTGCTGCATTATATTTATTCAGATGACTTTTCTTAAAATCATAGGCCCAATTCACAAAGATTTTCCTATGAGTAGGTGTGACTTTCTCTTGTACTCCAGGCTTACTGATGAATTTCAGCAGCACTCCTTGTTACTGCTTGGTCCAATTCACAAAGTCAAATTTGTGTATGGAGATCTCCGCACCTGTAGATTTATGCCAACATGTAAATCTCCTTCTAGATGCAATTAGCTAACTGTGAGTGGCTATTTATTTCATAGCATCCATCTGCCCAGGAAGTGATATCACTAGTCTTCCCCTCATCCATCCGCACAGGTAGTGACATCCCTGGATTTCCCATCATTAATCTGCACAGGAAGTGACATCTCTGGATTTCCTGTCATCCATCTGCACAGGAAGTGGCATCACTCCTCCCCTCTCTGAAGTCCTACTTAACTGCTGTCACAACATGGACACACAGTGGATGAGTGCAACGGGTGCTTCAAAAGCAAGCTCATCTGCGCCTTTTCAAGCCTAAACTGTGCCCAGCACCACAAACCATGACCCTCTCACCACTACCATACTGCGACCCCCAATGCCCAAAACCCCAGCAGCTGCTCTGTACGCTGCTGCCTCACCTCATCATACCTCACTGAATACCTCAACGACCCCCAACTTCTCAAAACCACTCAATCTGGTTTCAGAACCAATCACAGCATGGAAACTGTCCTCATTGCTGCTGTGGATTACATCCTCATGACACTGGACAGAGGAAACTTGGCGGCCATCTTGCTTCTGGACCTCTCTGCAGCATTTGACCCAGTCTCCCACCCCATCCTCATCCAATGTCTACATGACATTGGAGTCAAACAGCACACACTACATTGGATATGCTCCTTCCTCAGTGGAAGGACCCAGTCGGTGAGCCTGGTACACCTCAGATATATAAAAAAATACCATCAGGCAATCTGCAAGGCCAAATTAAAGGACTTTGCGGAGAGGATTAAACCTGCTGCTAATCCCGCAAGAGAAATATATGACATCGTAGACTCGTTTCTAAAACTCAACATGACTTGCTCTAGCCCCTCGCCCTCGAAGGAGGGCTGTAAAAAGCTTGCCCTCTTTTTTCTGGAGAAAGTGAACAAGATTTACGAGTCCTTTGGGGAGGCACCAATGGAAACAGATATCCCAAAATTAGGAACAATAGCCAGCCAAGCATTAGTAGAATTTGTGTCCTTCCCAAAGATGCGGCCTGGACCCCGGGAAGCACGCGATTATCAGGCCATTACTAAAAAAGGCATATTTAGACCCAGACAAATGGGAAAAGTACAGGCCCATTTCGTTATTTCCCAGAATAAGTAAGATCTTAGAGAAATGGCTGCATTGCACCCTTTAAAGTTCCTGAACAATAATAGTCTACTACATCAAACACAAACGGGCTTTTGGCCTGAGTGCAGTACGGAAACAGCCTTATTACTGGCAACGGAAGAAATGAGAATGACTATAGATCAAGGAGGGGCGGCTGAGCTAGTCCTGCTATACATAAGCAAAGCCTAAGACACCGTCGCCCACTCAGTCCTGAGAGAAAGGATGAAAGAAACAGGGATCACAGGGCCTGCCTACAAGTGGCTAATGGCCTTCTTAACAAATAGAAGCTTTCAAGTTAGTGAAGGCACTTTTGTGTCAAAAAAGATGAAAGTGGAATTTGAAGTGCCACAGGGCTCAGCGTTGAGTCCTATGCTCTTCAAAATCTATGTAAAACCATTGTCGGATATTATCGGGGCACATGGTTTCACCATGGTGTCATATGCGGACGACACCCAAATTGTAGTATGCATGTCTCCAGATTCCCCTCTAGGAGACTCAACACGTGCTTGGAACAGGTTTCCGATTAGATGGCGGTAAGCTGCCTTAAGTTGAACAGAGAAAAAACAGAGGTGTTGGTGGTGGATAATAACCCTTCTCTTTGGGGGCATATCACATGGCGTTCTCAGCTAGGTGGAACTTCTATGCCGAAAGACGAGGTAAATAACTTAAGGAGTGATAATAGACAAAGACTTGACAATGAAGTCCCTATCCAAGAAAACAGCGGGTACCTGTTTTGTCCTGCTCAGATCACTTAGATGGCTGCCATTGGAGTGTCATAGGATGGTGGTGCAAGGTTTGATTCTTTCATGCCTTGACTACTTCAACTCTCTTTACATGGGCAGTCCAGGCTATGTCATAAAGAAACTACAGGTAATATAAAATGCGGCAGCTTGCGTACTCATAAATATCCCCAAGAGAAACTCAGCACAATTGGTGCTTGGACAACTACACTGGTTACCCATCAAAACAACACATAGAATTTAAAACCCAATGCATCGTACATATGCTGAAACATGCACACAGGCCTCAGGCCCTGCAACATCTCAGTACCCCTTATACGACTGGAAGAGCATTGAGATCGAACAATCTTTCTCTCCTGTCAGTCCCAAAAATAAGGAGAGCTAGAGGGGGTGGAAGAACATTTGCTTTCCTCACGGCCAAGCTATGGAACTCTCTTCCTGTAAACCTAATTTCCAACAATAACTTGTTAAGCTTTAGGAGACAATTAAAAACATATATCTTTTGGCAATGATCTTAGCCCAGACAGTTCTCTAGATATCTTGGAATCGTTCCCATACACCTGTTTGGGAACTCATGTTAGTTATTGGGTCGGTCAGCGTCGGAAAGCCCGCTGTTGGTAGCTGTTGCGCTTTATAAAACCCTATACATAAAGAAATGTGCAGCCATCATCCCTGAGCGTGACCCTCTTCAATGTATACATGATTCCTCTACCCAGCATCATCCGCACTGACAGTATCAACATCCTCTCCCATGCCGAAGACATGCAACTCATTTTCTCCCTCATGGACAAGGCACCCAGTACCCGAATCAAGCTCAATGCCTGCATGACAGCAATCTCACACTGGAAGAAGACAAAGTCAAGGAAACTTTTTTTGGCCACATATAGGCTGTAAACGTCATAATAAATACAACCACAGTCACATTTAAAAACAGATAAAATTAAATTAAATAGCATTTCATTTTCATAAACGTTGTCCCACATTAAAGTTCAATTAGTGCTGAAATTCAAGGAAACACACATCTATCTGAAATAAACATTTTCATGCACTGTCTTACTAAAATACATTAAATCAAATGCAATCAGTACTAGCTTAATTAAAAACTCAGCGTAACTTTCTGTTACCACACAAATAAAAAACCTAGACAGTCTCATATATGTTTTCAATGGTAACCCAACCCAAACAGTTACTCCCTTTATTTGAACCCTCGATAAGGCAAACTATTTTCTCACCGATATAAAGCATAAAAGAATTTCACAGAAGTTTTCCACAGTAGAGTGCAAATAGAACTAGAAGGTATAATACCTCAAATCACTCTATCAAGGTAATTTCCTTGCATTATCATATTAAGAGTGCTTAAATAAACCTTAATCAATAGATGCCCAACCAAAGCGCTTTCTGCATTTAATCGAACGTTCAATATAGCTTACTGTTGCTGCACAGATATAAATCTAGCCAGAGATTAAACATATAGCAAAGCCTGTCTACAGCCCCTGGTAGTCGCGTCTTCATAATTAGCAACAGGACACTCTTTCTAATGCAAGCATAGAATTTGCAAAAGAACGTAAAGTGCAATGTAGACTTTGTGAAGCTTTTCACATGGGCAAAGCGGCTAGAATAGGCCACCGGCTCAGGTAAGGCCACCAAAAAATGTATTGTCTTCAACCTCTGCCTAGTTGACAGATATCTACGATTACTTTTTGTTATCCACAAGAGATACTGATCCATGCCTAATTGGAATTTGATTTGCTTATGATATAAAACTGTATGTTTACTGCCCTCTGTAATGTCTCTTTCATTTCTGCAGATCATTAAAAAGCAAGCTTTCAAAACTGATTTCAAAGCTAGAGAGAAAGTGTCAGGATTGCACAATAAATAAAGCAGATTTATTTTATGACTGATAATTTTAATATAAGTGATCTATAGGATCTTTATGGCATTACCAAGCCTTAAACAAGCCAAGAAAACCAACTGTTAAAAGAGGTCTCTTCCTTAACCCATATAGGCAACCATTGGAGAAGTGGGCGCGATCTAACATAATCAGAGAGGTATAATATACACAATTCTGAGTGACATATATGTGTCGATGTGCTCTGTGAGACCATCAACAATTGCCTCAGAAAGCCTTTTTCCATCCTAAGAATTGAGGTAAAATCTCTGCTTCCAAATACCCCTGCTCTATATTGAGCGATTGGTAAACTTGTTGCCTTATATACCTTAGCTACGTTTTTCAGAGGTTTTTACATTTAATTTCGAGGCAAATTGTAAGAGTGCCTCAAGGCTACTCTCTAGCTTAGTTTTTACCAAGTTTTCTAATTGCTTTCATGTACATCTATCATCAAATAAAACTCCTAAATATGGGAATGTTGCCAGTAGCTGGATCTTCTCATCATTTACCCTATAGAACTTGCTTTTGCTATTTCTAGAACTAAAAGCTATAACATGAGCCTTTGATTGGTTAATCATCAAATTCAAGCCCTTCATAAAGTCCGTTAAATGGTCTAAAAGTTATTCTAGTTCCATTGGAGTCCTGGCAATTAACACAGGGTTATCTGCGTATAGAAGCGATGGAATACAGCGAGTGGCCCCATGTGGAAAGTCTACCTTTTGCTTCATTAAATAGTCTTCCAGCTCTTTAATGTATAGCATAAACAAAAGGGGCCAGCACACAACCCTACCTGGCACCGCTACCTATATTAAACTGACATGTTGTTTTCCCATTTCTACCATATCTCACACTTGCCGTAACATCTGTATGTAACTGTCAAAGAAAATGCACAATAGTGGGGTCCACACCTAGCCCTGTCGTAATGTCTGATAATTTGGTTCGATTGACAAAGCTATGCTACTCCTTGAACAGTGATCCGAGTTACTCTAAAAGTGGAGTCTGGAAATCTGAATGGTATGCACAAATGTATTATAGGTGCACTCATTATTGGGGTGATTGTAGTGTTAGCTGTGGTCATTATAGATGCAGTTTTAAGTTCACACGAAAGTAAGGAACATGGGGTGGGAGTATATGGGACATCCACACCTACTACTGCTGTCACAAAGGAGGGTACATTAGGCTCTGAGAAAGGCTTAATAGAGCAAACTAGTCGCTACCTTCATTTAGACCTGTCTAAGAGAATTTATACAATAAATGCTTATGCTAAGTTGCTGTATGAGTATGTAGACACCATGTAGACACCATGGAAGTTAGGGATTGTTATGTGTGCATGCAATTGCCCACATCAGTTGAAGAGGGAATTACCGACCATCACTTGCGTTCAACTTATGGCATTAGTTGTAGTTTATGCCTTAGTATGTTCTATGGAAAGGGTAAATATGAGTACTACTTCTCTCATTATGATGTGGTAGTGTCAGAAATACCTGTATTTAAACATTTGAATAAGTACGATACCCAAAGGAGAATAGAAAGGATGGAAAATTGTTTTGCACCAATTACAACATTAGACATCTGAGACTCCGCCCTCTTTTGCGAGTAGGACATCTAATGCAAGTCTATTCTGCATCACCATCGCACTTATCGAGACCATCTCCCCATCAATGAGTAGCAATGACTTAGCTGTGTTAACAGACAACTTATCCACTATAGTAGACAGCCTTCTAATCTTGACATCATTAGGCACCACTCCCAAACTTGGTATTTTCGCTCCACAAATATCTCCCTTAATCCCTCAACCTCTCCAGCACTCAATCCACATTTGTCCGTGCTTTTTCGACCTTTCTTCAGGACTTTCCAAATCATCTACATGGTATATTCTGGGAAACACAACCACCAAATAACACGTACCATACCATTTGCTCTGCAAACGTACATACGCATTCTTTCCACATACATAATATTCTCCTGGTACCATGTAGACTGACTCCTGCAAAAAGTTTTCCATGGGCCATTGACCAAGAACATATGATCACATAAGCTTTGCTTTTACAAATAGAGAATTATAACTACTCTCAGCCTTTTGTATTCAAAGCTTCCCTCGCTGTTGCCAATCTAGAGCTATCGGACCAGAACTTCCCTTAGCCTTATGAGCCAACTCCTCCTTGGTCCAATCAGAATCTTTTTCTGTGTTATAAACATTGTTAACTAATCTCCTATGTATATCTTCTACATGGTCTATAAATTTCTTTTCTATATCATTTAATATGCAAAATAATTGTCCATCCTTTCTATTCTCCTTTGCGTATCGTACTTATGCAAATGTTTATATACAGGTGTAAGAAAGTAGGATTTGCTTTCATGGAAACCCCACTTTTTGCTGATGTCATTATGTTTCTCTGACTAGTCTGACTGGGATCCTGCTAATCAGGACCTAAGACCCTCCAGATTGGCTACTGGTTTACCCTTGTAAGTCCCTAGTATATGGGACTAAGGTACCCAGGGCATAGGTACACCAGGGGTCTCCCATGGGCGTCAGCATGTATTATGCCACACCTGAGAGGCCACGCAAATTGTGACTCCAGGCCTGCCATTGCAGCCTGCGTAAGCTGGTGCTAGCACCACTTACAACAGATATAGGTTTCCCTATATCTGAGGTCACTACACTTAAAACCTATAAGTCACCCCTAAGGCAGACCTTTCAATCTTGAAGGCAGGGTGCTGGATCCTAAGTGTGAGGGTGCCCTTGCATGAGTTGGACACCCCTACATCCTTCAGAGTCCATTCTCCCGCATTGTAAGTGCATCAGCCATTATGACATATAGAGTGGCCATGCGTCATTATGCGATGACCATCTCTAAACTGGCTGTAATGAATCCTGTCATATTTGGTATCAAACATGTTGGAATCAGACCCCCGCATCATAAACGGTGTGGGTGGTATGATTCCATGCACTGTAAAGCTCCTCCTGGAGGCCCTCAGTACTCATGGTACCAGTCTTCCAGAACTGGACAGCAAGCTAGGGCTGCTGCCGACCAGAGACACGTTTCTGCCCTCCTGCTGCTGAGCGAAGCTCGAGCAGGGGAAGGCAGAACAATAGATATTCTGTCACAGGGATGAGTGATCACCTAGCAGACAGGTTTTAGTGTATTGGGCAGGGTGGGGGCGCTTGCCAGCGCCACTAAGACTGCTTGAAGGACACATTTGGTGCCCTCCTTGCATACTCCTGTTCAAACCATTTCAGGGAGCCATTGGCTCCCGCTCTGGTGCAAAACTGGACAAAGGACATGGGAGTATCCTGCCCACTGTCCAGCCCCTCCTCTGGGAGGGACCCTTGAATCGTTCCAAACCTTTCCTTGGGGTACGTAAGGGCTTACCTGTGGGTGGGTCCCTAGATTCATCGTGGGACAAGATTCAGATCACATACCACTTCAACTTTGACTGTTGGACACTCTGGACCTCGCTGGACTTCACTTTGGGAACCGAGACTGCACCGGGAAAGATTCCTGCTGCTCCTAGACTCGTTGTCCTGCTGGTCTTCTGCAACGTCTGTGCCCATGTTCCATACAGGTTCTTCATCAGGCTTTTGGACATCCAAGACACCTGAAGGAATCTCCCTTGGAGTGAAGGAGTCACTCCGCTGCATCTGCAGGCACCGCAATGCAGCTGACCTGTCTGCTAATCCTGGGCTCCCACAGACTCCTAAAGGCTCAGCAACACAGGTGGTGATTCTGCGACTCCCTCCTGACCTGTACTTTCTTCATACTGAGATTGAGGTCAGTATACCTCTTCGGGACTGCTGGAACAGGACCCCTTTGCACTGCGTTGACTTGCTGTTGCCAAGGCTTGTTGACTCCCTACTCAAGAGATCTCCAGCCTTCTAAAAGCTCCCACCTCAGGCAACTCCTGTAGCCAAGATCTTTGCCCTCACCACTTCCTCTGCACCGTGGGCCTTCTTCATTGGTGAGCTGCTTGAGCTCCTCTTGCGACTCTTGTGCCTCCGGTATGTGGGTCCTCTTAAGGGTCCTCTTTGGCTCCAGTGGGCTTCCCTGCTTGCTCGGTGCCTGCTCCAACTTACCTGCTTGTGTGAAAGCCACTTGGACCTTGCTGGTCTCAACATTATACCATTTTCTCTGACTACGTTGGTTGCCGCTGCCAAGGCTTGTTGGTGCCCCTGCTAGACACTGACCCCCTGGCTCTTGATATCTGATGTGGGACAACTCGTTAATGGCTCCTGGTCATCCACAGCATCACCTGGTCCGCACAGCTGCAACTTCAAGGGCACCGTCAACTCCCCTGCCTATACCGACATCGGTGGGTATACGTCTTCCGTGCCTCCTGGTCACTCCTGAGTGGCATAGATTCTGTCCCCTCTTCTTACAGGTTCTTCTCACCTTGAATCCACCTTTGGGTTCCACCGGAACCCTTCGTCTTCTTCTCCAGCGGCATCTTTCCTGAAGTACTCCATTGTGGTCTACGACGGTTTCCGACGTCAATTGACACCTATGCACCCGCTTCCCTGGTGTAAGTATCCTGGTTCATGGGGTATCCACGGGTGGGGTGACTCTTCAACCTTCCATCATCCATGCGGTTTCTTCAGGGTCCACTGGGGAGGGTCCTATTTCTTTAAAATTGCAACCGCGACCTACCCATTGAGTAACATTGAGCACTTGGTCGTGTTCCCACTTAGCACACAACCTCCGTGGGGTTCCTAGATACTCACCTATGGTGATTCCTTGGGTCCTTGGCTCTTCTACGTCTTCTGGTTCTATTCTTGACTTGAGTCTTGGTTCGCATTCCACTATTTTAGTATATGGTTTGGTGACCCCTGGAGACTACTGTGTAGTACATAACTAATACCATAAGATTGAGTACTGGTAAAAAAAGCTGCTTTACACTCCTTCTGGACTAAACCTGAAGGCTGCTCTCCACAGCTACCACTTAAAGAGTTTGGTGTGCAGACAGAATATCGAGTTTAAAATATCGAGTTGCACAAATATTGAGTCAGAAATATTGTGGTTCAGAAATATCGACAGCAAGAATATTGTGGTCAAGAATATCGACTTAAGGTAAGTAATATCGATTTTAAAAATATCCAACAGTTTAATAACATTAAAAAAAATATAGTTGTTAAAATATCAATTTTTTTAATTATTGTTATGTATTTTAGTATATATTTTAAAAGTATTTGATGTATGTTTTTTGTATAAGAATTGTTTGTATTTTTAATATATGTGTTAAATTTGTAGTAGTTATACATTTTTTTAATTTTAATTTTGCGTTTTTAGTTCTGTAGCGGGTTGTTGGTTTATAGGGTAATGGGGTGGGAAGTAATTTAATTACATTAAATGAACTGATTATGTTTTATTTATTAATATTTGTTTAATTGAGATATTATAGTGTTAAATGTGTAAAGTAATTTATTATTAATTAATAATTGGTTGTTAATTAATAATAATTATTTAATTGGTTATTAATTATGGTACTTTTGTAATTAATTTTAGGTGTGTGTTTTGGTGTTTATAGGTGTAAAAGGTGGAAAGTAATTTATTTTTAATTGATGAATTAATTAGTTGTTAATTAATAATAATTATTTAATTGATAATTAATTATGGTAATCATGCTATTAATTGTAGGTGTGTGTTTAAGTGTTTATAGGTGTAAAGGATGGGAAGTAATTTATTTTTAATTGATGAATTAATAATTGGTTGTTAATTAATTTTAATTATTAATTAATTGAGTATTAATTATGGTAATTTTGTAATTAATTTTAGGTGTGTGTTTTGGGGTTTAAAGGGGTAAAGGGTGTTAAGTAGTTTATTTATGTTTTATTAATAATTATTTGGTAATTGATATTAATTAAATTAATTAAAAATGTATTATGGCAATTGTGGAATTAATTGTAGGTGTGTTTTGTGGTGTTTAAAGAGGTAAAGGGTGGGAAGTAATTTGTGTTTAATTAATAAATATATAGTTGTTAATTAATGTAAATTATTTGATATTATTTTGGGTAAATGTATATTTTTGTGTGTGCTGTTTTTACTTTTAAAAGGTGGGTATTAAATGCATTTTAATTACTTCATAATTAGTTTTTTATAGTAATAGTTTCTAATTTAAAAATAAGTTTTAATTGTGTTTTATTATTTGGAGTGAGAATAGTAATTTTTAACCCTCCGCTATTCAACACTTTCCCTGTTGTTGCACTCACTGGAGTGGGAATAGTGAATTTTACCCCTCCGCTATCCAACAATTTCCCTACTGTTGCACTCACTGGAGTTGGAATAGTAATATTTACCCCTTCGTTATCCACCACTTTCCCTACTGTTGCACTGACTGGTTTGTGAAATTTAAGTTTAAATATTTTGTAATAGTTTAATGTTTTAATTCATTATAGAATTTAGTTTTTTTATATTTTAAATCATTGATATATATTTTTTTATATAATTTTAAACTTTTAACATAAATTAAAAATAATAGTTTATTAATTGTTTTAAAGTAAATATATATGTATAAATAATTATGTTTCTGTGTATCTTTTATATTAAGTTTGTTTGTTATATTTTATTAAAATGTATATTAAATTTATTTTATTTTGTTAACATTAAATTTAATATTTATTATACTTAATATATATTATTTTATTTTATATTTATATTCAAGTCGATATTTTATACATCTATATTTCTTACATCAATATTTTCAGTCGATATTTTTGTACTTACCTGTTTAAGTATAGGAGTCGATATTTTTGTTGTCTATATTGTTTCAGCAATAATTTTGACATCAACATTTATGACATCGATGTTGTGTCAATGAAGCAAAGAGTTCTCTATGGTTGTCTAAGACCACTAAAATCACCATAAGGAATGTCTGGATTAGTGCAGGGTGCTACACTTACATAAGTGAGCACCATACACTAAGCCAACCTCTCACAACAGGTATTTCTGACAGTACTGCATCACAATTGGAGAAGTAGTGCTCATAATTACCCTTTCCATACAGCATACTAAGGTGTAAACTACAACTAATGGCTTAAGTCAAAGGTAAGTGATGGTAGGTGATTTCCTCTTCAACTGATGCGGGTAATTGCATGCACACATAACAATTCCTAACTTCCATGGTGTCTACATACTCATATAGCAACTTAGCATAAGCATTTACTGTATAAGCTCCCTTAGACAGGTCTAAATGAAGGTAGTGAATATTTTGCTCTATTAAGCCTTTCTCAGATCCTAATTTACCCTTCTATGTGACACCAGTAGTAGGTGTGGATGTCCCATGTACTTCCACCCTATGTTCCTCACTTACATGTGAACTTGAAACTGACAATATAATGGCCACAGCTATCACCCCAACAATGAGTGCACCTAAATTACATATGGGCCTATGGTTCAAATTTCCAGACTCCATTTATAGAGTAACTCGGATCCCTGTTCAAGGAGTAGAATAGCACATAGAGTCTCTTTTCTCCTTTGCTCTCCTCATATGACAAAGTTATTGAGCAACTTTTGAAACCTTGGAAGGTTCTGTTCAACAGTTCCTTGTTTACAGTATTTACACAGTTCAGAAGACATCCCTAGCCCTCTTTCTTCTTCTCCTCTTAGATAGAATCCCTACATGTATTCTTCTTCCACTCTGGCCTAGTTGTCTTCTTCAAACAAGTATTTACAGTTCAATTCACATCCCTTATCAGGTCAGAGCCAATCTCCTCAATGACTTGTTGTAGCAGTTCACCTCTCAATGCTGCAATCTCTTGAGGAGACAGTGGTGCTCCGAAACTTGAGAATTCCATGTCTTCCAAAAATCAGAGTCTGTGAGCCACTTAGCCTTGATGGGAAAGGAACAGTCAATAACAGATTTGCATTTACGTCAAGCCCAGGAACTCTCAGAAATATCTAGACCACTAGCACCGAGATCTCGGACCTCGCTCTTCCTGGCATATACAACCAGATAGGTCAGCTCTCAAGTTTCACTTATTGGTGCAAGTTCTCTTTCAGATGTGAGTCTCAGGTTCTTTTTTCTCTGTCTCATAGGCCAGGTCTCACTGGCAACAGCGTTCTTTCTGGACTTGCAATGGTACATCTCCCTCAGAGTCTATACCAGGTTCTTGTGTAGCTTGCCCCCCTCAGGTCGACCTGGTGTGCATCCAACCTCTTCAGGTACCTCTACAGCTTGGCCTGTCCCCTGCCGTGACCCGTTGTCCATGGCTGGAATTTCATCTGGGAGTGGAGCTATTTTATCGGAGGGACCTAAAACTCGAGGTGTGAGAGGCATGGACCAAGTTCAGCACTCCACCACACTTCACAGCATTCGTAGACACCAGTATCACTTGGTATGGACCACGCCAAGAAGGATCAAGACAGTTTTTCCTCACGTGTCTTTTGATAAGAACCCAATCTCTTGGATTCAGGTCGTGACTGAGATCCCTTGATGCCTGTGCAGTCGCTGCTTCAACCTGATGAGACACAGCACGAACCACATCAGCCAATCCTTTACAGTAGTCAAGGACCAAATCATCTGAAATATTCACTAGCGTGCTGGCGGGCACAGCAGGCAAATGCATCGCTCTCCCTATGAGTATTTAGTGAGGTTACAACCCAGTTCCCCTGTCAGGGATGCTGTGCAAACTCACTAGCACTAGTGGTAAAGCAGCAGGCCACATCAAAGATGTCGAAGCACACACTTTAGCCAACCTCGATTTCAGGGTACCATTGATCTGTTCCACCATTCCTGATGCCTCTGGCCTCTAGCTACAATGTAGTATTTGATCCACATTCAGAGCTGCGAACAGTAATTTCATGATTTCTAATGGAAATGTGTGCCTCTATCTGACTCCAATGTAGTTGGAAATCAGAACCTAGGCATGAGCTCTCTTAGCAATAACTTAGCTACTGTAAGGCTATCAAATCTCCTATTCGGGTAAACCATGTCACATCAAGAAAAGATGCACACAACACCCAGAATGTACCACAGACCGTTACACACAGGCATCTCTACAAAATCCATTTGGATCCAATTAAAAGGACCTCCTGACCTGCCAATGTGGCTCAAAGCAACAAAAGTCCTTTTCCCTGAATGCAGTCACATGACACACTGATGACACGCAGCTTCTGCAATCACTCGAAACCTCGGATTGAAACAAGTCTGCTGAACAGTCTCACCATTGCATCCCTTCCAATGTGAGCTGCTCCATGAATCTGCCATTCGGTGCAAAAAACAATCTGGTAGTACTGCTCTGCCATCACCTGACACCCAAACCCCATCCTTCCCTTCTCACAACCTGCTCTGACCCAGCCCGCTTTTTCTTCTTCTGTAACTTCCATTTGCAAACGCCTCACTTCATCCCAAGTGTCTGTTAATTAATACTCATTACACACGCAAGACTACTATCCAATTACAGAAGTCTTGAAAAACACATAGTCAGTTTGAAATCTGCGTAGACTTTTACTTTCCCTTAAGCAAGGCTGGGAAGCGGAGCTGAAACTCATTGGCGTTTGAGCAAACTGTCTGCACTTTGTCAAATAAAGCTCTTTCAAACCTTTGTATTAGGATTCATCATCATCATCAAAAAACTTTCTTTCGGTCGTTTTCACCATAAAAGTATGTGTACAATACAATACATTTCATTAAAAAATATAAAATAAAATAATAAAAAAGGAATCCGTCCATCTGAATGCGGGCCAAAATCGCTCACAAAAGTCCATGTGCATCACATTAATGTTCCATAAAAGCATACTATAATGACAAATGCCCAGATCCAATCGCCTCATTAAAGTTTGTGTGCAATATGTGTGCAGTACAAAAGGAAATAACAAGGAAAGACAAGCACAGAGTAATCCTCCCGCCCTCCATTGTGATTGCTAGTAAAAAGTGCATGTGCCTTACATATAAACAAATTGCATAAGCATTCGCCTTAGTCCGAAACCAGGGTTCAAATTACTATCAATTTTTTACACAAGTATAAAATATTCCTAAAACCAAGTATACATCAGTATTATTATTAAAACAATACTTGTTAAAAGGTCATGAAATTTGTATACAGGTTAAAAAACATTTCAAGTCCAACTAAAAATATTGTAGGGTGATTAACCAAACCCTATGGGGTAAGCTTCAAAAGAGCTCTACGTACGCACCACATAGGGAATAAAAAGCGTGATACTGAAAATACAGTGGGGAGACAAGTATCATATTTCAGTATCCTAAAAGCCTCTATGCAATGCTTGTTTCCCAGGTTTCTACATAACTGAATCAGCCATTGTTGTCTTGCCTTCTTATAGCCTGAACAAAAAAATATTATGTGATATTCAGTCTCCGCTACATTGCTACAAGCCGGACAATCCAAAATGTTGAACCCGCCCATTTGTTTGTGAAAGCACGCAGCAGGAGTACCCCATGCCTGAACTGCAGATATTACTTCCTAGCAAGGGCTGGTTTAATATCATCCAGTACGGGCTCTAGTCTGTACTGATCTTTAATCTCTATAAACACTGTGGTGAGTGTGGCAATTGTAGAGCTCCCCTGGAGACGGGCGAGTTTGTTCTCCCTGTAGCTCCCTATCAAATCCTTCCTTGATATTGTAGGACAGGTTTCTTCTGCATTATGCCACAGATTGCCCCTTCCCATGGCCAGAAATGTGTCCCTAATGAAAGCTAACCACAGTAGTTTTCCTGCACCCTGTATGCTCAGCACCTCTCGCAGCTCCTCCCTATATTCAGCCAGTTGTGGGGTAACCCACAAACGCCGCCAGAATAGAAGGGGTCTGAGGGCGACTTCGTCTGCAATTGGTATAACCCCAAGGTCCAGACGAAGCGGTGTAAGGGGGGAGCTGGGGGGAAAGCGAAATAGTTGCCTGGCAAAGGTGTTCTCAATTTTTGCTATATTGCCAGATGGGCGGTGGCCCCAGATTTCAGCCCCATACAGGGCAGCACCTCTAGCTTGTACTTTATATATTTCAACCACCGGGCCAATGGGTTTATGGATGGAATTTCTAAATACCTTTGTCAGGCCCCCCGTTGTCTGGGCCAGGTTTAGGCTGGCTTTCTTAAATTGGGCACCCAAATCCATTTTTTCTGTGAGCATAATTCTAAGGTACTCAAATGCAGACACCCTCTCCAGGGGTCTGCCTTCTAAACAAGGATTTGGTTGAGTGCTATTACCTGCATTGAACACCATATATTTAGTTTTCTGTATATTAATGTCAAGCCCCCTATTCTTACAAGAGGTGTCAAAATTGTCAAGGACCCTCTGTATACCTAAAAGTGTTTTTGAGAGTAAGAGAGTGTCGTTGGCAAACATCAAAGCCGGTACTTTGCAGCTCGCCAGCTTGGGGGCATCTATGTCCTTCCCTGCAATCAAAGCCTCAACTAGTCCATTTCTAAAAATACAGAAAAGGGTCGGGGCAAGGACACAGCCTTGATGAACACCTCTGTCTACGGGTATGGGGGCAGTGAGTTCTCGATGTTTGCCAAACCTAGGGGCCTATTACGATGGCGGGCGGGGACTCGAGGGAGACAGCGTGAGGGGTTTGAACGCATTACGGAGAAACGGATAAGTTACCATTAACAAGACACTGAAGAAGTGATGGTCGTTAATTGGACCCCACCACAAATATTACCCCACGCTGGAGGACCATGTGGGTCGGAAATATCACCACATGTTAACAGTTATATACTAAAGACGATTAAGCCTTGAAAAAGTCACATATATATGTAATAGAAGCGACGAAACACGTGTTGGCTATTGATCTGTCGTAGTACTCTAACGTGAGAAGGTCTACACAAAGAATAAAAGACTAAAGAAATCTCCTGTGACCAGTGCATATATTTGTGATATTTTACGAATTTCCCACTGTTAATTGACTGTATGGATGTATACTTTTACGTGTGCTAGGGATCTTTGTCAATGTGCAGATGAGGTCCATGAGAAGCTGCACAGGCAGGGGGCAAACAGCAGTGAACAGCAAGGCCAATGGCCAGGACACAGTGCAGGTGAGGTACATGAGATCCTGCAGAGGCAAGGGATAAACAGCAGTGAACAACAAGGCCAGTGGCCAGTCCAATGTGCAGATGAAGTCCATGAGAAGCTGCACAGGCAGGGGGCAAACAGCAGTGAACAGCAAGGCCAGTGGCCAGGACACAGTGCAGGTGAGGTACATGAGAAGCTGCACAGGCAAGGGGCAAACAGCAGTGAACAGCAAGGCCAATGGCCAGTCCAAAGTGCAGGTGAGGTACATGAGATCCTGCAGAGGCAAGGGGCAAACAGCAGTGAACAACAAGGCCAGTGGCCAGTCCAATGTGCAGGTGAAGTCCATGAGAAGCTGCACAGGCAGGGGGCAGACAGCAGTGAACAGCAAGGCCAGTGGCCAGGACATAGTGCAGGTGAGGTACAAGAGAAGCTGCACAGGCAAGGGGCAAACAACAGTGAACAGCAAGGCCAATGGCCAGTCCAAAGTGCAGGTGAGGTACATGAGATCCTGCAGAGTCAAGGGGCAAACAGCAGTGAACAACAAGGCCAGTGGCCAGTCCAATGTGCAGATGAAGTCCATGAGAAGCTGCACAGGCAGAGGGCAAACAGCAGTGAACAGCAAGGCCAGTGGCCAGGACACAGTGCAGGTGAGGTACATGAGAAGCTGCACAGGCAGGGGGCAAACAGCAGTGAACAGCAAGGCAAGTACAATGTGCAGAAGAGTTACATCAGAAGCTGCCCAGGGAATGTGTGCGACTATACCATGCCATGCTCAGCAACAGAGTCATGGGGATAACAATGGGCATCACAGACACCGCTGTGGACAGACAGGTGTGTGAGGGTGACTACCACTCAGATGTGGCTGTCTGTCGGACTTGGAGGTGACTGTGTGTCGCGGTCAGTAGGAGGACTGCCCCGGGGAGTGTGAGGAACATCTGTGGAAGAGACATCTCTGGCTTGGGAAGCTGGAGGGCTGCCTGGACCAGGTGGGGTGGTGGCCTGATGCTGTGGTGAGACCCAGTGTGTGCAGGAGATTGTGGAGGGGTGCCTTTCCACTTCTTGGGGATCCTGAAAGGCTTCCCTGTCTGGGGACTAATGTGAAATGGCGTGGACACAACAGGTAACCCCACCACCAAACCTGCTCCTGGTGCTGACTCTGGGCCCCCCTCTGGGGACATGCTGGATCCAGCTGTGCGCTTCCCTGGGCCTTGCTTCCACCCTTCCAAACCCTGTCTACCATGTTTAGCCCCTACAGTGCCCGTTGTGCCTCCTTCACAGGGCTCGAGATGGGAGTGGAGGTTGTGGGTGGATCAGCCATAGGGCCCTCATCTAGTGTAAGCCTTGCAGGTAACACCTCCTCAGTGGGCAGGGAAACTGTCTTCTTTGCAGGAGAGTCCTTGATGGGGGATGACTCTGAGGCCTGTGACCCTGAGGCCTGTTTCTTGCCCCTCTGGCCCTTGGTGTCGCCTGACAGGCTTTTATCTCTGTGCTCTAGGGTGGTCTTAGTTTTCTGTGGGGATGGTGTCTGCGGCCTGGACCGTTTGGGCTATTGCTGCTGCTGTGTGCTGCGTGTGCTGTATCTGGACTTTGGGGTCTGTTGAGCCTTGTCACTGTCGTCAGAGGTGCACACTGACAGGGGGGTGGACAAAGGGACAGGAGCTGCTCCCTGAGAATGTGCCTGTTGCAGGGCTACTGTCACTGTTGAGGACAATGTCTGCACAGTCCGGTATAGCCCACCCTCATCCGAATGTATGCCCTCCATGAAAGCTATCACCTGGCCCAACTTTTTATCGTGGTCTAGGAAGGCATTGAGGAGAGCTGTCTGGCCCACACACAGCTGGCGCAATAGCTCTACTGACTCAGCACTGAGGGCTGCAGGGCTGACATGGGCCGGGGCAGCAGTGCCTGGGGTGAAGGACCCTCTTCCCTTTCGACTTGTGCGAACACGGGCATCACCAGTGGAAGTAGATGGGAGGCTGGGCACTGGATGCTGTGTGGCGGAAGAGGAGGCAGAGTCCCCGTTCCCTGTGGCCCCCAACATGGATGCGTCACCGCTGGCGTCAGATGACGTAGAGCTTTGCATCTCGGGATGTGATTCCTCCAGCAAACTCCTGTCCCCCTCCTCGGCGCTGGTCACATCTGTGTCACTATGCTCCGGTGCTCCGGTGCGGCTGTTGCACTGGATGCCTCACCGCTGGTGTCCGTCTTCTGTCCCTCAACGCACACGGGAGATGCTACATGGGAGAGAGATGTAGTGTTAGTGGAGTGGCACCAACTGAAGTAACATGTGCAAGTAAATCACAATTCAAGAAGATGTGTTATCCACGTTGCACATCACCCTGACTAAATACATATTGCCACCTCAAATATCAACCCAACCCAAATCCAGCCATAAGTGGTCCCGGTGACTCACACAGCACACCATCCTGCCTGTGGCCCACTTCAGCCACAGGCACAAAAATCTCTCTGACCACCCAGGGTGCCGAGGATGGCAAGGATGAACCCCACAACATGGTGTCAATTACGTACATGGATGGAGCAGTAGGGGAGCACACACACACAGACCACAACATAATAGCCCACATTGGCCATTAGCGCATGCCAGCTACCATGTTGCTTGCACGGGCACAAGTACTGTAGCACATTGTCCTCAGAAGTTGTAGCAGCTGAAGTCTGCTGTCAGGCATTTCACGCATTGATTGAAACACACTCAGATTAGGCACATTGCCGTCAACATCAATATGAATTCACACAGTACCCCACTGCACAAGGTACCTGAATGCCACAGCTTTGAATGCAATGGCAATGCACATTGCGCAGATCACATCAGTGAGTACAGGTGGGACAAATGCATGTCCGATGCACCCAGCACAGACACCACTTACAATCCACTGCATCACACTACCAACTTCACATAGCTCAGAGTTTGTCCAATTTGTGGACACATGCAGCCACTCCCTGCCAAAGCCACCCGTCAACAAATACTCACCCCTAGCTTGCTGCTGATGCTCCTTCAATTGTGCATCCAACTCAGGCTGTGTTACGGCAAGATGCGGGCCATAAGTGGTGTGATGCTGCATCGGGCCAACTTGCCGCTCCGAGGGAGCAGCCCCAGCGTCATCTCAGCCACGTTCTTGCTCAGCCGGCAGATGTCTTCCCACCTTTTATGACAGTGGCGGCACCGTCGGTTTGACACACCCAGATCACGCACCTTGGAGGCAATTGCCCTCCATACGGCTTTATGCTGGTGGACTTTCAGCTGCAGGCATGGGAGACAAGAGGGGTAATACATCAGTGACACAGTGTATACTACCAAAATCTCTCAATACAGTGGATCGATACTCACTCATCCCAAATCAACAGATATGTGTAACAGAGCCAAGAATGCATGGCACATGGTACAACGGCATTGGAGAACCACACGTGAATCCATGAAGGTGGGAGGGTGGACACAGTACCTCTACATTCCATTCACATGCAGGATGCCAGCACATCAAGCAATGTGTAGTCTGCCCACATCTACTGTCCGCTGTTAGCTAGAGCAGATTAGATAGCAACACATGGTTGTTGGTGGACTCACTGTGTCCAACACTGCGGAGCCCCCAATGTCCTAGCCCTGTGAATGGCTCACTGTGTCATGGAGCTCACATACAGTGACATCAACTCTCATACACACACCCTTGTCACAAGGCTTGTCGTGTGCAATCTACAGGGCTGAGATGGCTCTTTGATGAAGATGTGTGAACAAAAGACACATGGAACACACTGTACATGCAGTGATGTGTACTTGTGGGATTGGGCGGCGACTGCGCAGGCCAGGTGGGCTGACACTGAGAGGGACATTTGGGACCCACACAGCCATTCACACAAGCAATCACTGGCCTGACTCCTGCATTACCAATTTGCTGCTTAACTGTATGGCTGACAGGACAATACATGTCCCTCAAATCTGGATGGGCATGTAGGGAAACGTGTGAAAGAGGCTACACAGCCCTTCCCCCTGGAGAAAACATGCTAGGCAGTGCATGTCAGAGCCCCACACTCACTGACACATACTGCAGCACCTCCACCTCACGTGTGCCCCCCCTGCACTCTCACTCACACTGTTGGAGACTTACCATGACATTAGGGGCTCCATAGAGCCTTGGGTACTGTGCAAGCACCCCGTCCACCAGGACCTCCAGCTCCTCGCTGGTAAAGGGACTGGCCCGGATCTTCTGTGACATCACTGTGGACAGGTGGCAGCAGCAGCAGGTGGAGTTCAGGGGTGGCAGGCAGCAGTCCCTGGAGGCAGCAGCAGCAGGTGGAGGGTGGCAGGCAGCAGTCCCTGCAGGCAGCAGCAGCAGGTGGAGGGTGGCAGGCAGCAGTCCCTGGAGGCAGCAGCAGCAGGTGGAGGGTGGCAGGCAGCAGTCCCAGCAGGCAGCAGCAGCAGGTGGAGGGTGGCAGGCAGCAGTCCCTGCAGGCAGCAGGTGGAGGGTGGCAGGCAGCAGTCCCTGCAGGCAATAGCAGCAGGTGGAGGGTGGCAGGCAACAGTCCCTGGAGGCAGCAGCAGCAGGTGGAGGGTGGCAGGCAGCAGTCCCTGGAGGCAGCAGCAGCAGGTGGAGGGTGGCAGGCAGCAGTCCCTGGTAGCAGTGGAAATGTGGGGCACCCTCCCACACATATATAGGTCCCTGGGGCTCTGTCAGTGGTCCCACGCCGCTGCAATTGGTGTACCAGGTCTGCTATTTTCAAAATCATCCAATGTCCGCCTCCGCGGTGGCGGTGCACGCCTACTGCAAATTTCAGATCCATATGAAGCAACCGCTACTGTGCGTCCCATTGGCTGCAGGGGCATGGACCATGGCGGTGACACACTGCAGGGGCCAGGCATGAGCTACCGCGGTGGTGCATCTTTTGAATGCTTCCAATGACCGGCTCCGCGGTTGCGGAACACGCCTACCGCTATTTTCAAAATTGCATCCGGCTACCGCGATGGTGCTTCCCATTGGCTGCCAGGGCATGGTCCATGGCGGTGACACTCCGCAGGGGCCAGGCAGTAGGCACCGCCAAATGGGTGCCACACAGTGCCTGTAGTGACCGTGAGCTGGGTAGAGGGGCATGCCAACCGCCATTCACACATGTAGATATGGCTGAGACTACCGCAAGCGTGTCTGGGGTATTGGCGGTGACACTCCGCAGGGGCCAGGCGGTAGGCACCGCCAAATGGGTGCCACACAGTGCCTGTAGTGACCGTGAGCTGGGTAGCAGTGCATGCCAACCGCCATTCACACATGTAGATATGGCTGAGACTACCGCGAGCGAGTCTGGTGTATTGGCGGTGACACTCCGCAGGGGCCAGGCGGTAGGCACCACCAAATGGGTGCCACACAGTGCCTGTAGTGACCGTGAGCTGGGTAGCGGTGCATGCCAACCGCCATTCACACATGTAGATATGGCTGAGACTACCGCGAGCGTGTCTGGGGTCTTGGCAGTGACACTCCGCAGGGGCCAGGCGGTAGGCACCGCCAAATGGGTGCCATACAGTGCCTGTAGTGACCGTCAGTGGACTCGCGGAGCGGGTGTGCTGCACATATGGAGTCATCCAGCCCTATCCATAGCCCAACATGAACAGTGCCCAGTGTCTCCAACATTGAAGGACCTCCATGTCTCCTACACATGCCATATATGTGTATGTGATAAATTGCATTGACACATACACACGCACATGTCACATGTGATGTGTAAGGGCATGTAGACTGTACAGTTTTTGTGTTGCATAGCATATGTAGATAATGGTCAATGTGTGTAGGTGCAATGTAACGCACAATGCTGTCTCATTGTGTGAACTAGGGGCATCATTGACTGTCACATTGTCAACTGCACATGCACACACGTGTTCACCACTCTCATCCTGTGGTCAGTGTGTACTTGATGTGTGCCATGGGCAACCTGTGTTGGGAGGTGTATCACCGACAGCAGCACGGTGTGCTAGGGTAGTATTGTGGTTTGACACATATGCTGGGGGTAATACTCACAGGAGTGCACACACATGTGGTTCCATATCCCACTGTGCAGGCCAATGAGCAGGAGGTGTGCACAGATCATTGCTGCGGGTAAGGGGACAAGTGTACGAGTAGTGTGCCTGATGTTTACCGACTTGTGCAGTGCTCTGTTGGTTGATGGTGCAGTCTGTAACATTTGGCAATGTGTCTGTGGAAATGTGAAATGTCCTGTACATCTCATGGTGTGTTTCATTGACATATGTGCACTTTCATCTGACCTAGGAGGAGGCCCAATATCCATCGTCCATTTACAGTGCTGGCTGACATGGAGAATGAAGAGATCATCCACAAATTCAAGCTGGATAGAGTTTCCCTACAAAACCTATGTGCCATGTTGGAGCCCCACCTGCAACCATGTCGCACATATCCAACAGCTTTCACCGTGACTTCAAAGGTGATGGCGTGCCTGCATTTCTTTGTGACAGGCTCATTCCAGCACACGGTAGCAAGCGCAGGTGGGATGTCACAACCGATGTTCAGCATGGTGCTGAGGGATGTACTGTCAGCTATGATGAACTACAAGGACATATACATTCATTTCCCCAGGGGGCCAGAGTTGGTGGCTGTGAAGGGAGATTTGTATGCCCTTGGACACATCCCCCATGTCGTTGGTGCCATTGATTGCACACATGTTGGGCTTGTGCCACCACAGGCACGTGAGCAAGTTTACAGAAATCGGAAGCATTACCACTCGGTAAATGTTCAAGTGGTGTGCCAGGCGGACATGATCATCTCCAACGTGTGTGCCAGGTATCCCAGGTCAGCCCATGATTCGCACATCATGCGCAGCAGCATCGTCCCGCAGCTGATGGCCAATCTGCTTCCTGAGCGTGCATGGCTTTTGGGTGAGTATGCATAGTGGAGTAGCGTGATGTGTGTGTGACATGCTGTCCTGTGGCATTGTGGAACATCAAGGTTAATCTGTGTTTCTCACACCCAGGTGACTCTGCATATCCTAACCGGCCGTTGTTGCTGAGCCCACTGCGGAATCCTGTGACAGCAGCTGATGTGCGATATAATGATGCCCATGGGAGGACACGGCGTGTAATAGAGCGTACATTTGGTCTCCTAAAGTCACGATTTCGCTGCCTGGACCGTACCGGAGGTGCCCTGATGTACTCGCCAAGGAAGGTGTGTCAGATAGTCGTGGCATGCTGCATGCTCCACAACCTGGCCATTCGCAAGGCAATACCCCTGATCCTGGATGATGATGATGAGCAGCCAAGGCCCCCGCCTGCAAACCAACCCGGGTCCAGTGACGAGGACAGTGGAGAGGAGGAAGGTGTCGACATGCGTCAACAGCTCATCAACCGCTACTTCACTTTAAGGTGAGTGACGATGTAGGAGGGACACATGGTCTGATGGTGTTGCAGTTGCTGTGAGGGTGTATGTGAGCTTGGTGACTGCAGCCTTGTGTTCTCTCATTGCTGGTTGCCAATGTTAGTGGGATAGGGTAGTTTGACACAGATACAGGATGTCTCTATGGCTACTGTTGCTCTGTGTGATGTGTGAAGATTGGAGTACCTTGTTGACAAATGTTGTGTGATGTGTGTGATGCCACACCAAAACAAGTGACTCTTGTTCTAATGTTTTTCCTAGGTCCCTTCAGCCTCTCCTTGCCTACCTACATTCCATTTCCCTGGGACATTTACATCACGGTGAAGGTTGCACATCCTGTATTAAAGACGGAGCAGACACAACAACATGTGTGTAAGGTGTATTTATTTACAATTGTGACATGTGAGGGTCGAGAAAATGTACATGGGGGAAATTTGAAGAAATGAGTTGACAGTCATGGTAGATGAGATAATTGAGTAGTCACCACAGTGATGTGGAGACCCAGTCCAACAGACAGATGCCATTCACATGGCAGTGTGGGGAAGGATAGTCCAGAAGCTAAATGCGGTGGTGCAGTGGTCTGCCATCATGGCTGGCTCTGGGACTTGCCTTTGGCACGTGATGCCTCCTGGCCTTTCCTTGGACAGCCCCTTTTGTGCTTCACTGGAGGGGCCTGTGCTGCAGGGGCAGTGGTGTCTGAGGACTCACCCCCTCTGTGGACGCAGGGGAGGATGATGAACTGTCATCCTGCTGCCCATCAGGGGGGGGGCGGAGGTGTTGAATGGTGAGCTGGCCTGTCCCTCAGAACCGCCACTAGCTGTCCCAAGAGGTCCACAATTTGTCCCATGCGGCTGTCCATGGACCTCATCAGCAGGAGGAGCTCCAGGGAATCTTCCTCAGACCGGCCCATTCGTCCCTGGGCCTGTTCGTATGCCCCAAGGACTGTTGATGTGGGACAGGGCTTCTGTCCCAGGCTCAGTTCCACACTGCATGACCCTGCCCCTCGCACCTACACTGCTGCCACGGGCTGGTTGGCTCCCCACATTGCTCCGCTGCATCCTCTCCCTGGCCTCCTGAGTAGATGTCGTGGGGTGCTCATCACCTGGGGCAGGGAGGGTGTTGCGGTCAGCTGTGGTGGTGGTGGTGGTGGTGGTAGTGGTTGACACACAGGCCGTGACAACCACTGGGGAAGGTCATGGGTTGCAGCAGATGTGGTTGTGGGGACAATGGGTGCCTGGGACTGGTTGTGGCCTGACACCCCAGATGGGCTGGCTTGGGGCTCCTCATCCAAGGAATCCAGGGAGTCTTCATCCAGTAATCTCTGTTCCGGGGTGGGGGACTGGCTCTGCAGGTTGGTGGTGTCGTCCTCTGCAGTGAGTTCTTGGTCACCTGTGGGTCAGATGAGAAATGGTCATTGTGTTGCAACCAGCAAAGTTTCTGTTTGCACTGTTACATCAACTGTTTGTACATCCAGCAGTTGTTCACTGATCTAATTTGCAGTTACCGACATCCAGTGATGCATTACAAGCTGTTGAGGTACATGCATTACTTGTCCATATTGGGAGTTGGCAAGACATGACATGCACAATTTACATATTTTACATTGACAGGTTCATGTTGGCATCTAGTGAGTGTTAAATCATATGTGATCCAGTTACGCATGTATGTCACTTGTTGTGCCCTTGCAGCCGTTTACTCTGCACATTGGGTGAACATTGTAGTTGCATCCATACCTTTGGCATGTGGTGTACACATCTGTATTTGCACTTCCAGCAATGCTTTCTTTGCTTTCATCTGGTCCTTGCTGGTCTGGACCCCTGCCATTTTCAGATGGCATGCAGTGGTGTGCAGGGTTGTGCACTGAGTTACATCTACATGTGGATCTGGATGTCACACTTTGGTTGCTGTCATGGTTTCATTTGCTTAGGTGTGTGCACACTATAGTGGCCAATGCTATCTGGGTGTGCAGTTGTGCAATGTGAGGCCTGGTGTCCTATGCCACCATGCTTGTCGTGAAGCATATCTGGCTGCATGTAGTGGCTGGTGATATGTTCTGTTTGCTTTTTTTTGCTTGTATTTGTGAGACCTCTCTCTGTGTGTGTAAGGAAGGCTTCCATCTTGGTCCAGTGTCGGACAAGTCAGCATGATATGTCTACCTACCAGTGATTTGGAAGAAGACAGTGCAATAACTGACACATGCATCTTAGTGCGAGGGTGTAATCAGTCTTGGGGGCTGGAGCTCATGTGGGCTTGTGTGAGTTGTTGTGCAAGCTTCCCACACCCACACACCCCGACCTGTGAGATGTGGTTAGCTACCTGTTAGTTGAGTGGGTAGCATACAATGCCTGCCACATGATTCGGATTGGGGGTGGAGTGGCCCATCCTACTCAGGGGTGGGACAGCATGCATGGTGGGATTTGTGTGACAATTTGCCAACCCCACAACACCGTCTCCGTGTGAAGATGGCTACCTACCGGTTGAGGTGAAGGTGAGCAATGACATGGCTATGTGACTTAAGAGTAATTCTTAGGAGGAACGTGCCTGTGGTGAGCAGAAGGTGTGTGTGGGTTTCAGTACCCAAACTTTTCACATCACATTAGGGCATGGGGTGTAGCCCCACCATCACTGTTGTCCCAACTATCTGGGTGTGGGGTTCACTCCCCCAACATTTGCAGCCACATTAGGGCATGGGGTATATCCCCCCATCACTGTTGTCCCAAGTATCTGGGTGTGGGGTTCACTCCCCCAACATTTGCAGCCACATTAGGGCATGGGGTATAGCCCCCCATCACTGATGTCCCAAGTATCTGGGTGTGGGGTCCACTCCCCCAACATTTGAAGGCACAATAGGACATGGGGTATAGGCTACTATCACTGTGGTGACATACAGCAGGTTGAACATCTCACCCAGCAAACATTTCCACACTATCATGGTTTCATGGTATTTGTGGACCTGAGAACATGAGCAAAGTATTGGTGATGCAGTTGTTCCGGGGCATCGATACACTTACATGTTGTCATCAACAGTGGTGTGTGTGTCCAGACAATGTGTGCTTTTGAGGCCAGACTATGCCAGCACTGTTCAGACAGACAGTGTGAGATGTGACCATTGTCAATGCATACACACATTGCTGGTCCCAAGCAGACACATTTGTGCTTTTTAGTCAGTCAAAGTGCTCTTGTTATGCAATTCAGGGCAGCACTGTGGCAGATGGGTCTGTTGCAAGACAGTTGGGATGTGCATAGTTTAGCAGTGTGAGTCCCAGGTCCAGTGGAGTTTTTTGGTAATCTGCACTTCCACTGTTTACATTGCAACACTGTGGTATGACATGGGTGATTGGCACATTGACAACCAACCTGCCAGACACTGCTGCAGGGAAGCATGATTGGTGTTAGTGTTGCAGTGTGTGATGCCTGGCACAGTAGACACAATGTGGGAAATTTTTGCACTGAGACTTGTGCATGCTGAGTACAATACGACTGTTTAGCATGATTTGTGTAGGTGACTGTGGACAAAGTGGTATGGTGCGATGGAACAAACGTCACATGCCTATGAGTGAGACAAGTGCTACATCATGCTGAACTGTTGGAGAAGTGGACCTGTTGTGGCTTGTACTGCAGTGTCACCAATTACACACACCACTCCCAGTTGAAATGGTTACCTACCAGTAAGTTTGATGAGTCACATTCAATATCTGCCACATGGTTGTGGTTGTGGGGAGTGCTCCATCTTACGCAGCTGTAGGACAAGGGGTCCTGGTGGGAGTTGTAGTGTAGACTTCCAAACCACGCGCACACTTCCCTGTGAGGATGGCTACCCACCTGTTAGGTTAAGGTGAGCAATGCAATGGCTGCCACATGGGGGGGGGGTCAGGGCTCCATCTTGCGCAGCTGTAGGACAATGGGGCCTGGTGGGAGTTGTAGTGCAGACTTCCAAACCATGCACACACCTCCCTGTGAGGATGGCTACCTACCTGTTAGGTTAAGGTGAGCTATGCAATGGCTGCCACATGGGGGGGGTCACGGCTCCATCTTGCGCAGCTGTAGGACAAGGGGGCCTGGTGGGAGTTGTAGTGCAGACTTCCAAACCACGCACACACCTCCCTGTGAGGATGGCTACCTACCTGTTAGGTTAAGGTGAGCAATGCAATGGCTGCCACATGGGGGGGTCAGGGCTCCATCTTGCGCAGCTGTAGGACAAGGGGGCCTGGTGGGAGATGTAGTGCTGGCAGGATGTAAACATGTACCCATGGTGATGTTTGTAGCTATCTTTGAGCTGAACCTGAGGGACTGTTGGATTAATGTGTGAGAGATGTGTTGGTGAGAGTGTGTTGCACATGACTGCCTTTGTACCTAGGAGGTATAGCTTAGTAGTGGTGCAAGACAGTACATATCAGTGTGATGTTAGGCATTTGTTTGTACTTACCAGCCTCCACTCCCCCGGGTATTCCTGTGAGACTCTCTGGATGCAGTATGCCAAGCACCTTCTCCTCCCATTCGGTGAATGTTTTGGGTGGAACGGGAGGGCCCTGCCTGTCCTGTGAGCCAGCTCATGGTTCTTGGCTCTCTTCTTCTTGACCACTGCCTTCAGATCGTGCCAGCGCTTCACAATTTCATTTCTATTGCGTGGCACGGTCCCTACTGCATTTACCTTATCTACTATCCTTCGCCACATTAGAGTTCTTGTGGCTACTGGTGTCTGTTGGACCAGGTTACCAAACAATTGGGGTTCTACCCTGATTATCTCATCTGCCAGGACCCTCAACTTACTCTCAGTGAATTTGGGCATTTTCTGGGGTGACATGGTGTGTGATGTGCCAAGGTGTTTGAGGTGCAAGTGTTGCAGTGGTGGTGGTGGTGGTGATGTGTATGGTGTGTGATGTGCAAAGGGGTTGGAGGTGCAGGTGTAGAAGTGGTGGTGGTGGTGATGTGTGTGTGTGTTGTGCAAATTTGCCTCTCCTGTCAGCTGTGGTGTATGTCCCTTCAGTTCTGGAGTTTTGCAAAGGATTGTGGTCTGTTAGGGGGCTGGATTTATACTGGGCTATGTGGGTGTGTCAGGATGGGGTATTGGTTGCAGGTGTGGTGTGTGTGTCATCCTGGGCTTTGTAGTTTTTGTGTTTGCCATGGGGGTGTGTCTTTGGGCTGTGTTAGGTGTTTTTGGGTGCATGACTTGTTTGCTTAGTGCACTTTGTGGGCATGTTGTGTGTATTTTTTTCGACCGCCATTTTTTTCACGGAGCGTACGCAGCGGTGGCTATGCTACGGCGCTTCCGCGGGCTCTCTCATTTCTCACTATTGTCGACTGCGGCGGTCGGAAACAGCACTCTGCACCGCGGTCATGTCGGGGATATCATAATTTCCATGGCGGTTTCTCCGCTGTGGTTTGGGCTGTTTCTGCCGCGTATCTGAACGCTGCGGATGCGTTTCGGCCTTTTCCGCACGCGACAGGCGGTTTCTCGGGTCTCCTTTCCGCCGCGGTTGGATTTTTACCGCCGTAGATCCTAATCTAACCGTCGGTTTTCCTGCGGTAGCGGCAGGCGGTGAATTTCCGCTACCATGGCGGTCGGGTTGCTTTTCCGACCGCCATCGTAATGGACCCCTAATTTGGGCAAAATTGCCTTCATGTAGTCATTTCAGGAGGTGGCAAAGATAAGCTGGAGCCCCAAGGTCCATTAGAGTTGCCCACAATTTGTCTCTCAGCACCAGATCAAACACGGATTTTAGGTCCAAACATATTAGATAGAGGCTGCCACCCTGTTTACACACAGTTTTCCAGTGTAGAAGTTGGAGCCTAAAGATTTGGTCTATGTGGACATCTTCTCTCTAAACCCAGCTTGAAATGGGCTAAGGACATTGTGCTCCTCCATCCAGCTCTGGAAACGTCCCACCAGCACTCAGGCAAATATTTTTTGGCTAACGTCGATGAGGCTTATTGGTATATAGTTTAAAGGAAGGAGTGGTAAGCCCTTTTTTTTAAACTAGTACAATTTCCGCACCTGCCAGGTAGGAAGGATCACCATTCCTTGCAAGATGGCGTTAAACAAGGTCCACAAATAGGGGGCCCAGATAGTAGGCTCACTGCGGAAGAGGTCCCCGGGGATCTTATCTAGCCCTGGAGCTTTAGATGGTGGTACTTTGCTCAGGGCATCAGTTATCTCCTTGAGAGTTATCAAGGGGGCGTCAGTTATCTCATTCAGAGTTATCATGGGGGCCTCAGTACAGTTAGTCTGTGGGGGGAACTCATTGCCTATTGCACTATCCTCTGCCTCTACCCTTGAGTAGAAGGACTCAAAGTGAGCCTTCCACACATCCACCCCTATATTGGGTTTTATTGCCTGTTTGCTTTAAGAGCAACCCATGTTTACCACATTCCAAAAAGTTCTCATATCATGGGTGCATAGGGCACTTCTCAGGGTATCCCACTTATCACATTCCCACCCTATTTTAGCCTTATCCATAGTGCTTTTATAGGCCGCCCTTTTTTCTCTAATTAGCGGCCTATCCTTGGCATTAATGGCAGAGATCAGAGCTGCCTTAGCCATGCGGCAGCTTTCGCTAAACCAGGGGTGTCGTTTTTTTTAATGTTCCCTTATTCTTTTATTGGGGTAAAAAATGTTGGCCATAGTGGTTGTTAATGTTATATGGTTCTCAGCAACTTTTGAGAGAGAGTTAAAAGTACCATTAGCCAAAATAGATTGTTTCGCAATCATAAGGAACGGGATGATAATTTGATATAAAGAGGACAACTTTTCCTGGGATTGACATATGTCCACCCATCGGACTCTCCTCCTACAGTTAGTGAGTATTAATCTAGCATCAGGTGGAGATTCCAAGTCGGAAGGTCACTATCATGGCGGGGCTCAATCTTAAAATCTATCACCCTATGCCAAGATTTTGTATCTACCAGGATATAGTCTAGGATGGAGGCATGCCCTATTCTATTAAAAGTGTGGTTCCCCGGTGAGTCCGATTTTGTTCGGCCACTACATGGCCTTAGTGAATGTTTCAATGTAAGAGAATTCATCTGAAGCACCAATGGGGTCCAAGCCCTAGTTGACGGGATATTAGGCTCTGGGATGGCACAGTGCAGATCCTCTTCACTGGACTTACCTCCATTCAAGCCATCCAAAGGCTCGTACTGGCAATTAAAATCACCACCAAGAATCAACAAAAAGTTGTCGGGGATGGTAGACAAAAAGGTGGTCAACTGATCAAGAGTCGTTGACTCGTGACTGTAGCCAACTGGTCTGGAATAAACATTTACTATGGCAATTTTGACCCTTGATGGAAAAGTAAGAAGGATACATAGAATATAACTTGAGAATGTCTCCATCTGTTTTGCTACACAGCCCAAATGCACACCAACCCAAATACAGAGCCCCCCTGAAGGCCTTCCCTTCCCCCCAGAGATGGCGGCTACACTAATCGATGCATAACCTAATCTAAACATATCCACCCTAGCCCAAGTTTCTTGGAACATGCACACCTCATGTTGATCTATAAATACCCCCCACTCAGGGTTGTCCAGTTTATTGGTGAATCCGGCTACGTTCCATGATAATACCCGCAACCAGGGTGGGACCGAAGAGCTATCTGCATTGATAGATTGGCCAGCTATCGATAATTAACCTGATGCCTGCTGAGAGAGGTTGGTCCTCTTCCCCCCTGACCTTGACTGGTGGGTCGCTCCCTCACCACACAGCTCCGTCTGTGTGCCCTGCTGCTGCCCCTGATTGTGCTCGTTTTTTCCTTTCTGTGCCCCCTTGCTGGCCCTGATTGTGCTCGTTTTTCCTTTCTGTGCCCCCTTGCTGCCCCTGATTGTGCTCGCTTTTTCCTTTCTGTGCCCCCTTGCTGCCCCTGATTGTGCTAGTTTTTTTCCTTTCTGTGCCCCCTTGCTGCCCCTGATTGTGCTCGTTTTTCCTTTCTGTGCCCCCTTGCTGCCCCTGATTGTGCTCGCTTTTCCTTTCTGTGCCCCCTTGCTGCCCCTGATTGTGCTCGTTTTTCCTTTCTGTGCCCCCTTGCTGCCCCTGATTGTGCTCGTTTTTTTTCCTTTCTGTGCCCCCTTGCTGCCCCTGATTGTGCTCGTTTTTTCCTTTCTGTGCCCCCTTGCTGCCCCTGATTGTGCTCGTTTTTTTCCTTTCTGTGCCCCCTTGCTGCCCCTGATTGTGCTCGTTTTTCCTTTCTGTGCCCCCTTGCTGCCCCTAATTGTGCTCGTTTTTCCTCTCTGTGCCCCCTTGATGCCCTGATTGTGCTCGTTTTCCCTTCTGTGCCTGTTTCCCGCCGCTGCGCCTGCGGCCCCGCCCCTCACTGCCCATTCGCTGCCCCATTCCCTGCTCCTCCCTCCCACCTCCCCATTTATGGCGGCAGCTGGGCGGCCGAGCAGCGGACATGCGCAGCGGGCGCGCCGCTGACGCGCCGAAGGCGCGCCTAAGGCAAGCCCGTCTGCGCCCGTCCGCGCCGTGACCGCGCCCAGCGCCAGACCCCCTGATCCGGGCATCCCCCGCGCCCGCCACATCAACAGACGCCGGTACGACGCCAGCACCCTCCACGCACTCAACCCCGGAAAAGATCACGCCTGCTACCAGGCCACCCCGAAGCGCACCCAAGGGCCCTTCACCTGCCGGAACTGCAGCTTCGCCAGCACCCGCCCCGCCAAACCACCGCCCAGGAACGAACCCAACTACCTCAGATGCATCCTCCTCAACACCCGCTCCGCCCGCAAACACGCCATCGAACTCTGGGACCTTCTCGACTCAACCTCCCCAGACGTCGCATTCCTGACGGAGACCTGGCTGAATCCCGCTTCAGCCCCCGACATCGCCATTGCCATCCCGGACGGATACAAGATCACCCGCAGGGACCGCACCAACGGAGTCGGAGGAGGCATCGCCATCGTCCACAGGAACACCCTCAGAGTCTCAACCAACACCGACGACACCCTCAGCACCGCCGAACACATGCACTTCCAGATCCACACCGATCCCAACACCACCCTCAGAGGAACCCTCATCTACAGACCCCCGGACCCCGACCACAGTTCAAGCGATTCCATCGCTGACTTTGTCAGCACACACGCCATCGCCTCCACGGACTACATCCTCCTCGGGGACCTGAACTTCCACCTCGAGAACAACAAGGACACCAACTCCACCACCCTGATTGACAACCTCGCCACCCTCGGACTCAGACAGCTCGTGACTACACCCACCCACGCCGCCGGCCACACGCTAGACTCCATCTTTTCCGCAAGCCCACACGTCTCCTTCAACCACACCTCCGAACCCCTCTGGACTGACCACCACTGCATCCACTTCACCTACAGGAAGCCCACCACGCACCACCGCACCGAACAAATGCCTCGCCGCTGCTGGAGCAGAGTCACGGAAGACCAGCTAACCACAACCCTCGCCCTGAGCCCACCCGCCAAACCCTCCGACCCCGACACCGCCGCCCGCAACCTCAGACAGTGGATCGACGACTGCGCCAACACCCTCGCCCCGCTCAAGAATCCGCCCAACAGCCACACCAGCAAGAAAGCCACCTGGTTCACCGAAGACCTCCAGGCCTCCAAACGAACATGCCGAAAACTGGAGAAGATCTGGCTCCACGAACGGACAGCGGACAGCTACGCCGCCCACAAGAGCGCCACCCGCAGTCACCATCACCTCATCAAATCCGCCAAAAGGGCCTCACTCAAAGACCGCCTAGACAACAACGCACACAACAGCAAAGAGCTCTTCAACATCGTGAAGGAACTCTCCAACCCCAGCTCCAACACCAACGACATCCAGCCGTCGCGAGACCTGTGCGACTCACTGGCCACCTTCTTCCACCGCAAAATCGCCGACATCCACGACAGCTTCAACACCACGACCGCCCCGGCAACCACCAAGACCACTGCCCCCACAACCACCAACCGCCTGCTCTCCTGGACCAACATCAACGACGAGGACACCAGCGAGATCATGAACACCATCCACTCCGGTTCACCGCTAGACCCGTGCCCTCACCACATCTTCAACAAAGCCAGTACAGCCATCGCGCCCCATCTCCGGAAAATAATCAACATCTCCTTCAAGACAGCAACCTTCCCGGAAAGCTGGAAGCATGCCGAGATCACCGCCTTACTCAAGAAACCCAAGGCAGACCCCAAGGACCTCAAGAACTTCCGACCCATCTCTCTGCTCCCGTTCCCCACGAAGGTCACCGAGAAAATCGTCAACAAACAACTGACCCGCTACCTCGAGGAGAACAACATCCTGGACCCTTCCCAGTCCGGCTTCCGCAGCAACCACAGCACCGAAACCGCCCTCATCGCCGCCACCGATGACATCAGGACCCTGCTAGACAACGGAGAAACAGCAGCCCTCATCCTCCTGGACCTATCAGCCGCCTTCGACACGGTCTGCCACCACACACTACGAACACGCCTTCACGACGCCGGGATCCAAGAGAAGGCCCTGGACTGGACCACATCCTTCCTTTCCGGCAGAACACAAAGCGTCCGCCTCGCCCCTTCCGATCCAAGGCCACCAAGATCATCTGCGGCGTACCCCAAGGCTCCTCCCTCAGCCCAACGCTGTTCAACATCTACATGGCACCCCTCACCCACGTCGCCCGACAGCACAACCTCAACATCATCTCCTACGCCGACGACACCCAGCTGATCCTCTCCCTCACCAAAGACCCTCACACCGCCAAAGCCCACCTCCACGAAGGAATGAAGGCCATCGCCGAATGGATGAGGACCAGCCGCCTGAAGCTGAACTCGGACAAGACGGAGGTCCTCATCCTTGGTTCCAACTCCTTCAGCCTGGGACGACTCCTGGTGGCCAACATCACTGGGAACAGCCCCGCCACCCACCGACCACGTACGCAGCCTAGGGGTCATCCTCGACCCCACCCTCTCCATGACTAAGCAGGTCAACGCCGTTTCCTCATCCTGCTTCAACATCCTCCGAATGCTCCGCAGGATCTTCAAGTGGATCCCCACCGAAACAAGAAAAACAGTCACCCAGGCCCTCGTCACCAGCAGGCTGGACTACGGAAACCCCTCTACGCAGGAACGACGGCTAAGCTCCTGAGACGGCTGCAACGCATCCAGAACGCCTCTGCACGTCTTATCCTCGACATCCCCCGACGCAGCCACATCACACCCCACCTGAGAGACCTGCACTGGCTCCCTGTCAACAAGAGGATAACCTTCAAGCTCCTCACCCACGGACACAAAGCACTCCACAACTCCGGACCAGCCTACCTCAACAGACGACTCAGCTTCTACACCCCCACCCGCCAGCTCCGCTCGACCAGCCTCGCCCTCGCCACAGTCCCCCGCATCCGGAAAACGACTGCCGGCGGCAGATCCTTCTCCCACCTCGCCGCCAAGACCTGGAACACCCTCCCCACCAACCTCCGACAGACCCAAGACCTACTGGCCTTCAGAAGACTCCTCAAGACCTGGCTCTTCGATCAGTAGCAGCACCACCCCCCTCTTCCCCCAGCGCCTTGAGACCCGCGCGGGTATGTAGTGCGCTTTATAAGTGACATGATTGATTGATTGATTGATTGATTGATCGTAGGTCCAGTGCTGGCAATGCTTTTGTCAAGTGTGAGAAATGAGGATTCAGACGCCACCAACATAGATGGGTCAAAATCCTGCACAGTCTCATTTGGTGGATTTGGCAGAGGTCGGCTTATTGTAGCTCAATGCCAGTGATTCCTATCAACTCCTTCCATTTCATCAGTGCACGCCTTCCCATGGTCCCCGACTCACCTGAATGACATACTCTGTTGAGGGGTCTCCCCCTGTTGCAAAACTCTCCCCTGGTGCTCCCTCTGATGGTGACATTTCTCTATCTGGTACCACACAGGTTCCAGTCAATAAACTGACTCTAGGGCCACATATCTGTTTGCTAGCAGTATATTAAAAAATAACTGTCTGGGCTGTTCCTGACCTAAATTAATAGGTTGATAGTTCTGGTTCCACATCCCCTCCTCCTGTCCATTCTGCTTTCTAATTTTTGAGGCTCGCACTAGAGGATAAAAATAGCCCAGTGGAAGAAACCTTATATTCCCGTTCTGTCTGTGATGGTTCCTGTCTAGGAGAACTCGGGGGATCGATAGATTTCTAAAATTGATCACGATGCAGTCCGCTTGCACATCTTTCAGTCTCCAACTCACCCAACCAACGCTGCATGTCAAGAGGATTTCACCTGCATCTTTGTAAGAAAATTGCCTCGGCAAAAACATAAATTTATTCTTTAATTCACGGTGTGATTCCCTTTGCCCCCTTATGAGCTCTGGTACTCCCGTTAGAACAATGACAAACGGGGTTGAGGCAGGTGGAAGATTAATACATGGTAGGGCTGGCCTTTCTTTGCTATCTTCTAAACATGGGACGAGCGCCTCCCCCTCCCAATGACTGGGCCCCTGACAATGCATGTTGTCATACGCTATAGGCATAGTTGGTTTAGCCGAATCACTGACATAACCTCGACAGACATAATATCGACCTACATTTTTATCGACACAAAAATATCGACCACACTAATATCGATACCCTATACTTAATTAAAAAACACACTAATATTGAACCCAAAATATCGTTAAACAGTAATATCGAACACATAAATATCGTTATTTAAAATATCGAACATCCTTTAAAAATATACATGTCCAAAATATCGATCACAATAATATAGACAGCATTATTATCGTTTTTGTAAAAATATCAACAATTCAAAAATAGAGATAAAACACACAAAATTAAACACCATAAATATAGTAAAATAAATAAACATACATTGCATATAAAATAAAATCAAAAACATATTTTTAAAACACAGTAAAACATATCTTAAAATATTAAACAATAAATACACTATTAATAACCATTTTCATTTTATATTTACATTAACTATAAAGTGTATTCAACATCACATATAATATAATACACATTTAAATAATTCAACATGTGAAGAAAAAAAAAGTAACTGACTCTTAATTAGCGTTTTCCATATATGGAAAACAACTGCCAAAACAATTTAAACAATAAAGAACAACCAATAAAAATACACAAAGTAAAAATAAACCAATAAGGTTAAGCAAACAATTAAATGAACACTATGGGGGTGATTAGGATGGCGGGCGGATCACCATCTCCGGCCAGGCGGTGGCGATCCGCCCGCCATCGCCACCCGATTTACCCCCGCCATATTATAATGGCGGGGGTATCGCGGCAGACGCAAAGTGCGTCCGCCGCTTTTCAGCTGGTCGGCAATCGTTATGATTGCCGGCCGGGCGGAGCTGGGGCATAATATGGTGGCGGTGCCTACCAGGCACCGCCATCCATATTGGGATGTGTGGGTAAACTGGCCTTTCCATGGCGGCGGTGCCGCCATGGAATAGCTGGCGGGGATGTGCTTTGGGGGCCCGTTGCGGGCCCCCAGGGGGTGGGGGTGCTGCACTTGGGGGGTACCTATGGTACCCCCCTCCATTTGCATGCACAAGGTGGCAGGCACCGCGCGGTGCCTGCCACATTGTGCATGCAAATGCACACCATGGCACTTTGGCATTGCGGCGGGTGCTCCTGTAAGCAGCACCGGCCGCAATGTCATAAATGCGGAATGCGACCGCCAGGGTGGCGGCCGCATCCTAATTAGCGGTGTGGGACCACCGCACGTCTGGTGGCCGGTCCCAACACCGCGAGGATGGTGGGCAGACTCAGTTCCGCCCGCCATCCTAATAGGCCCCTTTGTCTTATTTTACACCTTAAACCAAAAACAATAAGGAAGCCGAAACTCTGCCGGATTTCCACCAAAAACAAGGACTTCATCAAAGAAAAAGCTATTGCATCCTTTCAAAAGTAAGTAAATTACCATCTATAAAATACCAACAATGCTAATCTTGAAGAACAACTATTTGTCTTACTCAAATAATTAATACATATCTTTTTCAAATTTTTGTCTCCTCTACAGATTTTTCTCAAAGCATCAAGAAAAGTACAGACTAGCTCCTAAAACCATCTAACAAATAATGTAAGTATTTTGCTAAATGCCTTTTAAAAATCATGTGAAGCGCCCAACCAAACCCCAACTCCATCCCAAACACCCACCCCAACCAATGAACAAATGTAACAAAATAAGTAAAAATGTGTTTTACTCTTCCAACAGAAAAATAAACAACTTAACAGAATTCAACAAACAAAGAAAAAACATCTCCATTGAAAAGCAACTGAAAACCAACATTGTAAGTATATTAATAACAATGTGCATTTGTTAAGAATTAAACATGTATAATATTCATTTTAATAATTTTGATATACATTTGTTTGAGAACTTAACACATCACAATGACAGAAGGCGCCCAATTTATAACATCCCAAAAGGAACATTTTTGCTTTGTTACATGGGGTATGTCTATACCCAGGAAAAGCAAATTGGACTAAAGGTCAATTGGAAATGCAGCAAGTACTATTCAAATAAATGTTATGGTCGAGCAACAACTAGAGAAACAACTGTTTTGTATACAAGGGAGCATAACCACCCTCCAAATGTTACTGAAATAAATGTTAGAAATGCCCTTGATGACATTAGAAAAGCTAGCACTAGCTCACAAAAACCTACCAGTGAAATACTTAAAGAAATGCTGCCTAGAATACCCAAACATGCTACTGGTCAAATGCCCTCTATTTCTTCATTAAAAATAACTATAGCTCGCACAAAAAAAGCCCCAACAACTTCCACACCTACTCCCAAAACATTTGAAGAGGTGGTAATTCCCCCAGAACTATCTATAACTCATAATGAACAACCCTTTGTTCTCTATGACAACAAATGCAATGACAAAAGAACAATAATGTTTGCTACTGCAAACAATTTAATAAAGCTTCAACAATCAGAAACATGGATGATGGACGGGACTTTTAAAATCTGTCCCAAGCCATTCTATCAACTATACACTGTCCATGCCCTATCCCAAAATACCAACATCCCTTTTATCTACGCTTTGCTACCCAATAAACAAAACTCCACATATATGGAAGTACTAATTAAAATTAAACAAGAAACAAATAATTATTTTCCACAGAAAATAATTATAGATTTTGAGCAGGCCATGATAAGTGCAATTCTAAAATGCTACCCACACACATCAATTCAGGGATGTTACTATCATTTCAATCAGAGTCTATGGAGACACCTACAGAAATCAACACTTAGGGGCCTATTAGGATGGCGGGCGGACTTTAATCCGCCCGCTACCCTAGCGGTAACGGGAGCGCCCGCCAGACATGAGGCGGTCCCGCCACCCTAATTATGATGCTACCGTCACCGTGGCAGTCGCATCTGGCGATTTAACATTGCGGCAGGTGCTGTGGCTGCAGCACCCGCCGCAATGGTGAAATGCCATGTTGTGCATGTCCATGTACAACGTGGCAGGCAACGAGCGATGCCTGCCACGTTGTGCATGGACATGCATGGGGGTACCATAGGTACCCCCCAAGTGCACCCCCTACCCCCCCGGGGGTCCGCAACAGGCCTCCAAAGCAAATACCCGCCAGCCTTTCCACAACGCCAAAACTCCACAAACCTAACTCTAGACACACTAACTACAACCTAACTATCTTCAAATGTAATTAAAAATGTAATTTAAATAAATAAAATTAATCTTACCTTCCTCGACCCGAAGCAGCTCCCGACCGCTACCTTCTCCCCTTCGAAATAACCCAAAACAACCGCGACCGACTACAAAATACGAGGCCAAAAACAAATATGGCAGCTTTAAACATAGAAAATAAATACAATTTATTTAAAAAAAAGGTTATAACATTATGTCAAAATTAATTACGTTTAATTAAAATACTACAATTGTTATATTATTTGTTTAAATGTATTATTATTTTTTAGCATTGTAAAATTATAATAATAAATATTATTAAACAAATATTATTTAATATTATAATTCCATATATTTAAATGTGACATACATGTATTTTAAAATTGTTTTATTTTTTTATATTAAAAACTGTTTACTTTATAAAACAAATGTTTACAAATTAAACAATGTAATAATGATTAATATTAATATTTCATACATTTATATTAGTAATTAAAAAGTATTATTATTCCTTTAAAAAATGTAACTAAGGGGCCCATTACGATGTCGGGCGGAAGCACAACCGCCGTGCCGGCGGATGCAAAAACGACCAGTTACCGCCGGCACGCAGCAGTCCACACGCCCGCCCGATTACGATTTGAAAAGTCAGCCAAACACCGCCGGCAAGCCAGCGACACCGTCCGCCATCAAAGTGCGCCCGTACACGTAGCGGCGCAGCACAACTGAAAAACACCGTCCGACGAAACACGTACCGCCCGGCGTACAAATTACGATGCCGCACACAAACTGAACCCACGGCTAAGAGACACCGTACGTCAAACCGAAGCGGTAACACGAACGCCGAGCACGGACACCGAAGAAGCGGCACCCCGAGCATGAATCCAGCACTGCAGGCCCTCCCTATGCTCTATCTGATGCACCACCAAGGACGCAACGTATCGCGAAGACGCAGGTAGGCACACATACAACAAGTGCACGCAAACAGCGCACACAGTGCAAGGGCGGAAAAGCGGACAACCCCCACCCCGCGTGTACACGACACATCTACCATAGCATCCACATATGACACACAGGCCAAATTGTAACATCTCGTAACACATGTGTACACACCACCTGGGACTAGGAACCAACCACCCCGTCACGGCCCCAAAGCGGCGATGACGCTGCCACACATGCGCACAACGCAGAGGCCAACCGCAGCGCCATGCATGCGTTGCACACAGACACAGGGACACAACCAAGCAGCACACACACCAGCCCCACCCCGAACGCACATGACACGTGACAGGCCTGCCACAGACATGTCCCCAACGCCCAATTCACGGACAACACCCAACGTCACACAACCGACGCACACATGTCAGTGAAGTCACGCAACAGCAAGACACACCCCAGTGCAACAAACATGGCGAAGCACACAGCGGCGGCAACACCAACTAGGAGAAGCAGGGCCCCTTCGGGAAGAGGAACGCCAGTACTACACTGAAACACCCATACCACCCTGCACATATGAACAAGACATACAAAACGGAACACCAAGGAGCCCGGGGACCGACAACAGGTGGCCCAAGAATAACATTCACACACAAGGCCCAACGCAGAGCGGAAAGGCAGCCTGCCGCCCACACAAGGGAGAGCAGACAGCACTGAATGACCTTCCATTCCAACTCCGAAACCACAGCCCTACCAAAGAAGCCGGTGAATACAGCCATTGTCCAATAAAAGACCAACACAGGCATGCAGAGGAGACCGACCACAGGGCAGATAGCGCATATCACAGAAGAACACAACGGACGGGAAAGAAAAAGGAAACACTCCCCATGTCGGCCCCATGCAAGTTAATTGGAAGGAGTCACACATCACTGACCTTGAACTGTCTGAGAAGCATGTGGGATGAGGGCCCGTGTCCTCCGCACAAGCCAACAGAACACAAGTCCTGTCTCCCTACGACTACACAGAGCTCACAGCAACCTCGGAGCGTGCACATTGCAGACTGCACACACAGCCGGAGCACGCCACCACAACGCACCGCTGCAAAATGGCAACCGCAACACACCTACCCAACTACGCCGGACAGGTCAAGCTGTACAAAACCAACCTGATACATATATTGGGATGCGAACTCCTGTCCCTGCTGAACGTAAGTTACCGACTGACTTACCGCATCACATTGTTCAGCTGCGTCATACCCGTCTTCTACTGTCGGAGGTGTCCCTACCAGCATCCCGTGGAGATGTGTCTCTCCAACCCGGCATGTCTAAAGGCGGACCTGCTAGCACTACTCCTCCCTCTGGACGCACACGACAGGGCCTGCTCTGCCTATGGGGGCATGGCGTATGTGGCCAACATCGCACCCGCACTGAAATGGGACCACTGTGCCTCCACACGACGGATCATCGAGCACAGCTACATCGAATGTCACCCAGCATGCCCCATCATGGTCCTCCAAGGGACAACTTACGAACAACACCTTGACAGCCACCATCTGCTACATTGGCTGGCAAACATAAACACCACCAATGACATGGAAGCCCTGCTGGACGGCATCGCATACCTGACAACCTGTAAATTCGTCGGACCCCAACGCAGGTTCCCCGATTGACCTATGATGTCCAACCCCGCACCCATGCTTAGCTTCCGCACGGACTGGCCAGTCACCACCACAACAGCCATACCAAACGACCGGCAACAATTACCACACCATCAACGACATCGCCATGACATCGGATATGACCGGGACATGCACACTGTTCCCCATCACATCCAGGAACACCGCATGCATCGTGGGAGGCAGTGGCATGGGGTCTGTGTATCGCACCCACATGGACGGAACTGCACGAACAACCAGGACACGACATGGATCCAGCGCCCATGGACACACACACCGCTCAGTGGACATGAATAGGTCGCCTGGAGTCTGTGGGTGCTGCACCCCTCCCACCCCCGCCCGGGAATCCCATACCAGGACCTTTGCACGGACGACAAGTGCAAACAACAACAACACGACTCCCAGTGACTGTGACATGTCCAGTAACCACCACATTGCAACAACAAGTGGCACGCCGCTGCATGCACGCAAGCACATGCCCTGATGTCATCTCACATGCACGCGTGCATGAGGAACAACCGCAGCAAACCTGTCACATGGAACTGAAATGGACTGTGCCCATGATGCCAAGCGGTCTGGTAGGCTACTTGTATACCGTCTGTGTCAAAGTCCGCAGCTCCGCAGCTATACGTAAATGTACATTAGCACAGCCTTGGCCAAGCAGATGTAACTCTGAAGCCCACATCCCACATGCAACAGCCAATCACATGTAACCCCACACCCTATCCCATTTGTAATCATGCTTAGTATATCCTCAACATGTATTCCGCTGCCAGTAGTGTCCACTATACTGCATCACAGAGGACAGAAGACTTAATATAATGTTTGAAACCAAAACTGTCTCCGCTGACTCATTTCACAAGTACGAATGAGAGAGGATGAGAGTATGTGAAGTACACGGCAGTCGTGACATGACCATGTAGTCCACTGGTATTGGATGTCAACGCAAATGAGTAGCACAACTGTGGAAGACACACATATGTCGTGTGAAGTCGTATGGACGCAGTGCTCAGGTGGGTAGGTGCGACGGGTAGATGCGCACATGCCAAGTTGTAGCACGCCGTGTTGGGAGGGGTCATGAACAGTATACCACCGCTTCCCTGGGCATTGTGAGAGGACACCTGTCGGGGGAAAGTGAACACGTGTGTGCACAGCAGCCGGGCACACGAACAATGCGGAACCAGGCGCACACGTCAGCCCACCCTCCGTGGACTAGCTGGATCCTGTTGTGCGCCCACCATGCCCCTTGACAAGGCACACACAGCCCCAGTCGACCAGGTGTAACCCCAACATAGTCAATCCGCACAGGCGATACAGGGCACGGGATGGCAGTGGAGCATGGTGTGTGAGAGGTCTCCTCACGCTCCTCCTGGTCATATCACGCAGGCAATAGAACCTCAACATGTAGCATGGCACAAGTCAAATGGAAGTGTAGGGGGGACGCACCTCAGCACGAGCAGCACTGACGTCACAGGGGGGTGGCTCGCACCATCCCATCCATTGCCCATTATACCAACCACGCCACATGCCATTGCGACTAAGTGCAAGCGCGTGCGCCACCACCCCGAGCCCTCCCCAGAGAGGCCAAAGAGTGAATGTGTGGGCCATCAGTCACAGACGGACGCGGCCTGGCCGCAAGGGCAGCCACAGCCACTGGGTGTCGCAGGTGGCGGATCCGGAAGGCGAAGACTGTGATGCATAGTCCATGCAGGCCGGGTCTCCATTTGGGGCACCACGCAGGTGGACGGCGTCCCGCCACACATCATACCCTGAGACAGCCCACTCATGCAACTGGACCCACACATACACTCCTTGCCCTCTCTGGTGCGAGCTTGGGGCTGCCTGTGCAAGCGCTAGCCTCGCAGGTGCACATGCATATTGGGGGAGCGAGGGAGGACATGAGGGCTGGGGCGAAGATGACTGTATCACTGTCAGTGAGTACAAGGGATGACCCAGATGTGGAAAGGAAGAGACGTGTCCCGTGTGTACTGCAACTAGTCGCCAATCCAACTACTCCCCATGTCCGGAATGTAAGCCCGCACCTAGGCCCGCCCATCCGCCACATCGAATATACCACCAGCACAACAACCTTCCCATTCGAAACACTGACTGGGGTGGCGACCAGTGAACAAACATGTGTAGCCTACCCACGCGTACATGTGGGCCCTCCATGATCCATGTCACCTGCGGCAAAGTCATGACATGCGCAATGAGGGAAGTGAGGTGAGCTGTCCGCCCCACGCACAGAAGGTGCATCAGCTCCACAGACCCAGCAGCGAGTCCAGCAGGGGTCACATGTGCAGGGGCAGCTGTGCCTGGTGTGAAGGCACATGCACATAGACAGCACATCGACCAATGTGTAGTCTGCCCACATCTACAGTCCATCATCATGCGGACATAGGAATTGTACACAGGGCAACACATCTTAGTGGGTGCACCCACCGTGACCAACAATGCGCAATCATCGACGTACCCGCCCTGTGCATGGCCCCCCACCCAACGGAGGCACATCCAGTGCCACCATCCCACACACACAAGCCTTCCACGAAACATGCTGTGTCCAATGGTCAGTACAGAGTCAGCGCCCATCTGGTGGATCCTGAACAGGAGACACATGCACACACATGCCAGCTCCCACTATGTACGTCTGCCACCTGGCACGTGCAATGTAACCTCTCACCTGTGACGTGTGTCTGCAAGCACACAGCCGTTTTGGCATGGGGCTGTCAATGTGGACACCTGTCAATGTTTCGGGAGGTGTGATCCGTACAGTGCTGTACATAGGGTGCAGTGCTGACACCTACTACTGTCTCATATCCCCTCGTGCCACAGGTCCCACTTGTTTTGGCCGCTCAGCCTGTGCCCACATCGTCGTCAGTCGTGTGCCATACTCATCCAGCCTCGGAAGCAGTGCCATGCTCAGCAGACATTCATGTTGCCGTGGCGTTGCCACTTGACGAACATGCAGTCAGTCCCCATCAGCACGCCCCGCAAGTCATTGGGGCCTAGATCCCCATGTGCATGCTCATGGCAGTGGTTTGTATCACTAGCCATTGCCATTGGTGGGAGACCTGTGTAAGTGTATTGTGGCCGTGCCGTCCCTGCTTGACAGCTGGGCTGTGACTCATGTGCTTGCTCAGTCATGTCAGTGATGTGTATGCGAAATTGCTATGTGTTGTGTTGCTTTGACATGTGTCCACTGCCATCTTCCCTAGGCGGAGACCGAACATTGACCGCCCATACCAATTGCTGGCGGACATGGAGGATACTGAGGTCATAAGGAAGTTTCGGCTGGACAGGCCAACCCTGCATCAACTGTGTGCCATGTTGGAACCCCATCTCCGTCCCCGCAGGGTGTATCCGACAGCATTCACCCCCACGGCTAAGGTGATGGCCGCCATGCATTTCTTCGCCACTGGGTCATTCCAGCACACAGTGGGCAGTGGAGGAGGGATGTCCCAGCCCATGTTCAGCAAGGTGCTGAGGGATGTACTGGCAGCCATGATGCTGTACCGCAACAGGTACATCAGATTCCCCAGGGCTCGTGAATTGGCGGCAGTGAAGGGTGCATTCTATGCCCTTGGCAGGATCCCACACGTTGTTGGTGCCATTGATTGCACACATGTTGGCCTTGTTCCACCACAGGCCACTGAGCACCTGTACCGCAACAGGAAGCACACGCACTCCCTGAATGTGCAAGTGGTGTGCCTTGCGGACATGGTGATAACCCACGTGTGTGCAAAGTTCCCAGGCTCGGCCCATGACGCACACGTAATGCGCAACAGCATCTTGCCACGACTGATGTCCAATCTGCAACAGGATCGTGGCTGTATTGTCGGTGAGTATGTGGAGTGGTGTAGCGTGCTGGTTGTGCGATGCTGTCCCCTGTCCAGTTGGAATAGCAACGGTTCTCTGTGTCCCTCACACCCAGGTGACTCTGCGTACCCGAATGGGGCATGGCTGCTCAGTCCATTGAGGAATCCTCGCACCCCAGCAGACGATCGCTACAATGAGGCACATGGGAGGACCAGACGTGTGGTCGAGCGTACCTTTGGCCTCCTCAAGTCCAGGTTCAGGTGCCTGAACCGCACCGGGAGTGCGCTGGCGTACTCCCCACACAAGGTGTGCCAGATAGTGGTGGCGTGCTGCATGCTGCACAATCTGGCCATTCGGAAGCAGATCCCCTCATTGTGGATGACGGAGATCAACCAGGGCCCCAGCCCGCAGACCAGGACAGCTCGAGTGAGGAGGACAGCGGAGAGGAGGAAGCTGGGAATGTGCGCCAGCAGCTCATCGCCCGCTACTTCACTTGACGGTGAGTGTCCATGTACGACGGCTGATGTGTCTGTATTTGTGCAGGTGTGTGTGTGCTGTGTCAGGGTGGCCTTTTGTTCACTGCGTGCTGTGTGTCAACGCTCCATGCCCAGGTTAGTATGCCACTGATGGTGGCTGTGGCATTGTGCCCTATTGCTCTGTGCGATGTGTGTACATTGCTTGGAGTTGTTGACATGTACTGTGTGATGGGTGTGTGACACACTCATTGAATGTGCTCCTGTTCTGTCTCCCACCCCTAGGTCCCTACAGGCCCTCCGGTTCCATTGCCATGCCACGCATCAGGTGCCGTTCCGCTCAAGGTGGCCGTTGTATTCCGTACAATTAAAACACAGGGCACAGACAGCAGTTTGTGGAAGAGGTGCATTTATTTCAAACTGTGACATGTGATTGTGTGTAAGGTGATGACAGAAGTGGTGCGTGCAGTGACAATGAGCTGTCGGTCATGGCTGCGTGATGCTCAGGGTGTACCCACTGGTTCTATGTCCATAGTCCAACACACACATGCCATCCAGATGGCTGTGTGGAGTGGGATCGTAGTCCAAGTCAATGCAGTGGGTGGTCAAGGAAGGCTGGCTGGCTGCCTCACTTGCGTTTGGAGCGTGCGAAGTCCTCCCGGGAGATCGGTTTCCACTTCGGACGGCCCCTTCCACGTTTGCAAGGGGGGGTGCCTGCTTGCGACCTGCTGGTGGTTGAGGTGTGCTCACTGGCTGTGGACGCAGGGGAACTGGACACTGCTGCTCCACCCTGCGCCCGGCAGGTGGTGGCGGAGGGGAGCTGCTGTCCCTGGATGTGACCTCACCGCCACCACCAGCTGGCCCATGAGGGCCACGAGTTGGCCCATACGGGCGTCCATGGACCTCAGCACCCCCAGCACCTCACGCGTGTCTGTAGCAGACCTGGCCCATTGTCCTTGGGCCTCTTCATAGGCCCCAAGGACTCTGGCCATTTGAGGCAGGGTATGGCTCCCAGGGGAGACTGGCGTTTCCCTGACCCTGCTCCTCCTACCAGTCCTGCTGCCACCGGCCTGCCCACTAGCCACATTGCTCACCACGGTCCTTGTCCTGGCTCCCAGGGTGGATCCAGTCGGCCGGGCCACCACCTGCGCTGGGGCTGTGGCCAGCGAAGACGTGGTGGCGGTTGCGGCAGTGGTAGTGGCGCGCGCAATGACCGTGGGTGTGGCCGCAATGACCGTGGGTGTGGCCGCAACGACTGTGGCAGCAGGGGGCTGGGAATGTTCAGCAGCCCTGGATGATGGGTTGGTGGGTAGGAGGGGTCCTGGGGAGCGGCTGGGCCCTGCCACACCAGATGGGCCTGCTTGGTGGTCCGTGTCCGAAGAGGAGGACAGATCCTCCACATCCGTGTGTCCTCGTTGGGGGCTTGTAGGCTGGCTGTGCTGGCTGCTGTCTCCATCCCCATCATCCAGCAGTTCGTCACCTGTGGAGAGAATGAGATTTGTTATTGTGTTGCACCTGGCGAAGTATGTATTTGTATTTGTATTTGTCGTCTGACATTAACAGTTCGTGCAATCTCGTACATGGGTTTCCCGGAGGCGTGTGTGTGGCTGTACCATTTGTAGTTGTGTGTGCTTGGCAATGGGACTGTGTGCTGTGCACATGTGGCATGGGACGGATTGGCCATGCCAATGGGTGTGTTGCTGTGCCCCTACTTATTGTGACTCTGGTGTATGCGGGCTCCTGGCCCATCCTGGGTCTGGTTTGTACTTTGCTTTTGGGGTTCAAATGGGACGCTTAGGAACGCATATGGCAACATGGGGGCCATGCCCCAGAAACGCATTTGGGATGGAATATGCTTTTGGGCTACATGCTGTGAGCCATGGGTGCCGAACGTGACATGTGTTGTGGCAGCATGACAGTGCATGGTCTGAGGTGTGTGCATGCCTGACATACCCTGCATATTTGCTGTCTGTTGTGATTACTGGACATGGCATTGGACGCATCGTTATGAGTGTGTGATGGTTGTGTGCCACCCGACGTATTGCAGTTGTCCCATCTCCTTGGTGTGCGTGCTGCCCTGTGCCATGTGCATCACTGCAGTGCTCGGGGGTGTGGCCCATGTTGTGTGTTGTTGCTCACAGTGTGGCGTGCGCTTCATTGACTTCTGGCACATGGTTGGTCATGGGCATGTATCTTAGCGTGACTGCTGTATGTGTGGCAGCTGTTCGGATGACATGCCTTTCATGAGACTGGGGCTGACGGATGGGATGGATGGTATGTTGTATGTGCATGGTGTGTCTGTGTGTTTGATGGGTTCAGTGGTGTTTGTGTGCATTTATGTTGTTCCGCTCTGTTGCGTCTAGTGTTGTTTGTCTTACATAGGCGTAGTTGTGGGGTGTGTGGTTGACAGGCAGTAGGGGCTACATGGACAGGACTTCAATGGTGTTTCGGTTGCGTGTGATGGGTTGCACAGTGGCTGCCGTGTGGTACTATATTCAGTGTGGCTTGTGCATGCAGACGTGGCTCCTTGGGTGTTGCTGTGTCTGTGATGGGTCATGTGGGGTGTGAGTCTGTGGTTCATGTCCGTGTGCACATTGTTCACTTGTTCGTGACAGTGGGCGGTGCTGCGTGTTCGTCTGCTACGTGACATGTCCCATGTGTTGGTCGTGTTACGGTCCTCATGCCTCCAGTAATCCAGCCCTGTCCAGTTTCCCACCTGCAGGTTGTTCGGGCGTGCACTGTACTAGATGCCACATGGTTCTAAGCGGGGGTGCTCCATGTTGCAGGTCTGTGGGGGTGGGGGCGGTGTTGTGGGTCGTGGTGATGGCTGGACACCCACTGACACCGATTGTTGTGGACCGTGATGTCTACCTTTCGGCTGTCGGTGTGCACTGCGGTGGCTGACACGTGGCTGTGGGGTGTGGGGATGCTCCTCCTTGCTGTGCTGTGGGACTAGGGGCCTGGTGTGTGTTGTACTTGAGCTGTCCACCCTCCCACCCACTGCACTTTGTGTTCCTGCCACTTACCTGTTACTTGTCGGTTAGTGCAGCTATGGCGGACACATGGGTGTGGTGGGTGCTCGTTGTGGCGCTTCTGGCATACTTGGGGACCTGTTGGTGGTTACGTGGCTGGCTGAGTGTACACATGCCCCCACGTATCTTACAGTTGTTAGGTTTGGGCTGTGTGTGGTGGTGTCTGTTGCATGTGTGTGTGATGTGTTGTGTATTGTGTGCTGGACATGGGGGTGTTTGTCCCTGGGAGCTGTGGCATGGTGGTAGTGCATGTGAGTACATAGCGGTGTGCTGGTATACATTAGTTTGTACTTACCAGCCTCCACTCCCCCTGCTAATCCGGCGAGGATCTCCAGATGTATAATGACTCGCACCTTCTCCTCCCACGCTTTGAAGGTCTTGAAGAGCGCGGGATTCCCTCCGCCAGTGACGGCAGCCAGCTCTCTGTTCTTGCTCTCCTTCTTCTTGACCAGGCTCTTGACGTCATTCCACCGTTTGTTGATTTCAACTCTGTTCCTGGGCAGGGTCCCGACTGCATTGACCTGGTCTACGATCCGGTTCCACATTCTGTTTCTGGTGGCTAGTGGTGTGTGCTGGACCAGGTTCCCATAGATTTGTGGGTGCACCTTGATAATCTCGTCGACCATGACCGTCAGCTCAATGGGCGTGAACTTGGGCATTCTTTGTGGTGCCATGGTGTTTGTGGTGCTGGTGCGGTGTGTGTTGTGTAATGTGCAGGGGGTTTGTGGTGCCGGTGTTTGGTGGTGGTGGTGGTGGTGGTGGTGGTGGTTGTGATGTGTGAGTTTCTGTGGTGTGCTGCTGTCCTTGCTGTGTCACTGTGTCCTCTCCTCTCCTCTCTGGTTTGCAATGTTGCAAGGGGTTGTGGTCTGTGGGAGTGCTGCTTTTGTACTTACCTATGTGGGTGTGTCCTCATGGTCTGTTGTTTTCAGGTGTGTTGTGTCTGGTGTTCTGGCCTTTGTATTTTTTGTTTGTCCAGGGGGGGGTGTTTTCGGGATGTGTACTGTGCTTGTGTATTTGTGCGTGCCTTGCTGTGTAGACTTGTTGGCCATGTTGTGTGCGATTGTTTTTGTCAGCGGATGTTTTCTGTGCAGGGACGTGGGCGCCATGGCTTCTGCCGTGTAAATTCTCATCGGCGTTGTTTGCGCTGGCGGGCGGTATATATGTGGTTTACCCGCGCTCATGGCGGTGAGATCGTAATTTCACGTGCGGTGTGTCGGCCGTGAGGGCGGGCGGTTTTGTGTTGTCGTGCGTGTTTCCGTCCGTGGCGGGCGGTTTGACTCCGACTCGGACGAGGGCGGGCGGTATCTTGTGTGATTTTTCGCCGATGGCGGTTTTCGGTTTGTGTCATCGTAATGGCGTGGTCGGTGTTCAGACGGTGTGTGCGGGCGGATTTTTGCCGCTTTCATGGGTGGCGGATTTTTTTACGCCCGGTATCGTAATGGGCCTTAAAATGTATATATACAAATTATATTATAAAATTGTTAAAACTGTTATATTTGTAAAATGTTACGAATATATGTAATATATTAAAAAATGTAACAATACCAAACTAAAATTAACAACTGTTATAAATAAATATTTTATTTTTCAAATGTATATTAAAATGTGAAACTACATTATCTGATATTGCAAAGTTACACAACTGTTTAAATAAAAAGTACAAATGTTATAAAATGTTTTTTAAGTAATTTGTACATGTAAAAATGTACATATGTACAAACTATATTATTTTTATCAAATAAATATGATTTCCTATCGCTATGTATTTGTTTATCTTACATATTGTTAATAAAAATATATTTCTTATTCATTTCAAAATATTTTACAATAAACATCAATAAAGAAATTAAAATGTCTAATTTATTGTCTACCATTTTATTAATGTTACATTTAATGTTACATATTAATTTTATTTTTAATAAATATACTGTGTAACATATTATCTTTTCATTAAGTATATATACAATGTTAATTTTTTTACATGCACAACTCTCTTATAAAAATAATATTACACTACTTTAAACAATAATTTTTCTTTTTTAATTACATATTAAAAAACATTTAGATAAATTATTATTCCCACTGCAGTTACCATAAATACAGGATAGGTGCTGGACAGTAATCTTAATTAATTTACTATTTCCACTACAGGTAATATTAACACAGGGTAGGTGCTGGACTCCAGTTAGTATTAATTAGAGGTAGGTGCTGGGCATTAAATTTAATTAATGTACTATTCCCACTCCAGCTAGTATTTATTAGGGGAAGGTGCTCGACACTAAACTTAATTAATTTACTATTCCCACTCCAGTTAGTATTAATTAGGGTAGGCGCTGGACACTAAATTTAATTAATTTACTATTCCCACTCCAGTTAGTATTAATTACGGGTAGGTGCTGGACACTAAACTTAATTAATTTACTATTCCCACTCAGTATTAATTCTGGGTAGGTGCAGGACACTAAACTTAAATAATTTACTATTCCCACTCCAGTTAGTATTAATTCAGGGTAGTTGCTGGACACTAAACTTAATTATTTTACTATTCCAACTCCAGTTAATATTAATTTGGTGTAGGTGCTGGACACTAAATTTAAATAATTTACTATTCCCACTCCAGTTACTATTAATACAGAGTAAGTGCTGGACACTAAAATTATTTAATTTACTATTCCAACTCCAGTTAATATTAATTAGGGGTAGGAGATGGACACTAAACTTAATTAATTTACTATTCCCACTCCAGTTAGTATTAATTCAGGGTAAATGCTGGACACTAAAAATATTTAATTTACTATTCCCACTCCAGTTAATATTAATTAGGGGTAGGTGCTGGACACTAAACTTAATTAATTTACTATTCCCACTCCAGTTAGTATTAATTAGGGGTAGGTGCTGGACACTAAACTTAAATAATTTACTATTCCCACTCCAGTTACTATTAATTCAGAGTAAGTACTGGACACTAAAATTATTTAATTTACTATTCCTACTCCAGTTAGTATTAATTACGGGTAGGTGCTGGACACTAAACTTAATTAATTTACTATTCCCACTCCAGTTAGTATTAATTCTGGGTAGGTGCTGGACAATAAAATTATTTAATTTACTTTTCCCCCTCCAGTTAGTATTAATTAGGGGTAGGTGCTGGACACTAAACTTAATTAATGTACTAATCCCACTCCAGTTAGTATTAATTAGGGGTAGGTGCTGGACACTAAACTTAACTAATTTACTATTCCCACTCCAGTTAGTAATAATTAGGGGTAGGTGCTGGACACTAAACTAAATTAATTTACTATTCCCACTCCAGTTAATATTAATTAGGGGTAGATGCTGGACACTAAACTTAATTCTCTTACTATTCCCACTCCAGTTAGTATTAGTTAAAGGTAGGTGCTGGACACTAAACTTAATTAATTTACTATTCCCACTCCAGTTATTATTAATTAGAGATAGGTGCTTGACACTAAACTTAAATAATGTACTATTCCCACTTCAGTTACTATTAATTCTGAGTAAGTGCTGGACACCAAGGGGCCGATTCCGATTCAGGCAGGAAATCTCTCCGACTGAGCCGGACCCGGAGAGATTTCCGACCGAATCGGACCCTAGCAGTCCGACCGAACGAGTACGATGCGTTTGCATGCTATCGGACTCGATTCGGTCGGACTCCCATTGAAGTCAATGGGAGCTGGTCGTACAACGCGTACGCGGGCTCCCATTGACTCAATGGGTGCGAGGCAAACAAGGGCGCCCCCTATAGCGTGTACGCGTCGAAGCGGGTCGCGCCGTACACGCACAGGTAGGGGGGACCCATGGGTCCCCCCTGTGTGCGACTCACGCGGCTAGGCATACAGGGGGGTCCAACACGGACCCCTAAAGTGCGGCTCCGACTGCTCTTTCGAGCCGGATGGCGCGAGTCGGTCAGACTGCTCGCGGCGCGCATCGTACTTACCCGGCCGTGCGAGTCGGTCGGAGCGGTTGAGTCCCGCGAACGAGTCGGTCGGCGATTTCGCGTACCTTCGCATCGTACTCGCTCGCCCGGACGCACGTCCGACTCGGTCGGAAACTGGGCGTCCGAATCGGATCCGGTAAAGCCGAATCCGATTCGGAGCCCTACCGGCCGAGATCGGAATCGACCCCCAAAATTATTTAATGTACTATTCCCACCCCAGTTAGTATTATTAAGGGGTAGGTGCTGGACCTTAAACTTAATTAATGTACTATTCACACTCCAGTTAGTATTAATTAGGGGTAGGTGCTGGACACTAAACTTAATTAATTTACTATTCCAACTCCACTTAATATTAATTAGAGGTAGGTGCTGGACACTAAACTTAATTAATTTACTATTCCCACTCCAATTAGTATTAATTCAGGGTAAATACTGGACACTAAAATTATTTAATCTACTATTCCCACTCCAGTTAGTATTAATTAGGGGTAGATGCTGGTCACTAAACTTAATGTAATATTCCAAATCCAGTTAATATTAATTCAGGGTTTGTGCTGGACACTAAAATTATTTAATTGACTATTCCCACTCCAGTTAGTATTAATTAGGGGTAGGTGCTGGACACTAAACTTAATTAATTAACTATGCCCACTTCAGTTAGTATTAATTAGGGGTAGGTGCTGCAAACTGAACTTTATTAATTTACTATTCCTACTCCATTTCTTATTAGTTACAGGTAAGTGATGGACACTAAAATTAATTAATTAACTATACCCACAGAAATTACTGTAAATTAAAAGGAGTTGCCAGACTTTTGACATATATATTTTTGTTTTCATATTAAAATTAATATAATGACTAACTGCACTATTCCTAAAATTCCAAATATTTGACAACACCTATAATAAATTACTACACTATATAATTGAATGCACTTCATATTTTTCATATGGTATAAATGTAAAATATACATTTTTAGGTAATTTTTAAATATTAATATATTTTAATACATTTTTAATTTCACATAGAAATAATATAATATCTACATTAAATTCCTAAATATAAATATTTCAATGTTAATTTGTAATTTTTAAAACAGAAATTATAATTTTGATTGAAAATTACAAACATTTTTACTTTATTTTTAATAAAAAAATTTATTCTTATCAAATGAAATATTAAATAATTTTCAAATATACTACTTTTTTACCTTCTTAAAATGTATTAATTATTAATAATTAAATAAAGATAAATATTAATTGATCAAAAATTTACACTGTAAACACATTATTTTTCAATTTTTTTTAAATAATAATAGTTTCTAATTTAAAAAATATTTTTAATAAATGTATAAAACAGTAACCAACATTACATCCTATAAACACAACTCCAAAATTATAAAACAATACATGCAATATACAAATATAATATAACCAAATTTGAATATATAATTGTCAAATATTTATTACATTTCATTTAATAATTTATAAAACACTCCCCACCCTTATCCCCTATAAACCCAACATCCCACTACTAATTTTTTTATCAAAGTTCGAAATATATTTTCTAAATTATAAAATTTAATTTCGAATTTAGTATAAATTTAAATGAATTATTTTAAAACACTCCCCACCCTTATCCCCTATAAACCCAACATCCCGCTCCTAAAAAATATTTTTGTTAGTTCGAAAATATACATTATAAATTATAAAATAAAATTTCGAATTTATTACAAATTTCAATGAATTAGTTTAAAACACTCCCCACCCTTATCCCCTATAAACCCAACATCCAGCTCCTAAAAATATTTTTCTAAATTCGAAATTAATATTTAGAAATTATAAATTTAAATTTCGAATTTATTAAAATTAAAATCAATTATTTTAAAACACTCACCACCCTTATCCCCTATACACCCAACATCCCGCTCCAAGAAAATATTTTTCTAAATACAAATTAATATTTATAAATTATAAATTAAAATTTCGAATTTATTAAAATTAAAATCAATTATTTTAAAACACTGCCCACCCTTATCCCCTCTAAACCCAACATCCCGCTCCTAAAAAATATTTTACAAATTAAATTTTTTATAACATTAACTAACTATAATTAAACTACAAACAAACTATAAATACATAACAAAATAGTACAAAAATGATATTTTAACATAACGATATTTTAATAGTCGACATTACATACTTCGATATTTTAAACAACACTTAAAATCGATATTTTTAACATCGATATACACAACATCGATATTTAGTACTATTGATATACTACTTTAATTTATGGCACCCTGGTTAGCCTGATCTAGGGCGATAGTGGGGATCAATTTTTGTCCGGGTGGTGGGTCCAACCTAATGCTAGGGATAGCAGCTTGTGCTGCCTCGCAACTAGCATTCTCAGTCCCCCGAGTTGTTACTCCTTAATTGCCTACCTAGGCCTCAAACAATGTTGCCAACTTATTCACCCGTCCTATCAGAGAACTGAGCTCATCCTTCACACTAGCCCTAACTTGAACCTGTAGGTCCACCACCAGATTTGTCACCCATGCTGGGTGCTCTATGGCTACGGGTGAGCAACCAGATATTCCCCCTCCCCAATGTCTACAGTGTTCAATGTCTCTTCTACACACTTCTGCCGTTTTGCCCCAGATCTCACAGCTGACTTAAATTTCCCTTTTTTGCAGGCCATGGGGGAGCAGCCCCCGGATGCGGATCATTGTTAGATGTTTCATGTGTCGTCACACGACCCTTTGGTTGAGCCTTAGAAGAGTTAATGGCTGAAGCTGATGAAGTACATGAGGCATCAAGGTCTGTGAAGGGAAGGTCTAAGATCGGAGTTAACAATAGTCGCCTTTCGGTCAGTTCAATTTTGGTGGCCACCACACCTTTGGCCCTCTGAAGCATCCTATCAATAGAAGTCGCTTACAATGTTGAGGAGGTTTGCAGGAGTGTAATTTGCTTTTTTTCAACACAAGTTCGCTTCCCCATTGACTCAACAACAAAGTACGTGCTCTCCAGGGAGAAGAAACACTAACCTCAGCTCAAGCGATGACTGGGGGTCAAGTCCAGGTGGCTCCTGGCGCGTTGGTTACTTGCGTAGGCGGCATGGCAGCTGCAAAGGACCCTGAGGATTGTAGTCTCTCCCCCTGCTCCAACACGATCGGGCTCCCGCGCTGTGGGACACCTGTGCTGATTTTAAACACCTCCTGGTGCATTGATTGCTTGCGTGGGCAGCGTGGCAGCCACAAAGGACCCTGGGGATTGTAGTCTCTCCCCCTGCTCCAACATGATCGGGCTCCCGTGCTGCGGGACACCCGTGCCGATTTTAAACGCCACCTGGTGCGTTGACTGCTTGCATGGGGGGCATGGCAGCAGCAAAGTACCCTGGGGATTGTAGTCTCTCCCCCTGCTCCAACACCTCTTCGGAGGAAGAGCAACACACCAGCTTGCAAGTTTGGAAGTTGCACAAAATACAGCGCGTCACCCTCCCCAGCAGTTCCAATATCATTGTGGTAACACTGCTGCAAGGGGAGAGAGGAAGTAGTATTCACTGCTTGAAGGAGATTCACAAGTGCACTTACCATCTACACATTCCCTTTGAAAGGCTGCCGCTGCAGACATGTAGATCACAGGCCAACAGGATTGGGACAACACTGGGTGTACGAGTGCCCAATTACTTAATGGGCGTTCGCATACCAATGTGGAGCAGCTTCAGGGGCAGCGCATGGTGTAACGCAAGACGGAGGAGAGGCCAAGAGCGTACTCTAATGGGAGTGGACATCAGAACTTTAAAACAGGCCCCCAGGTGAAACACTCTCTGTTGTGAAACCGGCACTGATAAAAGCCACACGGCTGAAACACGTCTGCCCCAGCGTTTCACAGACTCAAGAATTTCACGCTATGTGCAATATTTTATGGAAATAAATACCACTTGTTGCTTCACCCGAGCAGTGTCGGACCTGTTCCTTGGTGAGTGGGGTGTTGATTTCATGTCCAGCCAGTTTGCAGGCACTGGCAACCGGCACGCCCTCTCGGTCAGGAGCAACGCGCCAGCTTGCAAGTTTGGAAGTTGTATGAAATACAGCGCGTCGCCCCCCCAGCTGTTCAAATATCATTGTGGTAACACTGCTGCAAGGGGAGAGAGGAATCAGTATTCACTGCATGAAGGGGATTCACAAGTGGTCTTACCATCTACACATTCCCTTTGAAAGGCTGCAGCGGCAGACATGTAGACCGCAGGCCAACAGTATTGGGACGCCACTGGGTGTACGAGTACCCAATTACTTAATGGGCGTTCGCATCGGGACTCGCATACCGATGTGGAGCAGCTTCAGGGGCAGCGCATGGTGTAACTGCAAGGCGGAGGTGGGGCCAAGAGCGTACTCCAATGGGAGTGGACATCAGAACTTTAAAACAGGCTCCGAGGTGAAGCACTCTCTGTTGTGAAACCGGCACTGATGAAAGCCACACGGCTGAAATGCACCTGCCCTAGCGTTTCACGGACTCAAGAATTTTACGCTATGCGCAATATTGTATGGAAATAAATACCACTTGTTGCTTCACCCGAGCAGTGTCGGACCTGTTCCTTGGTGAGTGGGGTGTTGATTTCATGTACAGCCAGTTTGCAGGCACTGGCAACCGGCAAGCCCTCTCGGTCAGGAGAAACGCACCAGCTTGCAAGTTTGGAAGTTGTGCGAAATACAGCGCGTCGCCCTCCCAGCAGTTCAAATATCATTGTGGTAACACTGCTGCAAGGGGAGAGAGGAAGTAGTATTCACTGCTTGAAGGAGATTCACAAGTGCACTTACCATCTACACATTCCCTTTGAAAGGCTGCCGCTGCAGACATGTAGATCGCAGGCCAACAGGATTAGGACAACACTGGGTGTACGAGTGCCCAATTACTTAATGGTCGTTCGCATACCAATGTGGAGCAGCTTCAGGGGCAGCGCATGGTGAAACTGCAAGACGGAGGAGAGGCCAAGAGCGTACTCTAATGGGAGTGGACATCAGAACTTTAAAACAGGCCCCCAGGTGAAACACTCTCTGTTGTGAAACCGGCACTGATGAAAGCCACATGGCTGACACACGTCTGCCCTAGCGTTTCACAGACTCAAGAATTTTACGCTATGCGCAATATTTTATGGAAATAAATACCACTTGTTGCTTCACCCGAGCAGTATCGGACCTGTTCCTTGGTGAGTGGGGTGTTGATTTCATGTTCAGCCAGTTTGCAGGCACTGGCAACCGGCACGCCCTCTCGGTCAGGAGCAACGCGCCAGCTTGCAAGTTTGGAAGTTGTACGAAATACAGCGCGTCGCCCCCCCAGCAGTTCAAATATCAGTGTGGTAACACTGCTGCAAGGGGAGAGAGGAATCAGTATTCACTGCATGAAGGGGATTCACAAGTGGTCTTACCATTTACACATTCCCTTTGAAAGGCTGCCGCGGTAGACATGTAGACTGCAGGCCAACAGTATTGGGACACCACTGGGTGTACGAGTGCCCAATTACTTAATGGGCGTTCGCATACCAATGTGGAGCAGCTTCAGGGGCAGCGCATGGTGTAACTGCAAGGTGGAGGTGGGGCCAAGAGCGTACTCCAATGGGAGTGGACATCAGAACTTTAAAACAGGCTCCGAGGTGAAACACTCTCTGTTGTGAAACCGGCACTGATGAAAGCCACACGGCTGAAATGCACCTGCCCTAGCGTTTCACGGACTCAAGAATTTTACGCTATGCGCAATATTTTATGGAAATAAATACCACTTGTTGCTTCACCCGAGCAGTGTCGGACCTGTTCCTTGGTGAGTGGGGTGTTGATTTCATGTTCAGCCAGTTTGCAGGCACTGGCAACTGGCACGCCCTCTCGGTCAGGAGCAACGCGCCAGCTTGCAAGTTTGGAAGTTGTACGAAATACAGCGCATCGCCCCCCCAGCAGTTCAAATATCATTGTGGTAACACTGCTGCAAGAGGAGAGAGGAAGTAGTATTCACTGCTTGAAGGAGATTCACAAGTGCACTTACCATCTACACATTCCCTTTGAAAGGCTGCCGCTGCAGACATGTAGATCGCAGGCCAACAGGATTGGGACAACACTGGGTGTACGAGTGCCCAATTACTTAAAGGGCGTTCGCATACCAATGTGGAGCAGCTTCAGGGTCAGCGCATGGTGTAACTGCAAGACGGAGGAGAGGCCAAGAGCGTAGTCTAATGGGAGTGGACATCAGAACTTTAAAACAGGCCCCCAGGTGAAACACTCTCTGTTGTGAAACTGGCACTGATGAAAGCCACACGGCTAAAACACGTCTGCCCTAGCGTTTCACAGACTCAAGAATTTTACGCTATGCCCAATATTTTATGGAAATAAATACCACTTGTTGCTTCACCCGAGCAGTGTCGGACCTGTTCCTTGGTGAGTGGGGTGTTGATTTCATGTTCAGCCAGTTTGCAGGCACTGGCAACCGGCACGCCCTCTTGGTCAGGATCAACGCACTAGCTTGCAAGATTGGAAGTTGTACGAAATACAGCACGTCACCCCCCCAGCAGTTCAAATATCATTGTGGTAACACTGCTGCAAGGGGAGAGAGGAAGCAGTATTCACTGCATGAAGGGGATTCACAAGTGGTCTTACCATCTACACATTCCCGTTGAAAGGCTGCCGCGGCAGACATGTAGACCGCAGGCCAACAGTATTGGGACACCACTGGGTGTACGAGTGCCCAATTACTTAATGGGTGTTCGCATCTGGACTCGCATACCGACGTGGAGCAGCTTCAGGGGCAGCGCATGGTGTAACTGCAAGGCAGAGGTGGGGCCAAGAGCGTACTCCAATGGGGGTGGACATCAGAACTTTAAAACAGGCCCCAGGTGAAACACTCTCTGTTGTGAAACCGGCACTGATGAAAGCCACACGGCTGAAACACGTCTGCCCTAGCGTTACACGGACTCAAGAATTTTACGCTATGCGCAATATTTTATGGAAATAAATACCACTTGTTGCTTCACCCGGGCAGTGTCAGACCTGTTTCTTGGTGAGTGTTATGTTCTGTTAATTTTGATTTATAAGGCGCAACAGCTACCCAAAAAGGCTTTCCCGGCGCCAGCCTGAAAGGAACAGAAGGGGGGAGAGATTATTGATTAAATAACCAGGTTTTTAGGCATTTACGAAAGTTCTCATAGACAGTTTCGTTGTGGAGCGACAGGGGGAGAGAGTTCCATAAGGAGGGACCTAAATAGGCAAAAGATCGACCGCCCATGCGATACAGTCTAATTCTAGGGACCGAGAACTTGGCCTGGGTGTCAGAGCAGAGGGAGCATGGAGGCAAATAAGGGTGGACCAGAGCTTGCAGGTATTGGGGGCCACTCCAGACTTTATTTTAAACATGTAGCTCAGGGCTTTGAACTTGATTCGGTTTTCTACCCTGAGCCAATGAAGGTCACGCAGAGAGCCAGAGATAGAGGCAGCTCTGGGAACCTGACAAATCAGTCTGGTGGCAGAATTCTGCACCGCCTGAAGCTTGCTTGTCACATCCTTATTAGTCCCTAGATAAAGAATGTTGCCGTAGTCCAGTCTCGAGGTGACAAGAGCCTGGACCATGGTTCTCTGGGTAAGACTGGGCAGCATCCAAATAATCTTTTTAAGCCATTATAGAATAGTGAAACAAGTTGCAGCCACCTTCACAGCTTGCTGTCTCATAGATAATAAATCATCAATGATGAAGCCTAAGTTGCAAATTTGGCAAGAGGGCTGAGGGAGAGCAACCATTTCAGTAGGCCAATGTTGGGGACCCCAAAGATCCTTATTCCTCCCCAGAATCAGAACCTCTGTTTTCTCTCCATTGAGTCTGAGAAAATTGGCCTGCATCCAGGAAGCAATTTTACTCAAACCCAACTGGAGAGCAGATGTCTCATACACCCTCTCTGTAGAGAGAGAGAAGATAATCTGGGTGTCGTCAGCATAGGAGAACAGGGACAGCCCAGCCTCCTCTGCAATGTCAGCCAGAGGTCCGACATACACGTTAAATAATAAAGGGCTAAGAATGGAGCCCTGGGGTACCCCATAGGGAGAGGAATGAATGTCAGAACTGGCCGTTGGGGAGAAAACATGGAACGTCCGGTCAGTAAGAAAAGAGATAAGCCAGTTGAGTGCTGGCCCAGTAACACCCAAAGATCGTAAGGCTTTCATTAACACGGTGTGAGACACCGTATCAAAAGCTGCACTCAAATCAAGTAGTATAAGAGCCACCGTGTCTCCAGAATCTAAAAGATGTTGCAGCCTTTCCGTGACTCCAAGAATGGTAGTTTCAGTCGAGAAACCGGCTCTAAAGCCCGACTGAGATGGATGTAAAAATATTTGTGACTCGACTAGTACTGGGCATAATACTTTGCTACGCTCACGAAGCATGCAAAGTTTGTGCTACTACGCACTACGCAAATTGCACGTAGCAGAGTGAATAACTGTACTAATAAACGTAGCGTAGCAGGAGTATAATAAACTCCTTCAAATGCTTTGATAAAGCAATTTTTTATGCTAAAAAGCATATAACCAATTCACAAAAATGAATGTTGACAATAAAATATCAAGCAATGAGAGAGGTGATGATTTTGGAGTCCCCCTAACCTAGGGGAGGACCAAGCAGATGCCTTGAACACAAAAAGCATATCATGTGAACGATTCAATGGTGGTCCCTTCCTCCTAGGACCACCCCAAGCATAGTTATGGGCAAAATACAATCCCAACCAAAGGCCTGCAAAGCATTATGGGACGAGATTAGCAGTGGGCAGTGAATATTATAGTGTCAATATCAAAATAATTCTACAAAGAGCTGCAGTTCAACTGAGTCGTCACTGGGTGTCGTCCCTCAAGAGTGAAATGCAAAAGTATTGAAAACCTTTCATGAAGCTTTTGCATTTGACTCGTGAGGACGACACTCAGTGACGACTAGTTGAACTGCAGCTCTTTGTAGAATTATTTTGATATTGGACACTATAATATTCACTGCCCACTGCTAATCTCGTCCCATAATGCTTTGCAGGGCCTTAGTTGGGATTGTATTTTGCCCATAACTGTGCTTGGGGTGGTCCTAAGAGGATGGGACCACCACCTAATCATTCAATAAGATGTGCTTTTTGTTTTCAAGACATCTGCTTAGTTCTCTCCTAAGTTAGCGAGGATACCAAAATCATCACCTCTCTCACTGCTTTTTGTTTTCACTTTAGTGAAATGACTATATGCAATTTTAGCATATAAAGACAGAGATATTTATTTTATCTTAACTTGCACTGTACAAGTTTGCTTTTGGTAATTATTGTACAGTGCAGTGAGTCAAGCACACAGCTAGCACTACGCCCAGGCTTAATAATAATAACAAACTCCTTCAAATGCTTTGGTAAAGCAATTTTTTATGCTAAAAGCATATAACCAATTCACAAAAATGAATTTTGACATATCAAGCAATGAGAGAGGTGATGATTTTGGAGTCCCCCTAACCTAGGGGGAGGACTAAGCAGATGCCTTGAACACAAAAAGCATATCATGTGAACGATTCAATGGTGGTCCCTTCCTCCTAGGACCACCCCAAGCACAGTTATGGGCAAAAATACAATCCCAACCAAAGGCCCTGCAAAGCATTATGGGACGAGATTAGCAGTGGGCAGTGAATATTATAGTGTCCAATATCAAAATAATTCTACAAAGAGTTGCAGTTCAACTAGTCGTCACTGGGTGTCGTCCCTCACGAGTCAAATGCAAAAGCTTCATGAAAGGTTTTCAATACTTTTGCATTTCACTCTTGAGGGACGACACCCAGTGACGACTAGTTGAACTGCAGCTCTTTGTAGAATTATTTTGATATTGGACACTATAATATTCACTGCCCACTGCTAATCTCGTCCCATAATGCTTGCAGGCCTTGGTTGGGATTGTATTTTTGCCCATAACTGTGCTTGAGGTGGTCCTAGGAGGAATCGTTCAATAAGATGTGCTTTTTGTTTTCAAGACATCTGCTTGGTTGTTGGTTCTCTCCTAAGTTAGTGAGGATACCAAAATCATCACCTCTCTCACTGCTTGTTAACTTTTGTTTTCACTTTAGTGAAATGACTATATGCATTTTTAGCATATAAAGACAGAGATATTTATTTTATCTTAACTTGCACTGTACAAGTTTGCTTTTGGTAATTATTGTACAGTGCAGTCAAGCACACAGCTACGCACTACGCAATTTGCATAGCTACGTGTAGTTGAAGCTGTACTTCACGTAGCTACGTGAAGTGCTACTACGCAAACTACGCCCGGGCTTAGACTCGACAAACTGAGTTAGCTGTAAATTAATATGCCTTTCTAGAATGTTTGAGAAGGCCGGAAGCAATGAAATAGGCCGGTAGTTTGAAAGCTGATCAGGGTCAGCATTAGCCATCTTCAGGAGAGGAAGCACCATTGCGTATTTCCACTCTGGGGCAACCGTTGCTTCCTGTAAGGAGGCATTCAAAAGTTGCATGATTATAATGAGTGGGCTGTTGATTTCATGTTCAGCCAGTTTACAGGCACTGGCAACCGGCACGCCCTCTCGGTCAGGAGCAACGCGCCAGCTTGCAAGTTTAGAAGTTGTACGAAATACAGCGCAGTTCAGATATCGTTGTGGTAACACTGCTGCAAGGGGAGAGAGGAAGCATTATTCACTGCATGAAGGGGGTTCACAAGTGGTCTTACCATCTACACATTCCCTTTGAAAGGCTGCCGCGGTAGACATGTAGACTGCAGGCCAACGGTATTGGGACACCACTGGGTGTACGAGTGCCCAATTACTTAATGGGCGTTCGCATCGGGACTCGCATACCGACGTGGAGAAGCTTCAGGGGCAGCGCATGGTGTAACTGCAAGGCGGAGGTAGGGCCAAGAGCGTACTCCAATGGGAGTGGACATCAGGATTTTAAAACAGGCCTCCAGGTGAAGCACTCTCTGTTGTGAAACCGGCACTGATGAAAGCCACACGGCTGAAATGCGCCTGCCCTAGCGTTTCACGGACTCAAGAATTTTTCGCTATGCGCAATATTTTATGGAAATAAATACCACTTGTTGCTTCACCCGAGCAGTGTCGGACCTGTTCCTTGGTGAGGGTGGTGTTGATTTCACGTTCTGACAGTTTGCAGGCACTGGCAACCGGCACACCTTCTCGGTCAGGAGCAACACGCCAGCTTTCAAGTTGTACAAATTACAGCGCGTCGCCCTCCCAGCAGTTCAAATATCATTGTGGTAACACTGCTGCAAGGGGAGAGAGGTAGCAGTATTTACTGCATAAAGGGGACTCACAGGTGGACTTACCATCTACACATTCCATTTGAAAGGCTGCCACAGCGGACATGTAGACCGCAGGCCAACAGTATTGGGACACCACTGGGTGTACGAGTGCCCAATTACTTAATGGGCGTTGGCATCGGGACTCGCATTCCGACGTGGAGCAGCTTCAGGGGCAGCGCATGGTATAACTGCAAGGCGGAGGTGAGGCCAAGAGCGTACTCTAATGGGATTGGACATCAGACCTTTAAAACAGGCCCCCAGGTGAAACACTGTCTGTTGTGAAACCAGCACTGATGAAAGCCACATTGCTGAAACGTGTCTGTCCTTGCGTTTCACGGACCCAAGAATTTTACACTATGTGCAATATTTTATGGAAATAAATACCACTTGTTACTTCACATGAGCAGTGTCGGCTCAATTCAGCTGCTGTCTTGAAAGTTTCGGGGTAATCCATTAAGCTGGAGTAGACAAAAAGGGGTGGGTCCCAAATGCATTTTCCCCTTGTTAATTTGCATAGAAAACTTTAGACACGGCTATAAATAGATAGAAAGATAGATAGAGCGATAGATAGATAGATAGATAGATTTATTTATTTATTTATTTATTTATTTATTTATGTATTTATTTATCTACACGCACAAGAAAGGTTGCCCTCAGAAGAAGGTGCGCTCCCAAACAAATTCCAATTATTTATTCTGAAATGCAGCAATGCCAGCAACATATAGAGAATTCTTATTTCTTCTTTCAGAGGCCTAATGCGTTTCGGACTTCCCCAGTCCTTGCTCATTGGCCAAATACATGACAGTTCAGCAGATTGATTGCATGCACCTGTTCAACAAGTTCTACCCTGAAGTGGGCCTCTTAAAGTGAGTATCACAACAAGTCCATGTTGGTATAAGTAGTCCTGCAAATTTCATTTTAGCCCAAGTGGATTTGCTGAAGCCAAACATGAAATTAAAACACAGTTAATCACTATCCAGTGAGCAAATTCAAAGTAACATTACCGGGTTTGCTGGGAATCTCCTGAACCTGTTGTTCCAAATGTGACAAAATACACTACACACTACTCTACACCTCGAGACTCTGCGCCACAACACTTTGGACAATGACACTCTACAACACAATACTCTATGGTACAACACTCTATGCCCCTCCACTCTATGACACTCTACTCTACTGTATTCCCCTCCCACTCTACAATGCTCCACTTCACTCAGCCACTATACATTACTGTACTCTACTCTATGCCACTCTACCACACTGTACTCCACTCTATGACACTCTATGCAAATCCATGCAAGTTTACTCCACTCTACTCTATGACACAGTACTCTACTCCACTCTACTCTACTACTCCACTCTATGCCACTCTGCTCTATGACACTCTACAACACTCCACTCTACAACACTCCACCCTATGACAGTGTACTCAACTACACTCTCCTCTCCTCCACTCTACTCAGTGACATTCCACTGGATGACACTCTACTTCACTCTATGCCACTCCACTCTATAACACCCCACTCCACGCCACTCTATGATACTGTACTCAATGATACTCCACTCAATGACACTTCACTCTGTGACACTCCACTGTACAACACTCCACTCTATGACACTTCAGCCTATAGCACTCCACTCTATGCCACTCTATGCCACTCCTATCTACTCTATGACATGCCACTCCATTCTATGCCACTCCAGTCTACCCCACTCTACTCCACTTTACGACACGCAGCTTCACTCTACTCTACTGTACAAAACGCCACTCCACTTTATGACACGCCATTCACCACTATGACTCTCCACTCCACTATTTGACACTCCACTCAATGACACCCTACTCCACTCTATGATGCACCACTCCACTCTATGATATGTCACTACACTCTACGCCCCTTCACTCTACACCACTCCACTCTAAGACCCTCTAACACATGTCACTCTATGACATGCCACTCCATGCTATGCTACAACATTCTCCTCCACTCTATGCCACTCCAGTCTGCTCTATGACTATGCAACTCCATGCCACTCCATGCCAGTTTACTCCACTCTACTCTATGACACAGTTCTCCACTCTAGTCCACTTATCCATTCTATGCCACTCCACTCTATGACACTCTATGACACTCCACTCTACAACACTCCTCTCTACAACACTGCACTCTATGTCGTGTGCACACTATGACACTCTCCTCTCTTCCACTCTGCTTTACAACACTCCACTTGATGACACTCTGCAGTACAACACTCTACTCCACTCCATGCTACTCCACTATATAACACTGAACTACACTCAGCCATTCTACGATACTGTACTCGATGACACTCCACTGAATGACACTCCACTGTGCAACACTCCACGACACTCCAGCCTATAGCACTCCACTCTATGCCACTTCATTCTACTCTATGACATGCCACTCCACTCTATGCCACTCCACTCTGCCCCTCTGTACTACACTCTATGATACTCTGTGACATGTCATTCCACTCCACTGTACAAAATGCCACTCCACTCTATGACACACCACTCCACTCTACAACAAGCCACTCCTCTCTATGAAACTCTACGACCCCATCACTCTACACCACTCCACTCTAAGGCCCTTTGTGATATGTCACTCTATGAAATGCCAATCCACTCTATGCTACAACAAGCCACTCCACTCTATCCCACTCTAGTCTACTCTATGACATGCCACTCCATTCTTTGCAACTCCATGCCAGTTTACTCCACTCTACTCAATGACACAGTACTCCACTCTACTACACTGATCCACTTTATGACACTTTACGACACTCCACTCTACAACACTTCTCTCTGCAACACTCCATCTATGACAGTGCACTCTACGACACTCTCCTCTCCTTCACTCCACTCTACTCTACGGCGCTCCACTCAATGACACTCTACTCTACAACATTCTACTCCACTCCACTCTACAACACTGCATGACACTTCAGCCGATAGCACTCCACTCTATGCCACTCTATGCCACTCCACTTTCAATCAATCCACTCCACTCTGACACTCCACTCCATTCTACGACACTCAATTCCACTCCACTCAATGACATGCTACTCCACTCTATGACACAACAATGCACTCTTTGATATGTCACTCCACTCTCTGTCACTTCACTGTACTCTACTCCACTCTAAGACCCGTAAATCTACGACATGCCACTCCATTCTATGCTACAACACGCCACTCCAGTATACTCTATGACATGTCACTCATACTCTCTGGTTTGGTGTGTCCTGAAGCCGTAAGCTGGCTGAATAGTTCTTTTAATGACCTTGGGACACAAATGTTGTCCTCATGTATTATTGCAATTGTAAATGCATTTATGGTTTACAAAACATGCTTTCAGTACTTCATCCCTAATCATTATCTGAACACATAAAAGACAGAAGACAAAAAGCGGCTGACCATATGTTATGCACTACAATCTCTATTCAGTATACAATAAGCTTTCTGTGCATAGCACCTCCGGAGCCTGCCACAATAAAACTCCACTGTAGTCCAGAGCAGAAGTTATTTCTGTTATGGAGGGTGCACCAGAGACGAAATCAAAACCATCAGGATAAGTCCAAAAAGTTTCTTTTTATTCTTCAAAAAAAGTCAGAATACGGACATCAGCCAACGCGTTTCGTTCAATAAGAACTTCATCAGGGCGTTTAATATTGATGAGAATAGAATAATCCAAAATGTCTTTAAATTACAAGGATGAAGTATACGTTGTAAAGTACAAGAGAACCCCAAGTTCCTGGGTAATTGCTGTACCATCCAGCATTGATACTCTGCAATGGTTCCTTCATAAAGTGACGATGTTGTCAGTATAAGACGCTGAACACATACTTTGCAAAGGAGTCCATTAATCAAGAAAACATTTCTACTGTTGTTTAATGTTTACTGAACCTTATAGCACAATGATCCAGTCATGAGTAAGTACTATTCTCGACATTATGAAGTCTTAGCAATCCGATAGATGACTAACACTTTTTTGACTCAGACTTTTGCACATTATCCACTCTTGTGCCTTGTAGCACCTTCCAACTTGTTTTGTTATGATTTTTGATGAAGCTCCCCTTGTTTTGTTATGGTATATGTTAATATGCATACATTCTGAATAATTGTTTTACCCTCACTAACCATGTATATTAATCTAATATATAATAATGTGTAGAAAAACTCAACCAAGTTGTGTGAACTCTGCAGAGCCCATCTGTCAAGTACTTGCATTCCCAATCTTTGCAGAGATTAGTCAACATTACTCTTCTATGTCAGTGAACCACACCCTCAATAGGTCTTGCTTGTCTATCACATCCCCGAGTCATGAAAGCAGTGATCTTGTTCTAGAATACACTCTTTCCTGTCAGAAAAATGTGCCACCAAAAGACGTTGTTAAAGTGCACGTCCTTCCTCAAGTTTCCTTCCAACTCGGGCACCTTCATTATTGTGGATCAGCATTATTGGCTTTGAAATGATTAAATATAAGAAATCTTAGTCTTACAAAAGGTGCTCTTCAGGGCTCCTATCACATCCTTGTTCCGCAGGCTGTAGATCAGTGGGTTCAACATTGGTATCACTACCATGTAGAAGACAGACACCACCTTATTCTCCTTTGCTGAAAAGGTTGAGTTTGGCCTTAAATAAATTGATATGATGGTGCCATAGAACATTAAGACACAGGTGAAGTGTGAGGCACAGGTAGAACAAGCTCGATGCCTCCCAGCTGCAGTGCGGATCCTCATCACGGTAAGCAGTATGTACATGTAGGATATGAAAACAACAGTGAATGAACTCAACATTATGAAAGAGGAAAGCGATAAGTGGGCCAATTCACTGATGGAGATGTTGGAGCAAGAGAGCTTCAGAAAAGCAGGGTAATCACAAACAAAGTGCTGAATCAAATTAGGCCCACAAAAGGATAATAGCGATACGCAGCCTGCATGAATGAGGGAGTGAGAAAAACCTCCAACAAATGACCCGGAGATCAGCCAAACACAAACACTCTTCTTCATTGTAATTGAATAGACCAAAGGTTTACAAATAGCAATATAGCGATCAAATGCCATCACTGCTAAGAGAAAGAACTCACTGCTACCAAATGCCACAAAAAAGAAGAGTTGTGCAACACAGCCCACAAAAGAGATAGTCTTCTTCTCACTAAGAAAGTCTGCCAGCATTTTTGGGACAGTGACAGAGGAATAGCCAAGATCTATGAAAGACAGTGAGCCAAGGAAGTAGTACATGGGCATGTGTAGACGACGGTCAACATAAATGATGATTAGTGTGCAAGTGTTTCCTAGCAGGGTGAGGATATAGATTGATAAGATGAACAGGAAGAGTAAAACCCCCAGATGTGGGTCTTTGGTGAGTCCAGCAAGGATGAATTCAGTCACAGTACTGTGGTTTCTTGGTTCCATGGCTGCAGACACAGATCTATGCCTATGGAAAGAGCAATAAAAGTATAATTCAGACCAACATGTTAAGCTTCTTGGCTTGAATCCACTAACACTTAACTGTAAACCTACTTTGAAGATGTTTAAAGAATAAATACAGAGGATACAGAGGAAATGTAACACTCATGTTGGCAGAAGTACAAAATGTGAAATATTGAAAAGACAGATATAGCATTGAACATGGATCTCCCAGATGACCATGTTTCACACGTTAATGGGGCATTTTAAATGAAGAACCATATCACCCTTACCCCTGAGGTCTGACTATAGCCTTAGCATGGGTCCTTTTTTCAGGGATTTCTTCCATCCTCATTGATTTTCATTACAAAAGACACTTTACCTGGCTGAATTGCCGATTTTTCTTTAACAGCTCTTCATTCTCTGTTCTTAATTTTTCTGGCATTTGGTTATTACATTGGTATTCCTTTTCTGTCACTTAAATTTGATTTTCTGATTTTTCAGTACTTAGGATATTACTGCTACTACTCTTTTTAAACTAAATATGATGACAGATGACCATTACAAGTTCCACAGAATAAGGATCTGATAATATTTGTGTAACTGTTCGTCGATCTTAATAGGCTGTTCAGGTAAGTGTTTCACTTTACCAAATTCTCTGCTGTGTCCTTGAACAGCTGCACTCATTGGCACTCCCAGTGATGTAAATGGGATACAATCAAAAGTAGAGAGGGAGGAAGAGGAGTACCTGGGTTCGCCCTCCTCAATTATATATTTATAGAAAAAACAAAGAACCCAGTAAATTTGGAAGAGATAACGATGGACATAACCTCCACAATAAGAGAAAAACTCTGTTTTTCTTAAAGATCCCTCACCCATCAGGTTTCCCCTTGGTGGCATGCTTAATCATTGGGGTTCTTCTCGATCCTGCTGCGGATCGAGGCATGCTTCATCAGACGGAATATGTGGGAGCACTTTTTTGGTGTTTGTGTCTATGATGAGGACAAAGTTGTGGGAGGGGAGTGAAGCATGGGTGCTATACAAAATATAAATGACCTGACTAATGAGTCGTCACTAGTTTATTCCTGCCCCTTGTCGGTAAGATTAAATCAGGGGAAAGAGAATGAAAGGAACGGATATCAATTAATCTATTCTTTGCTTATCTAGTCAACATGTTTCGAGCCCTCCCCCTATTGGCTCTTCATCAGGACCTAGGGAACCTAGTTCCTATCGGTACCACTCCTCACAAAAGTTCCTAAATAGGAAACGATCAAGATGCAAGCCATGCAAATCACACAACCTACATACGATTTTATTCACAGGATAACGTCACTGCGTTCATTTTTGAGACCGTACTCGTGTATCATGATCACACCAGGGAGGAGGGGGCCTGTAGTCAAACCTTCATGAAGGCTGCAGTGCCAAGGCTGCCTTCATCAAGGTCCCCGGGCAAGCAGATTCAGATGTATTATTCAGAGCTTTTCTTTTATTGTGGAGGTTATGTCCATCGCTATCTCTTCCGAATTTACTGGGTTCTTTTTCTGTGAATGGCATACAGTCAATGAACCAGAGCTGCTCCAGGCAATCCCTGGAAATAAGGAAGACAGCAGTTGGGTCCTTGACCCTAATACCAGATAGCATGTAGTGTGCATAGATTCCAGCGGGCTTTAGATCGGTAATATCCCACATTCAGCACCACAGCGGGAGTAACTCAAGTTGAATCGACCCACCAGGCACCATATGTCATGGTTAGGCTACTTGTATTTCCCTCTACTCTTCCCTCTACTGATATGGGCCAAATGACTGTACATTGCATTTCCATCTGTTGATAATATTTTATATACCAGCAGAGTCAGCATGAGTAGATGCAATCCATGGGGGCGCGGAGACAGCACAAAAACTAATGGATGGAATATCTGACTTATTTTCACCCACTGATAATTAACTCAGACTCACGGGGTGCTGCACATTTTGACAGTCCCAAAGTGCTTCATGGTGCTACTGTGTCTGGGGACATAATAATTGCTCTTGCAGGGCAGGGTTAGCAAGTCAATGGTGTAACATGTAAGAGCTGTATGGGATGAACTGATTTCAGTTGGTCATCTTGGCATCTCCCCATAGGTGGGGACCGCCAGCTACGGATTGCTGTTTCCCTGAAGTTTTGATGTGAAGCATCCTCAGACAGAAAATAATGCATCAGGTCCTGCAGTACATCCTTTGCTACTTTTTTTACCACAACCTTTCTCAGTGGTTGTGATTGGATCCGCACTTTGCTAAACCCACCCCAAACTGTGATAAAGTGGAAATGGGTGGGATGAGAATAGAAGAGCAGGAATCATTACCAAATGGCACTTCAGCTCCTGGAGACAAAATGTGAGATCCAGTTACTTCTTCAGCACCCCAGGAGCATAGGAGGAAAATATGTTGCATGATTTTCTGTCGGGAGGCAGTAATATATAAGTGTGTATGTGAGTGTGTGTGTGTGTGCGTGTATCTGTGTGTGTGTGTGTTTTGGTGTATGTGTTTGGGTGCACACATGCAATTGTGCTGCTATCAATAACAAAGGTGACACTTCTCAATAACCTGATCCCTATCACCTAGTCCCTACACTGACAAACAATGGACAACATAGCAATGTAACTGCCCACATCTGTCACCTTCACATTGTCTTAGGTAGTCTTGCCTTATTGTAGGTATAATTGGTATGAAGGTGTCCACTTGCATAATACTTGCCGTTGACTGCTGGTGGTAATTCTTATTTTTTTTAATTGCAATTGTTTTTATTTAACAGCATGGTGCATAACAAATTTAGCAAAACCAGCACGTTTGCGGACACAGCTCAGATCTAGCCAAATCTCGACAATGAAATGTCCACTTGATCAAAAACACTAAATTCTTGATAAACAAGACATTGTACCAGAACCAACCTTATGAAATCATGTATTTTACACATTCCATCCCCACCCACTCCCCCATTGTCATGTAGTGGTTCCTACCTCATTGTAACTGGAGGTAATCATATACGTTTTGTGAGTATTCTTGGTATGATGTTTCTCACTTATGCTTAATGCTTTTGTTGGCATAATATTAGGAATTTGTTAGTATATTGTACACATGTATCGCACAATAGACTCCTACCCTTGTATAACGCTTGCACTGGCATAATTGTGATAATTATTCATGATCTGGGGTATTTTTGTTACAACGATGCCCATTGTATTTGCCCAGTATTTGCCTAACATTTTGTTGTGAATTCCTTAAGTATTGTTGTGTTGCAGTTGTGTAATAGTGGGACATTTTGGGCATTATTGGGATATGTGTGCCCACCCCTTGTGTAATTTATGTGCTGCCTTTATGGTGGTTTGATTTGATATAAATGCCCATTTGTGTCACAATAGTGTCTCCCACTCATGTAATGGCTGCACTATCAGAAGAGTGGTGATTCTTGATATATTGTACACGTTTTGGCTTGATGGAAATTTCTCCTGCATTACACTTGCTCAAGCGTAATGGTGATAATATTTAAGATAGTGTACGACTTTTTGGCAAGATACTGTTTGTTCTTTTTGTAATGTTTGCAGTAGTACAATGATAGTAATACTTTTTATTTTGTGGTTACTCCAAGCACAATGATGCCCACCTCTAGTGTAATGTTTTATACTCCATAATGATGGTAATTTCTGTCATATTGTTGGCATCCTTGTTTAAAATGGCAGGCAAAAAGATGATCATTTTTAGCAAAATGAGGACGCTTCTGGAATAATGCTGGGCTGGCTTAACATTTCCTACTTTGACTTTTAATGTCTAATCTTGACACAAGTGTACCTATCCCTAGCATTGTGGAAACCTGTGGTATGTGATAGTGATACATGAGGATGCAAAAACTAGGGGCATATTAGCAAGACCCACGTTAAAATTATCTCCGTTTTAGCGGCAAGAAACTGCCGCTAAAACGGCGATAATGGACTTGATAATATGCGTTATAGAATTCCAATAGAAGCCCAGGTTAGATGTGCAGGACATCTAACCTGGGCTTCTATTGGAATTCCATAACGCATATTAGCAAGCCCATTATCGCCGTTTTAGCGGCAGTTTCCTGCCGCTAAAGCGGAGATAATTTTAACGTGGGTCTGCTAATATGCCCTAGTTTTTGTGTGTTTCTTTCCTACATTTGAGAACTTGATTAAAAAGATACTCTAATGTTTTGGATCAAAGGTGTATCTTTCACTACAGATAAACTAATACTTCAGGACAAAAATATTTTTTTCACTAAATTGGTCAATGTGTGTTAGGAAAATCCTGTTTAGTTAATAAAAATGAAAAACTTGTGTTCTACTGCCAAAGGTGTTTAAAACGTAAATATTCAACTACGATATTTGGTAGGGAGCCAAAATTTGTAGATATTGTCTATATTGCTTCATTTGTATTTTCTTTATGAGAAAAGAAATATGCATTGTACATCTTGAAAGACTATATTTTTCTTAAAATTTCAATAGCCTTGGCCTTCATCAACAGATATTTTACAACAATGTTTATTTTACAACTCCATCATGTACAGTAAAGCCACAGCCAACACGTGTTTCACGGTAATCTGACCACTTCTTCAGGGCTTAAATATAATAATATCTTCACGAATTGGTCAAGAGATATCATATATAGAAATCTGACCGGTGTGAATTAGGTATTTTAAAAAGGGCTCTGCAGTGAGTCGGCGTTCTCTGTCTCACCTACTGGGTTCAAGGTAGTGATTTGGGGCCTCATTTATGAAAAGTGACGCATCGCTGCATCAAAACAGCGATGCGTCACTTTTTATTGCGCCCTCCTTGCGGCACCAATGATGCATCATATTTACAGTATGACGCATCATGTCGCAAGGAGGTACAGATACGTCAGTATTTCTGACGTATCTGTAGGCGCAAAAATGACGCTTTGCTGGAGTGTGTCACAAAAGTGACGCAACTCCAGCAATGTGTCCTTTCACATGGGGCAGGCGTAAGATATTGACGCATTAGGGTCAAAGAAATGGCGCAGTGAAATCTGATAGATTTCACTGCGTCAGTTCTACGACCCTTTCTTGCGTCAGAACGCCCCCCCTGCATACATTATACCTGGAGCAGGTATAATGTAGCGCAGGGGTTTACAAAGTGACGCATCTACCTAGATGCGTCACTTTGTAAATGTGACGCAAAATGGAGCATTTTTTACACTGCTGGTGCGTCACAAAAAGTGACGCACCGGCGGCGTGAAAGTGAGGCAGGGGGCCTTGGTTTTTCAGATTTGTTCCGTTTTTTAATTGAGTTTTGAATTTTGGATCGGCACTGCTTTTGCAGTATATGTGACTTAGGTTCTGCAAATTGCTGCTGCTAGTTGCTTTTAACAAAGAGCTGATTAGACGCGGTAAAGGGTGTTCTTACCGTGACAGAGTTTGGAGGCACAAACATGGTTGCTTGGAGGAGGATATTGGGGATGTGGCGCGGCGCCATTTTGTGTTGGGCACGCGATAGTGCTGCAGAGTTGAGTGGGAGCAGGCTTCTTCTATAAAATCATGGCCACAGTGTGGATGTACCACTGGTGTGCTAAAGGCGCGCCTAAGGAATCCCCGTCACCACCCTCCCAATGCCAGCACCAGCCATTATGCTGTTTGTACTTCAGAGGGTCAGCTTTGTTGGACCTACATGCCAGAGGAACCTATAGGTATGAGAGCAGAGCATTTGATGGGGTGTGGGCCTATTCTATCCGATGCTACTGGTCATGTCTCATGTGGCAAGTGTAAATATGGATTTGTCCCCTTGAACCACCCAGTCATTAATAATGCAGTCCCCAGAAATAGTCAAAAGGAAGTGAAGGCAGTATTGATTAATGTGCATTCTCTGCCCAAGCATGCTTTAGATGTATATGATCTTCTAAAGGAGGAAACTTTGGATATACTTTTTTTGACTGAAACGTGGTTGAATGAGGACACCTGCCCTGATCTGCATGTTGCCATCCCTGAGTCTTATGTGTGTGTGCATTAGGCAGGGTGGGAAGAAGAGGAGGTGGGGTGACGATCTACAAGAGATCATATAACTGTAAGGCCTTTAAACCAAATGGGATTATAGGAGCAGAAGACTTGGCCTTTACCTTAGCTATTGATGGACAACATTGCCTGTCTGGGATATTGGTCTATCGCCCCTCACGGGTCTTGCGGGAGATTTTATTTCATCCCTTGATCAAGTACTAGCCCCTTATTGTATCTCCTACTCTAATTTTACTGTGCTTGGTGATTTTATTATTCATTTAGAAATGGTAGGGGAGCCCTTAACGATGCGAATAATGGAGATTGTAGCCTCCTATAATTTAGTAAATCCCTCTAGGCGGCCATGCTATAGAAGGCATATGCTCAAATAGAAAACTCAATGGGGAATCCCCTCAGCCAGTTTTAAGATCAGATTATTTTCTTCTGCCTTTTGTTATCTAAAGGACCTTCCACAGAATGAGAACAGATCCTGGAGTAGGGTGCCCAAGGATGAGTTAAGAAGTACCTTGCTTTATTTATTACCGGTTATCCCCATTTCCATTAAGGAAGGGGACACTGTGATTAGTTCATGGCTTAGGAGGGTGGCTGACTGTATAGCTCCCATCATTGCCTCAAAAAACAGGTACTAAGATTTGGTCAGCGCCTTGGTTCTTGCAGAAGTGGCTTTTGAAAGAGCAGCATGTAAGAAATAGAAAGACTTTAGCGGCGTTTGTATCAGGATGCTAATAAAGTCCATTATGAAACAACTTTGAAATCATATCATAGAAACGTTAAGAGGACTTGCAGCACCTTTTATATGCAATATATCAGGGAGACTGAGAATGATGGGAAAGAGATTTTTGAGATTGAGTCTAATTTCACAGATCCTAAATTTATGTCTCCTCCGTTGGTACCTAGTCAGCCATTATGCTCCCAACTGAGTGACTTTTCTGAGGAGAAAATCCTCAGAATTCAGTCTAATCTGGTGGGGGTGAATAATGCTCTGAGAGAGTTAGAATTAGGAGACCCAGTTGGTTTAATATCCTATTCGACATTGTCAACTTTTTCAGTACCATCTGTGGAGGACGTGATTGCCTCTTTTGTGAATTATAGGTCTGGGTCCCCAATAGACCCAATTCCGCCTTTCATTTTGAATTTGATTGCGGACATTATTGCTCCAATGTATCAGGAGCTATCTGCGATCTCCCTTCATTCAGGGGTATTACTGGGTGACTGGAAAAGAGCCAAAGTGATCCCTTTATTAAAAAAGGCTAATGCTCATCCTGATTGGCTAATTTTAGGCCAGTGTCACTACTTCCATTAGCCTCTAAAGTGCTGGAGAAGTTGGTAAACTAGCAACTGACCACCTTTGTGACAGAAAATAACCTACTTCACCCCTCTCAGTCAGGGTTTAGAGCCCGACACAGCACCAGTCCACAATATTAGAAGTCTCAGAGTCCATTAAGTTCAGTCTGGATTCAGGCCTCAATGTGGCTCTGGTTCTGTTAGACTTGTCAGCAGCATTCAATACTGTGGGTCATCATCATCATCAAATACTTTATTTTCAATCACAGAGATCTTATAAAGTGTGAAGTGCCATACAGAATAATGATAGTACACGCAATAAAAGTAATATACACGGAGCAATATACAGCAATAGTTAAAACCAGTACAAAGTTAAAAGTCAATAAAAGTAGCCCAATACAAAGGTTTAGGAGAACTGTGTAATACATTTGGAACGCTTGATCCATAATGCATACCAGAATCTGGCCAGTCCAAAGACCACCACCCTGCGTGTATCGGTGGCAAGGATTCTCTTGACCTCCAAATATTGCCCAGGTCCTACCAATCTACATAATGGCACAATCCACTTAATACGCAGGTTTTTATAATAAGGGAAAAAGAATAGCAAGTGGACTATTGACTCTGGGCAAGTATTACATGCAGGGCACTCATCGTCAGCAGAGGAATTACCACACCACGTTTTGCAAAATGCTTTTGTTGGCAAAGTTTTAAAACGGTATTGAATAAATAATTTCCGAGCCAGTGGTGGTACGATTTCATCAACAGTTTCCTCATAAAAAGGGACAAGTTTAAAATTAGTAAAATCTTGGGTCAGGGAACCCACCCGTTTGGTTGCCTCCTTCTCCATAATAGTATCCCAGTATATCTTTTTAAGTCTACATTTTGGGATATTGCTCAGATTATCTGGGGTAGACCAGTATTCCTCCATTCCCAAGGCTCTTCAATAGGTTCTTCAAACAGGTAAACCATGGGATAGAGTTGGTCTGGGGTCGCTTTAGTAGATTGATCGTCTCTGCTCTATATGGAGTAAGTTCATCTACCGACCACAGGCGGTGCCAAAACATTAACTGCTTATAACCCATATTATGCTGTAACCGTTTCTGACCTAGGTCTAAAAACAAAGGGGCCAGGGGAGTGCTAGAGGGGAGATTTAGCACTGATCTAATTAACCTATTTTCTACCCAGGTAAGGGAGTTAGTATTTCCAGTGCCCCACAGTTCAGCCCCATAGAGGGTTCCTCCCAATATTTTGGTGTTATAAATTTCTAGCGCTGGGGCCACTCTCCTGGACACTGTTTTTTTCTGTATCTTGCCTAGGTGAGCGGTTTGTTGGATTAATGATAATTGGCCTTTTTCAATTTGTGGTGCCCAACTTAAATTTGAAGATAGGTGGATGCCCAAATAATCAAATGCAAAAACGTGTTCGAGGGGGGTAGCTCCTACATACATCTTCCTCTTGGATTGCTTAGTGTTCCCCTTCGAAAAAATCATATATTTGTTTTTTTCCTCGTTTAGCACCAGGCCATACTCCTTACAGAATTTAGTAAAATTATTCAGTAGTTTTTGCAAACAAAAGGGGGATTTGGAGATTAAAAGAGTATCATCCACAAAGAGTAGGGCTGGTACTCTTCGCGCCCCTACCTTTGGGGCGTCACACCCATCTTTGTCTAGGTAATCGATCACACTGTTAATAAAAAGAGAAAATAAAGTTGGCGCTAAAACGCACCCTTGTCTCACTCCACGGTTGACAGGGAATTGCTCAGTGAGCTGGTTATTATCCCCCCACCTAACTTGTGCAGTGTTGGAAGAGTGAAGCCGAATTAAAATTTCTAATAGATTGTATGGGAACCCCATTTCAGCCAACACTCTCCACAGCTTTGCGCATGGTACCAGGTCAAATGAAGTTCGTAAATCCATGAAAGCTACATATAGTTTGCCCCGTTTAATGTTAACCTCCCGCCAATAAATACACAGGAAGCGAAAGACCTGATCCAATGTGCTAATATTAGCACGAAAACCTGCTTGTAGATCGCTCAAGTTGTGATGCTCAGTGATCCATCCCTGTACTCGTTGCAGCACCTGCTTACAAAAAAATTTCTGCGGTGAATGGATTAGACTTATGGGCCTGTAGCTGGCAGGGCTTGCTCTATTACCCTTTTTAAAAATTGGAACAATCTCCGCTATATTCCATGAGGGAGGAATATCCATTCCTGCTGATATTGCATTTGTAATCATGTTAATATAGGGGGCCCAGGCAGTTAGATCCTCTTTATACAAATCATTTGGGATACGATCAGGGCCTGGGGCTCTAGCTGCAATACTAGAGCAGATTGCCACCCTGGTTTCTGATAACATCTTGCTGCACAGGTTAGAGCATCTGGGGGGTAACAGTCTCTGCAGTGATCTGGCTGGGCTCCTTCCTGGACGGATGTGAGCAGGTGGTATGGATGAAGCCATATGCTTCAGGAGGAAATATGTTGAATGGGGAGTGCCGCAAGGCCCCGCTCTTAGTCCCACTCTCTTCAGCATTTACATGTCTCCTTTGACATATGTTGTCATCAAGATCATCTCACATGCAAATGATACTCAACTCCTGCTCGTGTATAATGGGGATCCTGCAAGGGTGAGGGTTGCCTTTGCCAGCTGCATGGTGGCCCTGCTTGATTTGCTGAAGGCCAACAAATTGCAGTGCAACCCTGATAAGATGGAAGTCTTATTGATTGGGCGGGACCCCCTTCCGAGATGGGTTGGTATCTGTCTGACAATGTACTTTCTCAGCTCTCTCCAACAGCAGTGGTTAGGTATCTGGGCGTGATGTTTGATGTCCAGCTCTCATTTTTGGCACAGGTGTCCGCAGTGGTGAAAGCATTTTTTTTTTATTCTGCGCATGCTTAAGACGTTTCTTCACTTGCTTCCCCATGAGGCCCAAGTGATAGTGGTTAGGTCTTTTATGTTATCTAGGCTGGATTATGCCAATGACCTGTACCTTGGTTTACCAGAATACCTAATCCAGCGTTCACAGGTTATGCAGAATATGGCAATCTGTCTACTGTCACCATTCCAGGATAGACTTCATTGGTTCACAGTCCGGCAAAGTATTAGGCATAAAGCACTGACTCTAATACACCAAGCTCTCCACAATAAAGGACCTATGAACCTGCATGAACGCATTGTAGCATATAGAACTGGGAGGCCTCTGCATTCTAGTTCTGCGGGTCTTATTGTGGTTCCTCAAACAACAGACGGGAGGCTCTTCTTTTACTGTTAAAGCAGCACTTTTGTGGAACAGGAGTACCAGTGTAGACCAAACTAACACAAGACTGCTAATCTGCCCAGGCTAGTCATATCAATAATTGACACAGATTATTGAAAAAAGGTCTTAGTAAGGGTAATAGGTATATTCAGAAAGAGGTACAGCAGCTGAGTTAATATCACTGTTTTTATAATCTGCCTCAAAATTTACAAGTGAAGCTTTATTCTGCTGCCTATATTATCCAAGAGTTTTGTTAGCACTTTGCAGTAGTTATTGTTGATAACCTGGACAGGGTATCTGTGGACCCTAATTGCTAAATCTCTGGTGGCAGCTGTCAAAGGGAAAATTAAGGATTTACCCCAGTTTGTGGTTAATCCAGAAAGAGTACTAAATTGAATAATCTTCAGGAGGATTGGGGATAGATTAGCATTGGATCTTTGACATCTAACAACAAGTTGTGCAACATTCCAAGATGCACCCTGCAGTGGACTACGGGCTGATTTAGAGTATGGCAGAGAGGGTACTCTTTATTTGCTGCTAAACTCACGGTCCGCTTACCCAAATTAGAGGTGGGCCTACTCAGGTTTATTCACTCATATACCCCTCCAATAGCCCAATAGTCTGACAGAGTAAAAACCATCGGAAGTCAGCCATCCGACCATCTGACTAATTTACAGTGGGCGAGTGGATATCTTTTTTTCCTTTACTGTCTGTCACAGCCAGATAAAGCCTGGGAGAGGGGGGATGTAAAATTAAAAACATTGACCCCCGCACTATGGGAGAAAAATACCATTATATTGGGCTCATTAGTCTTTCTTTTTCTCAAAAACAAAGTCTTGATTTAGAGTTTGAGCCATCATGTCTGACAGTTCCTGCTAATGTTAAGGGATGTTTGTGGGCGGGTTGTCATTTTAAATCTGGGAGACAGTATGTCTGTCAGGTTGATGGAGTAATTTACTCCATCGCCCTGATTGACATAACTCCATCCACACAATTCTAAATCAGGCCTCATGTCCTAACGAAGGCATCTTGACTCGGCAAAGGTGCCAAAAGTATCCAACCAATGCATGACTTCCCTGGGGGCAAAATCATCCACTCCCAGGTTTTCCCAATAAAACCAGGGGCTTTGGCTGGACCTTGTCCAATTAGTATCCGTCTTTCTGATAACTACCCTGAATACAGCCTGCAACCTTGCCACGCTGGTGGATTTTCTCACTTTTTCACTTTAAGTAACCGCAGCATTAGTTGTGTATAGAATGGACTACTCTATCATCTCCCAACTTTCACTTTCTATATATCTTTCATGTCTACTACAGAAGCTACAAAAACCTAGGGGCATGTTAGCAAGACCGGCGTTAAAATTATCGCCGTTTTAGCGGCAGGAAACTGCCGCTAAAACGGCGATAATGGGCTTGCTAATATGCGTTATAGAATTCAATAGAAGCCCAGGTTAGATGTGCAGGACATCAAACCTGGGCTTCTATTGGAATTCCATAACGCATATTAGCAAGCCCATTATCGCCGTTTTAGCGGCAGTTTCCTGCCGCTAAAACGGCGATAATTTTAACGAGGTTCTTGCTAATATGCCCCTTGTTTCTTAGGACCTACATTCCCTATATTGGCATCCAATCCACAAACAATCACTTGTTTACTCTTTCTACCTGGTACATAAACCTATAGGAATCCTTATCTTAAAAAACGTAACATTCTATTGCTGCTGCAGACTCCTCCAGTCTCAGCATCTGTTCGTAGTCAGATGTTCCCACATTTTGGAATTCAACTGGGTGGGTGGGCTTATTCCTGTTCTAGCAACTAAGTGCTTGAATGCAGTGCTTTCTTCAGTTCTGGAAACTACAAACTATCTGGTCTTAGAAAATATGTAAATCCTTAATTTTTCAGAGTGCTGACATTCTAATAGACCATCAGCTCTAGACCGTACTTTAGTACCATGACATGTATTTTATTTTACTCTATTTCCCTCCATCGTAGACTTACTGATGCTTGTTATATGTCATAAATACAACATAAATGAGCTTAATGACTTTCTACAGGTGAGAGTCAGATTTATTACATTTAGCAGACTAAAAGCCCCTGAAAGCCTTGCCCATAATAACATTACAACACGTTTTCGGTCAAACTATGTAAAAAAGCCTCTAGTAAAGCTTCCACAACAGTGAAGAATATTTGCTTGTTGTTGATTTTGACCTGTTTGTTTAATTAATAAAGAGAGGCAAAAGGTCACATTGGGAATGTTAAAAGTGAACAAAATTGCTCTGAAAATTGGAATATAGAAAATTAACTAAATCAAACCGAAAATTCAGCTGTTGAACATTTAGCTCTTCTCAGACGATAGGATTATATTTCAGTTTGTAACACTAATTTGGAATGTGCATTGAACAATACATTCTACAATAAAGCATTAACCTGGAATTTGGAGAAGCTAGGGGGCATATTTAAGAGAACTTTGCGCCATGCTTACACCACACAACAAGGTACATGCGTGATGCCAACCTCTAAGTCCGATTTTTGAAGCCATGCATTCGATACTGTGGATCATAACATCTTGCTGCACAGGTTAGAGCATCTGGGGGTAACAGGTTCTGCACTGAGTTGGCTGGGCTCTTTGAATTGCATCAAAAACCTGGACTAATGCAATGCATCTCAAATCGCTGTGTGGACTTACTCTGCGCTAGGGAGGCGTTGCGGTGGGTGTTCCCACACAACTCCCATGGCTTTGACACATTCACAGATTTACAAGGACTTGTAAACCAGGAAATGCACCAAATCTTATGACTCCCAAGAGAGGCGTAACGAGGAGAAATATCTTTATTTCTCCTCATTTTCTTAAAACGGCACCAGTGCAAGAGAAAGGGACAGGAATGGATTAGATAAATACGGTGCATTTCTACCATTTCTCTGTGACCCCGGGAAGCACAGCAAGTTGACTTGCTGCGCTGCCCTGCGCTACAAAGGGCATAAATATGCCACGAGGTCTTCAAGTGGATCTACTTCACGCACTTGCAGCAAGTGTAACATTGGTTCATAATAAAGAAAATGTAACAGCCACACAGAACAGAGGAAGTGTATAAGCCTGTAATTTTTGGAGCCTATTTTAGGTTGATTCGTAAAACCGCAAAACAGAATGGGAAGGAAAAATTCACAATATTTCAAACTAAAGGGGACATAAAAAAACAATCATTAAGAGAAACAGTACTCCAAGAAACCAGCTCCAGTATTCGTTTGGGTAAGAATGGCTTTGCAGCCATCTCCTAGCAGCTCCAATGCAGATGCCGTAAAAATACGTGATCAGGGGTAACAGGCAAGGGATATTGTTTATCCCTGATAACATGGGCAGATCTCAGGATAATTACAAGATTACATGAATATCTAGGTCCATTATGAAATAACTCATAGCATCACGCTCTAGCAAATGGGTCAAAAATACACCTCACTTAAGTAATCCATGAGGGGAAAATTCACATGAATGGAATTAAGTTATGAGGGTGAAGGACCCAACTTGTTTCTCAATATAAATACACTTCCTGAGAACTCAACAGTGAGGGTACAGGAAGGGTGCAATGTGTTATTTATAAAGATGACTATCAGCTCTGTTCACCACTGTGACATGGGTTATTTTGTAATGTGGCACAATGTAATTCAAAGCCCACAACAAATTAAATTACAGGACCATCTTAAAACTCCTTGCTGCAATTCCAGCACTAAGACATTTGAATAAAGGGAATATTGAAAAAAGAGGATTTACACAAATTTAAGGGCTGATTTAGAGTTTAGATTCGGGGCCAGATTCACACAGATAGCTTACACTTTTGAGCAATTTACCCTTTTGAACAAATTTACAAATTTTTCCTGGCAAAAACATCACTCAAAAACATGATTACCACTATCCTTGGTGAACTTTCTCCTTCCACAGCGAAGCCCTCCTCCACCCGCATGCTCCTGCCTGTGCCTCATCCCTAGTGGTCCAGTGGTAGAGCGTCACTGCTCTGCTGCTTGACTGACCTCCTGTCCCTCTTTTGCTGTTTTCTGTCCCTCTCTCTGTATTTTATTTCTCTTTTCTGCCTCTGCCTTAGTTTTGCTTTCTTCTTGCTTTCTTGTTTTTTCCTCTCGATTCACCGATTTTTACCTGCCCTCTCTCTCATTGCTGCTGCGATCCCCGTGGCCCTGCCCACTCCAGTGTCCATTCCCGCACTTCCTGCTTCCCAGCATTGCTAGGACGCCAGCACCCTACTGGCCCTCTTTTGATGACACGCTGCCTGCCAACTAGCAGCACCGAAGAAGACTCCTGGACCCTTCGCCTGCCGGAACTGCAACCGCATCTTCAGTCATGCCAGCTCCTCTCGCCATCCAGCCAACCAATAGCGCACCCGTCCAGCTCAACTGCATCCTCCTCAACGAGCGGTCCCTCCACACACACATGCCACAGAAATCTGGGACCTCTTCGATGCTGCCTCTCCTGACATCGCTTTCTTCACAGAAAACTGGATCAACCCCCTGCTCCATCCCCGACGGCTAAAAGATCACCCCCAAGGACCACCCCGACCGCCCGGGAGGAGGCATTGCCTTCATCCTCCGACTGACTGTGCATTCTAATGACCCAATGAAGACCATGGATCACCTCCACTTCCACTTCCAGATCCGAACCAACCTCAACACCACTCTCCGCAACACCCTCATCTACAGGTTTCCTGGCCCGACCCCCCTTCACCAACTCAATTGTAGACCTCATTGCACCCCAGGCCCTCGCATTCACCGACTACATTCTACTCGGAGACCTCATCTACCACCTGAAAAACCCCAGTGGCCAGAACACAACCCCCCTCCTGGAGAACCTCGCCAACATTGGTCTCAAGCAGCTAGTAACTGCACCAACCCACACAGCCGGACACACGCTCTACCCCATCTTCTCCACCTGCAGGAACATCATCAACAGCCACACCACCGAACTCCCCTGGACCGACCATCACTGCGTACATTTCGCCTTCGTCATGTCCAGCGTACACCACCATCATCATTGCCCCCATAGCCGCAGCTGGACCAAAGCCACAGAAGAACTTCTTGTCAACTACCTCAGCACATCCACTCCGCCAATGCCTATGGACGCCAACACAATAGATTTCCAACTGCGCTGACACCCTGGCACCCCTCAAGAGAAGACCAGGCAAACAATGCTCCAAGGCAGCCAGCTGGTTCACCCTCACCCTCCTCAAATCTAGACCCACCTGCAGACCTTTCGAGAAGAGATGGAGGAGCAACAAAACCCCGGAAAACCATGCTACCTTCAAATCTGCCATCAACGCTCACCACCTCCTCCTGAAAACCACAAAGAAATCAATGACAGAATCAATGTCAACGCACACAACAGCACAGAACTCCTCGCCATCATCAAGGAGTTCACCAGGCCCAACAGCAAGACCACAGATGTGCCCCCCTCTCAGGATCTCTGCAACAAACTCTGCACCTTCTTCCACCACAAGATCGGGAAGAACTAGGACATCTTTAACACTCTAGACAAGGCGACCACGCCCCCCACCATCACACACAACCAAGCCCCTCCCCAACAGACCGTGCGCTGCTGGACCCCACTCACCACAGAGTCAAGACCATGAAGAGCATCCAGTTAGGAGCCCTGACGGACCCATGCCCGCAGCACATCTTCCACAGAGCAATTTCCGCCATTACCCCCCAGCTTCGCAGAACCATCTACTGCTCCATCAAAACCGCCACCTTCCCCATCGACTGGAAACATGCCTCAGACTCATCGGACCTCAAGAACTTCAGACCGATCTCTCTCCTACCCCTTCCCAGCCAAAGTCATAGAGAAGGCAATCAACGCCCAGCTCTCCGAGTTCATCAAAGCGAATCACGTCCTGGACACCTCCCATTCTGGCTTCTGAAACAACCACAGCACAGAGACTGCACTCCTAGCCCCCACAGATGACATTCGCTCCCTCCAGGGCAAGGCCGCATCCCTCATCCTACTAGACCTCTCGGCTGCCTTCGACACCATTGCCCACACACCGTAATCACCAGACACCGGAATCCGTGACAAGGCCCTGGACTGGATCCTGACCTTCCTCACCGGCCGGAACCAGCGAGTCAGACTACCACCGTTCCTCTCATAACCTATGGAGATTAGCTGTGGATTTCCCCAGGGTTCCTCCCTCAGCCCCACCCTCTTCAACATCTACATGGCCCCTTTTGCTGCCATCGTCAGAAGCCATAGACTCAACATCATCTCCTATGCTGATGACACCCAGATGATCCTGTCACTGATGAACCCACAACCGCCAGAACCAACTTCCACAGTGGAATGAAGGCCATCACTACATGGATGAAAGACAGCTACCTCAAGCTCAACTCAGACAAGACCGAAGTACTCATTCTGGGACCCACCCCTTCAGCCTGGGATGACTCCTGGTGGCCAGACGCTCTGGGACCACTCCCCACCCCAACGGACCACGCACGCAACCTTTGCATGATACTGGACTCATCGCTCACAATGAACTTCCAAATCAACACAGTTTCCTCAGCCTGTTTCCACACGCTCTGCCTGCTCTGAAAGACATTCAGATGGCTCCCCACAGAATCCAGATAAACGGTCACCCATGCACTCATCACTAGCAGACTCGACTACAGAAAGATGTTCTATGCCAGTGTCACCCAGAAAAAGCTCAAGAAACTACAGAATGTCCAAAATGTTGCCGCCAGACTAGTCCTGGACATCCCCCGCCACAGCCACATCATGCAACACCTCCGTCAACTCCACTGGTTCCCAATCAACAAGAGAGTCTCTTTCAAGCTCCTCACTCTATGTGGCCCCCCTTGCTAAAGTCATCCGAAAGTACGGCTTTACGCCATTCTCCTACGCTGACGACACACAATTACTCCTGTCCTTCGATAAGGACACGGAGTTCGTCGATCAGCGCTTTGCTAATGGCATGTCTGCCATAGCAGAATGGATGACTGAACACTTTCTGCAGTTAAATGCGGCCAAAACTGAGATCCTTCTGTTTGGTGCTGCATCAACTTCCTGGTCCCCTGAGTGGTGGCCGACAGTGCTAGGCCCCGCCCCTCTACCAACTTCGGTGGCACAAAATCTAGGGGTCAGGTTGTATGCACATGTATCGATGAAGGATCAAGTTATGACCACTGCCGGGACCTGTTATCATACCTTGAGCCTGCTGCGCAGAGTGTTCAGGTGGCTACCCCTAACTGTATGCAGAACCTTAATTCAGGCTTTGATTATAGGTCGCCTGGACTATTGTAATGCTTTATTGACATCGGCGAACGAGTCTTCTCTTAGCAGACTGCAGATCGTCCAGAATGTGGCTGCACGCCTAACTCTTAACAAACCACCCCGCACCTCCCCCGGGCCATTATTGAAAACTCTCCATTGGCTCCCAATTCACCAGAGAGTAAAGTTTAAGCTCTGTTGATTTGCTCACAGAGCTCTTTATGGCACTAGCCCGAGTTATATGGCGGATAAGTTCAAAGTGTACTGCCCGAATAGGTGTCTCAGATCGGAAGGCAAAAAGTTATTGGTGGTCCCTCATTTTAGAAAAAATGATCCGGAGGCAAAACTGTGGCCTATCTGGCGCCTCTATACTGGAATTCTCTGCCAGAGGATTTACGCAAATGTCCTAGTCTTCCCCGCTTCAGAAAACTCCTGAAGATGGAATTATTCAAGGCTTGAGCTATGGGAATCTGTGCCTGACTGACCTGTTTCTATGTTTAGCGCGGAGATACCCCTTCGGGGGTGATTCCTGTGCTCTATAAATTCCCTACATACATACATACTCACGCCTACAGAGCCCTATACGACGAAGGACCAGCGTACCTGAACTACAGCCTCACATTCCACACACCCACCAGACAATTCCAACGACTTTGCCACCAAGACCTGGAACACCCTGCCCTTGCACCTTAGGCAATCAGTGTCGCTGACCCAATTCAGGAAGGACCTCAAGACCTAGCTCTTCGAATGGCCCTCTACCCAGTCCAACCAGCAGCCCCTAGCACCTTGAGACCCTCACGTGTGAGTAGTCACACTCTACTAGCCCTTGATTGATTTATTGATTGATTGATTTCTCCTCCTCAGCTTAAATGTCTGATCAATTCAACTTTTGGCCATCTAGAAAACAGGTCATCCACCACACCAAAATGTGTCATGTGTGAAACTATCTTGAAAGTGGACCCACTAAATATAGCTCTACTCTTTCCCATGGGTCTTTTAACGACTTCCTGCAGTGCATTGGAGAAACATGTGTGCTAAGCATCTTATAACTCATACTACATTCAGAACAAATCATGCTCTTAAATTGCAATTCTAAGTCAGGCCACTAGAAATATTAAAGAGTCCTCCTTTTCTACCCATATATGCCTATATGTTCCTCATTCATCACCTCCACAATATCTTTCTTAGAAGAGGATAGGGGATAAGTCTGTTACCCCTAAGAAGCAGATCGTCTTTCTTAACTAATTCTTCTTTGATTCCTCAGAAAGATTTCAATGCCCCAGCACAATTTCTCCACATTTCCACTCATTTTCCATAATTCTCATGGAGGCGAAGCGAGCCAAGCATCAAGATAGCCTAAAACTGCTCCCTTGGCCATCTCAACAATTCTGCAACAATTCTGTGATCTGCCCATCATCACTGGCCAAAAACATACTAGGAGGACGCTTTTTCAACTGTTGTATCCTACTCATGCAGCAAAAACTCAAAATGTCTACCCCGTAGAGCCATGGCATGCAGTGTGAAACAACAGATATTGATGGTCAGTGCGGCTGGAGCAGGATTGTCATCTGGATGCCCTGGAACTGGAAGACCATTCTGAGAGTGGGGCACCCACCTGGCACTGGACCGACATGGGCAGTGATGGTGAGTTAGTTACAGTTAGTGTTGGAGGCACGGCAGTGACACTGAGTTGCGCCGCCCCCCAGGGGTGGGGATACAATATGGCAGAAGAAGTTCATCTTGAGATATAAGTTTGGGCCCCACAGAAACTACGAAAGGCCTTATGGGAGGTCAAGGCCCGCAAACAAACTAAGCAACATAGTGTATGCTCAAACAACATAGAGGGACTTCTGGCTGAATTCCTGAATGTGGAGCAGATGTAAGGACACACCTTGGACGCATAGAGTAAAGGGCAGCAGCTGCAAGAGGCTAACAGTGCAGACTGTGGTGTAAGGACTGTAACAGATAAAATATCTGACACCCAGGGCAGCAGAGTGCACCCTCGTGGAGAGGTGAGCAACCCCTATGACATGGCTGGTAAATGAAATAAAGTGCGCACAACCAGACTCCACACTTTTAGCAATACTAGCTGACCTGTACCTCTCTGACAATATCTGTAGACTCAGGATGCTGCCCCTTTGTAGGGAGCATATTCATAAGACACTAAATGGTGCCCGATTGGGTGCGGCATGGAGCCTCCCACTGATGAGCTGTTACACTACAGTCCCAACTGCATGCAACAAAGAAGTAAATAAGATCAAACCCAAAATAGTATTGGGTGGCAAACTGACCACACACCTAAGAGACTCTGACTCACATGTGAAACATCAAGCACAAATCACAAACAACCCAAACTGAACTTTGACCTCAGAAGGGCGAGATACATTCGGATACATTTACAGTTTGAAACTACAATTCTGAACACGAGCAGCATTTCCTTTAATGCGAGCAACCAGAAAATCAATGCAAAAATACATTTTCAAGTTACATTTTTACCTCTTCCTTTCCTATTGACTCTTCCGTCTGCTTTGTTTAGCCCTCAGTCATTTTGGTTTTAGATTTTAGAGTGAAAGTATCACTCTCTTTTTGTCTACAATCTCTGTTGCTTCCACACCCTTGAAATTTTTGTGTTTGGGAAAAATTAAGTAAGTTCAATGCAACACTTTGCAAAAATGTTTATTGAGGCTTAATTACAAGCCCCTTGAGCCGCCAGTGCGCAACTTTTTCCATGTTAAAAGTGACATAGGGCGCTTGTAAATAAGCCCCATTATTTTAGGGAGGGCAGGCACCAATATTTTTATTCCTTTTCTGTTTTTTTTCTTTTTATTTGTTTGCTGTTGGATGGCCTTGAGTCAGGAGCAGGAGCCCTTCTATGGAAGTGGAGGCCTGGAGGTATAAATATATTTTCTCCATTTGCTTGTGTTTTTGGTGAATATTGTACAGAGTTGTTAATGATTTTATTATGTTTTTATTTTACTTAATGAGGTGTACTTTGCTTTGTAGTAGAGATTGGGTGATTTTAAAAAATATTTTTCACAATCTTACTTATATTATGCTATATGTTTTTATTATCATTTTAAAAGCTAGTGGATGGTCTTGTAATAATTTTTTTCTGTGAATGTGCCTCTTGGTGGCTAGGGTTGCGGGTGACTCCTGGAGGCCAGGCTCATGTACGGAGGCATGTTCCTTTGTTGTCAGCCACCTTCTTCCCTATGTCCTTTACCACCATATTTTGAAGTTTGTGTATGTGTGAGGGGTAATATGTGGGTTTTTTTCTGCACGTTCATAAATAATTAATTTATGTTACCTTTGACTTTTTCTGGCTGTGCAATTTAAAATTTTTATATAATGTTTGTACTAATTTACTGGTGGTGGGTAGGTTGTCGTTTTTGATTTATTTATGCAATTTTCCCCCGCTCCATAGCCATTCGTTGTTTGCCTGCCACCCTACCTCCCATAGAATCTCCTTGGGCCATGAAACGAAACCAGAAAATAATTAATTATTTTCTTACATTTTTTAATGTAACCCCACTCCCCATAAGCCCAATATGCCCTAGAGGGGCACCACCAAATATATTTTATTGATTAATTATTTATTTGCCTACCCGTTTTGCCTCCCATCAGGTACCCATGGGCCCTGGAGGGGCAACAAGTTACCTTTACATGAGTAATATCCAGAAAAAATAGTTTATGCATGTGTACACTATTGTTAAGCATTTGGGATGATTATGATGATGACCTGTATTACATTGGATAGATTGCTCAAGTCTCACTTACTTCCTCCTTCATTTGTATTGCCTGTAGGTGGACGAGATGTCATGTCACACACAATACTGAAGCTGACACCAACGCCAGAGTCCTCTGCTAAGTTCTTCTGCTTGTGCTAAGTGCTAACCCATATAAAAATAAAGAAAATGACGAAAATGACACCAAAGGAGGAGGTTTCTGCCAAGAAAGTGACCTGTGAAAAGAAGACCTATGTTGGCAGTGCCACCATTGGCATCAAGCTCTCCTCATTTTTTAGGAAAAGCGACATACCTTCTGGACCCTCCTCTGGGCAGGAAAAGGCTGGGAGGAGGTTCACCTCTGGATCAATGGCACCACCACCAAAACCCAAGACCATGCCTCTCAGCTCTGCAGTGACTGCTGTCAAATGAAACAGTGAGTCTGAAATCGAGTTGTCCGAGCAGCAAAAAAAATCTTAACAGGAAAGTCAGCAACAGGAGCCACAGCCTGCAACACCTGATTTTGCCGATGTATGAGCTAAGCAGGAAGTGGAGCTTGCTGCAGAGAAGGATGTTGTTGTGACTGCACTTCCATGGGATGGATCAGTTTCACGATCTCCGGTAAAGAAAAGAAAGAGCACTCCCCCATCTCTAAGAACCCCTACTGATGATCTTGATATGTATTAGAACCCAACCTAGACCTGATACGAGAGCATTGTGGCAATAAATTGCATATTCCAAAACCTACTAGTTGCTTGACTTTGGCATTCATTACCGTGTAACATTCAAGCAACTTGAAGCACAGCCCCAAAAAAAAGTGGCAAACATGCAATATTACATTATGCTGGGGCTCAAAACCGAAAGCCTCCTACGAAATCTACCAAACTTTGAATACATTTGTCTGCAGTGACAGGACACACCTGGAGAAGTGAAGAGGACCAAACTGTTGTGTCGCGGCTGTGACGTAACAGCCGTGACTATTAGGGCACTACCAAGTGTCTATCCCGACAGGGATAGTTGTTGCTGCTCCCCTGCCGTGACCGGGCTGCGTGGTATGCACCCGGTCACGTGACTTGAGTATAATAAATATGACCACCGCGGACATGACGTCGGTAGACGCCAGTACGCGGTAGTCTTTATCCATATCACGAGTGGCTCAGTGTGGTTCTTTGGCAATTGGCCTTACCTCCTTACACCAGCGGTCAGCAGCCCGTGCCACCGGGCACGACATAACATTTGGCGACGAGGCTGGGCTTACTCCCGCCGTGTTTCCTGTGCTGGGGCGGCCGCTTGCGGACAAGGACTGTCCCGCGGTGCTCGTGCCCCGCATCGCTCTGCCACCGCTGCAGCCGTCCGACGCTGGAGAGCTCTACGCGCCGGATCGGAAGCGCTGCCACGCGCGCTACTGCTACTCTGGGCCGGCATCTTCACGCCGGCGCGGCGCTCCGTGCCTGAATTCATCGGCAGGTCGCGCGCATGCGCGTTTGCCACATGGTGCCGGCAGCGGCCTGGAAGTGCACGGCGCTGCTATTGGAGGTCCCGCTGCGCTAGGAGACTGAGCGTGGTGATGGCCGGTGCTTTTCCTGCCTGGGTGGGGCGTGCATGCTCATCCACCACGCTGCCAGCTATGCTGTGAGGCTGCAGGGGCTGCACTCATCCTGGATATCCTCAGGGGATACATCAGCTGCCCTGAGTGTGAATTAGGAACTGGTTGTGACAGCACTGGCACGTTATTGGTCACAGGAGAAGCAGGAATTGGGCTCCAAATCAGTGTGCTGGTGATCGGCTATTGGTGCAGAGGCTCACGATGTCTACGATTCCCCCGATAGAGCAATTTGTGGTAGAGGGGTCTCCCTCTGCCCAGGCGTCACGATGGAAGGAGTGGGTGGAACGCCTCATTATCTTCTTTGAACCCACGAAAGTCCATAAGGATCAGAAAAGGGCGATGTTGCTTCACTTAGGGGGAAAAGACATTCACCGCATAACGAAGACGATCGTAGAAGCGACACCCAAGACTCACATCACTCTCATCAACGCGCTCACGGGCCATTTCGAACTGATGGCCAACCAGGACTACGAGCGTTTCATCTTTCGACAAGCTAGACAGCTACCGGAAGAATCACTTGACACATTTCACGGTAGGCTCAAGCTCCTGGCGTCCACGTGTGGGTTTAGGGATGAGACGGAGGAGATCCGGGGACAAATCATCCAAGGGTGTGCCTCGGCGAAACTTCGCGAAAGAATACTGGAGGAATCAGGCAAACCGTTGGCAGACATATTGACTCTAGGACGCACGAAAGAGCTGTCCAAGGCCCGGGCAGCACACATGGAAGCGGCACTGCAGTCACCGGTCAAAGCGGAACCGGTCAACGTGGTCACGACAAGGCCGGTGGACCGTCGAAAACAAAAGCCATTCACCGGGGGCTCACGAGAGGGTCAACGATATTGCGGATACTGTGGTGGTCCACCTCACAAAGCAGCTGAGTGTCCGGCGAAGGGCAAGAAGTGCACAAGTTGTGGACGATTCAACCATTTCGAAAGGGTATGTCGCTCCAAACAGTACCGAAAACCTAAACAAGCAGTCAATGCGGTACCCGAGGGAGGCGGCGAGTCAAGTGACATGGATGACGACGAAGAAGACGAAAAAGCAGTGCACAAGGTGCACATGATCGGGGCCGCGTCTAGCGGAAGCAGGCGCCTTCCACAGTGTCGCATCCAGGTGGGCGCACAAGACATCACGGCTGTCGTGGATACTGGAGCCACCATCAATATAATGGCTGCCGCTCTGTACAGCTCCATGCAACCAGCACCTGCTTTACAGCCCACTAGGATCACGGTCTTTGCATATGGGCAGGACAAGCCGCTGGAAATGAAAGGGAAGTTCAAGACCACTGTGAGGCATGACAACAAGTCCATCACCACTGTAGTATATGTCACAAAGGATGGACAGGGGATGCTTCTGGGATGTCGAGCGGCAGAGGATCTAGGGATCGTATCCTTCGCATTTGGGATCCACCAAGAATCAGTTCAGCTCATAATCCAGGAGTTTGCATCAGTATTTGAAGGCATTGGAAGATATCGAGGAAAAGCAGTACATCTTCACATCGACCACACAGTGCAGCCTGTGGCCCTGAGACACCGCCGAGTGGCTTTTCATCTACGCCCGCTGGTGGAACAGGAATTACTCAAGCTGGAGCAAGCGGGGATAATAGAGAAGGTGTCTGGTCCTACACCGTGGGTTTCCCTGATTGTCGTCGCCCGGAAACCGAAACAACCAGGAACTGTCAGGATATGTGTTGACATGAGGCTACCGAATGCAGCGATCAAAAGAGAGAGACACATCACCCCGACCATTGACGATTTGATCGGAGAGATGGCAGGAGCGTGCTGGTTCTCTAAACTCGACCTGAGGTCAGGATACCACCAACTGGTCCTTGATCCGGAATCCAGAAACATTACGACGTTCTCTACGCATGTCGGACTTCGCCGGTACACCCGGTTGAGTTTTGGAATATCTAGTGCCGCCGAGGTGTTCCAGAATGTAATCCACAAACTCATCATGGACATCCCTGGGGTCATTAACGTGAGTGATGACATTATGGTACACGCTAAATCCATCCCGGAACACAACGCCCGCCTGGTGCAGGTGCTCCAGCGCATTAAAGATGCCGGATTAATACTCCACAGAGAAAAATGTGAATTTCTCAAGAACAAATTACAATTCTTTGGATACACCTTCTCGGCTGATGGTGTCAACCCTGACCCAGATAAAGTCAAGGATATCAAAAATGCTCCAGCCCCAATCAATGTCACCGAGGTCCGCAGCTTCCTTGGTATGGTGAATTATTGCGGGCGTTTCATCAAGGACCTCACGACTCTCACTCAAGCCGCCTTTTCAAAGTCAAGAGTTAGCCACCTATCTAACGTCATTGGGGGTTAAGCACCGGAAAATTACTCCCCGCTGGCCGCAAGCGAATGGGGAGGTAGAACATTTCATGCGGACATTAAATAAGGTTGTCCGCATAGCGCATGAACGCCACCAACCCATGGAGTTGCCTCTATTCACATTCCTGAGGAATTATCGACAAACTCCCCACACCACCACGGGCCTGGCCCCAGGACACCTATCAATGGTTCGGGTGGTTACGGATTCCATCCCTCATCATCCTCAGTGGTGCCTGGAGAATCCTGACAACGGCAAAATAGATGCGCAGAGACGCAGAGTGCATGAGCGAGTCAGTCAGCGACGAGGAGCTCGACAGGTGAATCTGCAACGAGGAGATAAGGTGCTGCTAAAGAACCGCATGAATAAAAGCAAATTCCATCTCCCGTATGAACGGCGACCCTGGACTGTCATCAGAGTACAAGGTACCAGGGTGATGGCTCGGAGAGGCGGGGAGGTTGTGACCCGGAACAGTTCCCATTTTAAAAAGTGTCACTTCTCAGAGAATTCCCTGGGTGACTCAGAAGCGGGGAGTCAGAGGTCGTCTCCGGCCAACAATCCGTTGATTCCAGTAGCCAAACTTGCAGCGGACACTGGCCCGTCACCGACACCAGGAACAGATCCTAGCTTTCACATGGACAATGACCATGGAGTGTTGAGCCTGAGGAAACACCGGTGAGCTCTGGGGAGTCTCAACCCCGGACCTCGGGTGAGGAAGTGGATGCTGAATTCACTGGGCGGGGCAGCTCTCAGTACCAGCTCCGACGCAATCCTGAGCCGAACAAGAAGCTGCGAGACTACTTCCTGTAAGATGGTTCTGTTTTTTTTGTTTGAATAATCACTTAGTGTGTATTTAATGGGACATGGGTGATACATGTCTGACTGGAGTGGGAATAGTACATTTTTCCCCTTCTGAGTCCAACGCTTTTCCTACTGTTGCACAGACTGGAGTGGGAATAGTAAATTTTACCCCTGCGCAGTGTAACACTTTCCCTACTGTTGCAGAGAATGGAGTGGAAATAGTACATTTTACCCCTGCAGTCTAACGCTTTCCCTACTGTTGTACCGACTGAAGTGGGAATAAGACATGTATAATTCTTAATGATTGAATAGTTTTATTAATATTGTTTAAATATATATTGGTATACTGTGTTTGTGTATTTGATTTTCTATTTTTATATTAAGAAATGTGTGTTATTTTTAGGATATTTTAAGTAAAATGTGTTTTTCTATTGTTTACTTTTTATGTATAATTAAATTTGCAATGTGTTTAAAGTTTCCAGTTTATTTGTTATTATTTTTATTTGTATTTTATATATATTTATATATATATATACATATATGTATATATATATTCACTGAAAAAACCATAGGTTTTAGGGACAGTTATAGTTAGTTGGACATTTCACTCGTACAAAACCCGTGAAATTCCCCCGTTATAGTTAGTTCAGCTAACTATAACTCGCGCCCCGTAATGCACTGCTGATGACGTCACATATTACATCACTCATGACATGGTCAGTGACATCACTGATGACATCACTGATGACATCTCAAATGACATCACTGATGACATCATCCAGTGACTGTGTGTTTCTGTAAAGTTTAAATATTTTTAATATATATAGGAAAAGACGTATTGAAGAATGAGTGGGTGTGTAAGTGTCTGTATGGATGATTTAGTAGGTGCGTGACTGACTCTATAAGTGAGTGATTTAACGTATCTTACTGAATGCATGGGTTAGTGACTAAACTGGGTGAATGTCTGTATCCGTCTGTCTGTTGCTGTGTAAGTGGCTGCATGGGTTTGTGAATAGCTACATGAGTGTCTATATGAGTTATTGATTGGTTGTCTGAGTATCTGTATGGGTGCCTGAGTGTTTGTGTGGGTGTGGTGTGTGCGACTCTGTGCATAGATGTGTGAGTGGGTGATTCACTGGGTGGATGGTTTCAAGAGTGCATCTGTGATAGACTGTATGGGTGGGTAAGTGTGTGTAAGAGTGTGTTAGTGAGTGAATGTATGTCCCAGTGGTACATGTGTGAGTAACTACATATGTGAAAGCCAGTATATATGTGTGTTGGAGTATATAAATAGCTATAAGCGAGAGTGAGTGATTGTGATAGTGGCTGTATGGATGAGTGTGTGCTTGTATCAGTGATTGTATAAGAGCGTAACAATGTGCTAGTATTTGTATGATTAAGTGAGCTGGTGTGTGTATAACTGTATAGGTGAGTAAATGGCAGTGTGTTTAATTATTTGCATGACTGACTAGGTGTGTGAGTACCTCTATGGATGAGTGGCGGTGTTTGAGTGTCTATATAGGAGTAAGAGTGCATATGATAGTCCTGTACTGAGTGACCATAAGTATGAGTGACTGTACGGGTGAGTGAGTGGATGTGTGTGTGTAGACCTAAGAATCAGTGAGTGCGTATGTAGTTATTGGTGTTGGAGTGTCTATAGTTTTGCGAATGGCAGTCTGTAATTTAGATTGGGTGTATCAAAGGTTATATTAGGGTGTGAGGAGCTGCATCAGATTATCAAGTGGATGATGTCATCAGTGATGTCATTTGAGATGTCATCAGTGATGTCATCAGTGATGTCACTGACCATGTCATGAGTGATGTAAAATGTGACGTCATCAGCAGTGCATTGCGGGCGCGAGTTATAGTTAGCTGAACTAACTATAACGGGGAATTTCACGGGTTTTGTACGAGTGAAATGTCCAACTAACTATAACTGTCCCTAAAACCTATGGTTTTTTCAGTGAATTTCAAAGGTTTTTTAAATGCTAATTTCTAACTATAACGTGTCTGAAACCTATGGTTTTTTCAGTGAATTTCAAAGGTTTTTTAAATGCTAATTTGTAACTATAACGTGCCTGAAACCTACGGTTTTTTCAGTGAATTTCAAAGGTTTTTTAAATGACATTTTTAAATGTATTAATTTTTATATTAATTTTTTTCATACTGATTTACTACATTTTTAGAAACAATTTCTTTTACATATTTTATTTTTTAAATTACATTGTAATTACATTATACATTACATTACAAAAAATACTTTCTCAGAATGAATTACTTTAGTTTAAATACTTAGCACATAGGCAATAGACTTTTAAGTACAGTAGTTACAGTTGTTGCAATGGGCAACACATTTTCAAACACAATGCAACATTCAGCTCAATGTGAATTTCTAGTTAAATGCAATTAGTTACTTTATGGATTACTTTTCTAACCACAGGACTGGATCCTAGATTCAGTCCTGGGACATCTCCTGTAAACAGTTGAGTAAAAGCGTTTTGGTTACAGTCGTGATTTTTAAGGAATATTATTGTATTTTAAAAGTTGACACAGAAACTTTTCCTCATAGAATCACCAATGTTATCCTATGGAAGGAAATTCACTTAGCAGGTAAAAACTGTTATCGTTACTTTTTCTTACTCAGTGTTGGATCCTGGATCCAGCACTGGTGCATCTCCTGTAAACAGTTGAAAAAATGCGTTTAAGTCATACAGGCGATTTTTAAGGAATATTTGTAGTTTGTGAAAATCGACACTTTGAAACTTTTCTGCTGAAAACCAGACAATGGATTCCTATGGAAGAAAAGATAAGTTACTGGTAAGTACGGTTAAAATTACTTTTCAGGGTCAGTGCTGGGCTAAAATATGCAGCACTGGGTTCTCTCCTGATAACAGGTGAGTAAATCGGAATTCGTATTTCGGCTGATTTTAGAAGAATAATTTAAAGTTCCAAAACTCCACACTTAGAAGAATTTCCAAGTGAAACCAGTCAATGTTAGCCTATGGAAGGAAATTCAAGTTACTGGTAAGTACGGTTAAAATTACTTTTCAGGATTAGTACTGGGCTGAAAGATGCAGCACTGAGGTCTCTCCTGATAACAGGTGAGTAAATCGGAATTCGTATTTCGGCTGATTTTAGAGGAATATTTTAAAGTTCCAAAACTCCACACTTAGAAGAATTTCCAAGTGAAACCAGTCAATGTTAGCCTATGGAAGGAAATTCAAGTTACTGGTAAGTACGGTTAAAATTACTTTTCAGGACCAGTACTGGGCTGAAAGATACAGCACTGAGGTCTCTCCTTATAACAGGTGAGTAAATCGGAATTCAGTATTTCGGCTGATTTTAGAGGAATATTTGTAGGTTTCAAAAATCAACACTTAGAAACTTTTTCAGCAAAAAGCAGGCAATGATATCCTATGGAAGGAAATTCAAGTTACTGGTAAGTACGGTTAAAATTACTTTTCAGGACCAGTACTGGACTGAAAGATACAGCACTGAGGTCTCTCCTTATAACAGGTGAGTAAATCGGAATTCGTATTTCGGATGATTTTAGAAGAATATTTGCACAATGGTGAAGGGAGGGCGGGGCCTGAGGTGACATCTGTGCAAACGCGCCCCGTTGCGCGTTTTAAGTTGGGGATTAAGTCCCTTGAATCCTGAGGGTCCCTAGGGGCCAACTAGCCCACCAGGAACCTCCAATATGCGCCAGGGGCTGCGTTGCAGAGACGTGTAGAGAGGCCACACCCCTTTACACCTCTCTGCAACGCAGCTCTGTGGCGCTTTCTGGATGTACCTGTTGGGCTAGTTGGCCCTCAGGGACCCTCAGGATTGAAGGGATTTAATCCCAACTTAAAACGCGCCACGGGGCGCGTTTGCACAGATGTCACCTGAAGCCCCGCCCCTCCCTTCACCACTGTGCAAACGCGCCCGTGGCGCGTTTTAAGTCGGGGGATTAACTCCCTTGAATCCTGAGGGTCCCTGGGGGCCAACTAGCCCAACAGGTATATCCAAAAAGCGCCACAGAGCTGCGTTGCAGAGAGGTGTAAAAGGGCGTGGCCTCTGTACACCTCTCTGCAACGCAGCCCCTGGCGCATACTGGAGGTTCCTGGTGGGCTAGTTGGCCTCAGGGACCCCCAGTATTCAAGGGGAATTGTTCCTCCTCTGCAAACACGCCAGGGGCGCGATTGCAGAGTGGTGAAGGAAGGGGCGGGGCCTGCGGGCCCGATCGTTTTTTTGTCCTCTGAAGGGGGCTGTGTGGCCCCCTTCCTTTTTCCTGTTTTTGGGCCCTGGGGACCCCATCCCCCAGGGCCTTACCCCTTTTTTTTAATTACATTTTTTTTTTAAACGGGAAGGGGGCCGCGTGGCCCCCTTCCCTGGGCCTGTATTGGCCCCGGGACCCCATCACCCGGGGCATGGCCTTGATTTTTTTTTCTTTGGAGGGGGCTGCGTGGCCCCCTCCTCAGGCCATTTAAGGCCCCGGGAACCCCATCCCCGGGGCCGGCCTTTCCGTTTTAAAATTTTTTTTTTTTAATTTTTTGGGGAGGGGGCCGCGTGGCCCCCTCCCGGGCCACTACTTGCCCTGGGGACCCCATCCCCCGGGGCTGGCCCTCTCCGTTGGGGACTGTGGTGGGTTCCCCAATCCCCCACAGTCCCGCCGGCTCCCGCGTCCCTTGGGAGCCGGCATTGCTTTCCACATGGGGAGCTGCTAAGATGCAGCTCCCCATTTGGAAAGCAATCGGCTTTGGATATTGGAAGAGAGAGCAGGTTTCCTGCTCTCTCTTCCAATATCCAAAGCAGTTTGCTATGGCAGGACGGGAGCCGCGAGGCTCCCGTCCTGCCATAGCAAACTACAGTGTCCCGGGGTAGGCACCCCGGGACACTGCAGGAGCCGGCCCTGGGGGTGGCGGTCCCCAGGGCCATCAAGGGCTCCAGGAGGGGCCGCGCGGCCCCCCTCCCTTAAATTGCACAGCCCCGGGAGGTGGTGGTCCCCGGGGCTCTGGGGGTCCGTAATGGACCCCCACATTTATTTTATAAGTGCCCCGGGAGGTGGTGGTCCCGGGCGTGTGGGGGCTGGAGCCCCCCACACCTTATTCAAATTAAAAAAAGAAGCCCCAGGGGCTGGCGGTCCCGGGGCTGCGGGAGGGCAGAAGAGCCCTCCCGCACTATTTTGCAATAAAGCCCCGGGGGTGGCGGTCCCCGGGGCTTGGGGGCCCTTGAGGCCCCCACACATAAAATTAACCCCCTCACCATGCCCCCGGGACTTGGGCCACCCGGGGCAAATACAATCGAAGCGCGGAGACCGCGCTTCGATTTTTCGGCAGGATTCGCGCACCTTGAGCGCATCCTGCCGATTTTTAAAAAATTTTTTTATTTTTTGCCCAGGGGTCCTTGTGGGACCCCTGAGCAAACCTAGGGGTCAGGGTGTTTCTACCCTGCCCCCTTTGTGCGCTTTGCGCACTTGTTTCTGTCCCTCGGTTCTACCGAGGGACAAAATGGCTGCCAACATTTCCTGAATCGGAATGTTGACAGCCAGCTGACAGCCAATTAACATGCAGCTCGTGATCGGGACGGTGCGCGCAGGGTGCGCTGAGGGTACGCGGACCCTACTCGGCCAAAGATATATCTATCTTTTTACTTTTGATTTTCTCAGCAACTACTGAACGGATTTACACCATTTAACAAAAAGGGTTCTTTCTGAACCAAGAACTACCTCTTTGCCAAATTTGGTGTAATTCCGTTCAGCAGTTCAGGCTGTAGCTGTGTCTAAAGTTTCCTATGGAAAATTGCATGGGAAAACGTGTTTTGGGACCCCCTTTTTCTCGGCCCCCGCTTGACGAATCCCCCGAGACTTTCAGGGTAGGAGCGGACCGGAGCGGGCCATAAAGTTTGAAAATTTTGCGAAGATACGTCAACCGGCAAGAGAGTTATTTCAAATAGAATGTAGCGGATTTCCTATGGATAATAGGTTGTAACTATAACTATCTACTGGTGACCGCCAGTAGATAATATATACATATATATATACATATATATATATATATATACATATATATAAAATGTAATACATTGCATTTTTTGGGGGACTCTTTTTCTGGGCATTAGAAGGGATTATGTAGTGATTTATCTGCTTGTACTTGCAATTCCCTTCTTACAGCAAAACTTTCTATTTTTCACCTTGTATATACATGCAAAATATTTATATATTTTTCTATTAGGGTGAGGCACCCTTTATTTAATTTTGGGAGAAAAACGATTTTTAATTTTCTTTAAAAAAGTTTTGACTTACATAGTCTTTTTTCTTTGTGACTGATGAGTTGGGACATTTTTTGTTTATACCCAAAGTATTTTTCCTATGTTAATTCTCTCCCCACCGTGTCTCACTGTATGCCATAAATACAATGCTGCAATGTCTGTTCCCTAGCTTTGACAAAGACCTCCCGGTCGAAACGCATCAGCTACCCCAATAAACTTTCTTTGGACTTACCTGGAGTGCGGGCACTTTCTTGTGGCGCGGCTGCGTCAGCAAGGACCTTCAAGCAAGTTTGACGGGTTCTGCACCTGTCTGCCCAGCACCGGCCTCGTTTGGTGGATGTAATTGGATTAATGCGGAGAACTCTTCCAGCGGAGGTATCCGATCTCCGATTCCCGCCGCCTGTGTTAAACTTATCCAGATTTCAACATTTGACCTGCACTGACACCGCACGGCTGCTACGGCCACACAGTTTTCCTGAAGGAGACGAGGGATGGCTTTCTGGCATGCTGCAACAGTGTATCCGGCATCAAAGGAATTTCGAAACAAGGCAGAGGTCCTGCTCTGAACATGACTCTAATCTACACGTCTGACGGCAGGTACTGTGTCCCCGGTTCTAAGAACCAGCAAGTCTTTAATTTCATGGGACATTAACATTGACTTGCACGGTGAAAAAGAAACGGCGCGGAAAAAGTTCCCCGATCTTTATTATTATATTTTTTGTTCTGCCTGAAGTCAGGGGGCATTTGTCAATGTGAGAGAAACACGAGGAAAACGCAACCATGTGTTCTGAGGGAACTTGAACGGGGTGACAGGGATTGGACATCAGAGCGAGAACTCTTGGAAGTGCTGGACCTAGAAACCGGCAGGAGAAGTCGCAGTAATTTTAAACCCAAGTCCAGGTTCAACCCCAACACCCCACATGACAATATCGATTCCTTCCATGAGCTGGTGGTTCGGGACATGCTCAAACTTAAAACTGGGAATAACCATGGGGCTATGACTAACTTAACTAAAGGCCAGCAAGCGGCACTGGAATCCCTGAAGCAAGCCACCACCTTTGTTATCACGCCTTCTGACAAAGGCGGGAATGTCGTGTTACGGGATGTCAAAAAGTACATGGCCGAACCCAAGAGACAGCTAGACTTTTCTGGCAGCTATACTAAAGCTACGGCGGGCCAATATCTTTCCACTATTGATTGTTTCCACAATATGCTGTCCAAATGGCACATCCTTGGGCTTTTGAGCAATGATGAGTTATTGTTTTTAACAGTTAAAAAACCTTTTTCTCCATGCTCTTATATGTTACCAAAAGTCCACAAACACAACACCAACCCACCTGGTAGGCCTATCATTTCTGCTAATGACAGCCTCCTTGAGAACACCTCAATCTTTCTAGATTATTTTTTATTTCCCTATGTGTGTAGCCTGCCCTCATACCGCTGTGACAGTTTGGACATTATATACAAGGTCATGGACATCCCATGGCAATCAAGTTACATCATGGCCACTGTGGACGTGGTATCTTTGTACACCTGTATTAACCATGACGTATGCATCAGAGCTTGCAAACACTATTTTAGGGACAGACCAATAGCCACGTATGATCACACCAACATGCTGCTCGAGATGCTCCATTTCTGTCTAGAAAACAACTACTTCTTGCATGGCCAGCAGTGGTATAGGCAACTGTCCGGGACTGCCATGGGCAGTTGCTTTGCACCGAGCTACGCCTGCATCTTTATGGGGTGGTGGGAGTGTGATTTTGTCTGGGCAGATAACTTTGCTGAATACACCAAGTATCTGGTCCTTTGGACCAGATACATTGATGACATCTTTTTAATTTGGGATGGTCCTCAGAATGTCCTTGATAATTTCCTTCTGGCTATCTCCAACAATGAGCTAAACTTGAAGTTTACAAGCACCACCAGCAAGAATAGACAAGACTTTCTTCATGTCACAGTAGAGGCACTTAATGATACTATTCAGACAAGCCTACACAGGAAAGCTACAGCTGGGAATAGCATCCTCCATACCAAAAGCCACCATCCACCCAAGCTGAAGAATAGTATCCCCTACGGGGAACTTCTTAGAGCTAGGAGTAATTGTAGTACACCGGAAGCATACAAACAAGAGGAAGGCATAATGATAGAAATATTTTTGCAGAGGGGGTACACACGAAAAGTAGTGGACGAGGCCAGGAGGAAGGTGAGTGGAGTGAGGAGAGAAACTCTATTAAAACCTAGGCCTAGGGAGGACACCAAACCTGAGATCAGACTCATCACTACTTTCAATTCGGATTGTGCCAAGGTCCAGGAGATTGTCAAAAGACACTGGCACTTAGTCAAACTGAACCCTATTATTGGCAAATTAGTCACCCCTAGCGCCAATATTACATACCGCAGGAGTAACTCACTGAGGGATATGTTGGTCCACAGTCTTATGGAACCCAGTCAGAAACATAGCAGCACTTGGTTGAGGGAACTCCCAGGATTCCACAAGTGTGGAAAATGCAAGGCTTGCACCAACAGCACCAATGTCAAGACAGTACCCCTACCGAATGGCAAGCAACATAAAATCCGACCCTTCATTAATTGCAACATTGATTTTGTTGTTTATGTTTTACTGTGTGTATGCGGCTTGAGGTATGTTGGGAGCACGATTTTTCCGGTGAAAAAACGTATCCTGGAGCACTTAAGGGCCATTAGAAATAATGATGTAACATATCCCATGACTAGACACTGCAACACTGTACATGGCTCTACCAAACCTGAGAACTTAAAAATCTCATATTTTGGTAGTGACAGGATTCCCATGATGAGTCGGGGTGGAGACAGGGAACGAGCACTAAGAAGACTTGAATCAAGATATATAATCAGTCTCAACACCAAACACCCGGGAGGGTTGAACCAGGACGAGGAGCTTCATGTTCACTTAGGATAATGCCATCGGTCCCCTGGGTAGCCTGTCCACAACCACCGGCCATTTCGTCTCATTTCTAGGGCTTTGTTTTTCTGCGGTGGTATTTGGCAAACCACAAAGCAAAACTTTCTCCTGTGTCCTCTAATCTCTCTGTCTTTCCCTCTACCCTTCCTTCTCTCTTTCTGTCACTTGATGCCACCTGATTGCTTAGGTCACTGGACCAATAAACTGTAATAAAATGTTATACATTGCATTTTTTGGGGGACGCTTTTTTTGGGCATTAGAAGGGATTATGTAGCGATTTATCTGCTTGCATTTGCAATTCCCTTCTTACAGCAAAACTTTCTATTTTTCACCTTGTATATACATGCAAAATATTTATATATTTTTCTGTTAGGGTGAGGCACCCTTTATTTAATTTTTGGACAAAAACGATTTTTTAATTTTCTTTTAAAAAGTTTTGACTTACATAGTCTTTTTTCTTTGTGACTGATGAGTTGGCACATTTTTTGTTTATGCCCAAAGTATTTTTCCTATGTTAATTCTCTCCCCACTGTGTCTCACTGTATGCCATAAGTACAATGCCACAATGTCTGTTCCCTAGCTTTGACAAAGACCTCCTGGTCGAAACGCGTCAGTTACCCCAATAAACTTTCTTTGGACTTACCTGGAGTGTGGGCACTTTCTTGTGGCGCGGCGCGGCTGCGTCAGCAAGGACCTTCAAGCATATATACATATATGTATATATATATACATACATACATATATATACTTTTTATATTAATAAATAAAAAAAATAAAAAATCAGATTATAAATTAAAATGAATATTTTTAGGTATAGTTTTGTATTTTATATGTGTACATAAACATACATATATGCATGTTTTTTTTTCTCTGAGTTTTATATAGCGCAAACTTGAACCGATGGTATCAGAGCACTTTAAACGAGCACCAGTTGCGTTACACAAGGACACATTATTATTTTTTTTTTGTTAGACACAGGGTAATTATGTGATTTGCGCAGAATCACAGGATGTTGAGCGTCGTTGCCGAGACTCAAACTCGGGACCCCAGATTTGCTGTCGACCGCCCTAGCCATTACATCCTATCCCCTTGTGTGTGTTTAAATAAGTGTATGTTTGTATATATATTTAAATATTATTTAAAATTATTTTATTAACATTATATTCATGCTACAAGTTAAAATATTTAATATTTACTGTTTTTAGTATGTATATATATATATCATATGGAGCTTCGAAACGCGTCAGGCATTTCCATTACGGAGCAGCTTCTACAAGCGGATCCTCGTCCCTGCCTTTCATAAACAAAGCTGCTGATTGAGTGCTACTCACCTGGTGGACAACCTTTGGAGCAGAATATATATATATATATTTATATATATATATATATATAAACGTTTTTTTTGTATATTTTGTTCGATATTAATGTAAAACAATATGTTTTAATATATTTTTGTACTTACCTCAATATGTATACAAAAACGATATTTTTGTGATCAATATTTTTGACACAATATTTTGGTAGCATGATATTTATGGTTTCGATATTATGTCAGTGAACCACTCATGCCTACAGTGCCTGACTGAAATATTGGTATGTTTCTAATTCTTCATCAGAGCAGCCTATATTATGCTGAAAAAATATTTGTTTAGTTTCTTTTAAAGAACGACATGCTTAAATGGTGAATCCAAAAAGGTCTTGAGCAGTATGGGAGTGTTAATACAACGTTTGCAGCTCTATTTTAGCTACCACGCACGATAGCCTCGATAGCAGCAAGCTTTTCTTTATAAGCACCCTTGGGCTAGATTTATCAATTTTTCATGCAACATTGTGCAATATCGACTTTGCTGTGCTGCGTTGCACATGGGATAAGACATGGTGCAGTACTGTATCTAAAAAGAAAGCTACAAGAATAGCTATTGTGTGTACTGAAAACAAAAGAGGCACTAAGCCAGTGGTCAGATGTAAAAAGGGGTAAAGACTATGGGGCATACTTATGAGGCCCTACGTGACTCTCCTGCACTATGCAACATGGTGCAAGAGTGACACAAATGATAAATGAGATTTAAGAAGCCACGCAAGCCCACCTTGCGTGGACCTGCGTGGCTTTATAAATCTCAGGAAATGTAACGCAGTGCAATCGCTACGTTGCATTACTCTGCACCACGGAGGCATTTCCATGGATGTTGCACAGCCATGGATTTTGATGCAAGAAGAGTTAAACCTGGGAATGTGTCAAATGGATATGCTTCCCTAGGACGAGATGTAACAAGGAGAAATGCGGGGACTCCGCAGTCCGGGCGGAGAACTCCACTCATAAAAAGAAAGGCCCCGAGGTTTCATAACATCTTCAGTCTGCTCCAGTTGATCCACTTAATGTCCCTTACCTTCTGCTGGTGTGCACATTTCTGGGTTTCACTTCTACACACTCTGGCTTGAGTATCACAAAATGATTTTAAAATGAGGTGCCTTATGTTTGCCATCGGCGTCCTCAAATAGAAGACATATAGAGATCGTCCATCACTGCCGATGATCCCAGATCAGCAGTGGCTTCGCTCCTCTCACCTGCCACACATACAGGGGACCTGCAATTCTGCAAGTGATTAGACGTGTGTAAAGTTACTTTATTGTTTCTCCTTATTCTTTGGATTAGTTGGATGAAAATCATGGGTTTTTCGGCAATGCATTTAATTACTTATTAATAAAAGAATGGTTCTAAATAAGATATACATTAGAGAAAAAAATAAACGAAATGCCACCGAGGGTAGAACATATATTTTCCAGATGTTCTGCACCCAGTTAGCGAGATTTTGCAAAAGCTGAGAGTGGAAAAAGTTCAGTTCCTTACTACACCTGCAGACTCAGTAGTTTGACTATGATCGTAATATCTCTTGCCCTGTTGATGCTGCCTCTGGTCCAGAATAGTTTCCTTGCTGATGCTGCACACAGCTATCTTTGAGGAGGAAGCAGGACATATGACTCTAGGACAAGTTGGCCAGCAGAGCAGACTTTATACCCTGTGACATCCCCACAGGCACAGAAAGCTTGCCTTTGTTGCAAGTTTGTTTCCCCAGGTGCAGGCACGGGTGTGTGCACACTCAGCAGCACGTGCCTGCTCCCAGGAGCCACAACATGAAGTACACTATGTGGCATTAGGGACCTCAGTCTCCAGGGGAGGTCCTTTATCGCTTGTCTGATGTGGTATACATCAGCAATGGTGAGCCACAAAAATATTTTTTATAGCAGTGTTCCTGCTATATTTAGTATTTATATATGTACGATCTCACAAAACAAATATATTAAAATTCAATTGATTGATCACAATAACGAATATAAAAATGATAATACATATAAGAATTTGATAACACACATTCACCGATGTAGGTTTGGTCAGCAATAGAACTGCTTCAGAAATGCCATTTATATGTCTGTGTGTAAACATAGGCCCTAAGTATCTCTTCATTTCTTTAACCAAAGCAGGACAATTGAATAACACGTGTAGAAGACCTTGGGAAGGACTCACACAAAGACTGCACTGTGTAAAATGAGGCTCCTTTAATCCACTAGTTTTAAAAATTAAAGCAGTAACCTTCTTTGAAGCAATATTGAAAGAGAAGGAATCAATAGTGTCTTGCTTCAGTTACAACATTCGTTATTTCATCGAGTAATGTCGTAATCTCCAAATTTGAACATAACCTCAAAAAGGTAAACAAACCCACTTTCATTAACTTTATCCAAACAGCCTCTGGTAATGTTGGTCCAGAGTGACAAACACACTTTCCTGAGGTTACCTTCAGTTCTGCCCAAAACTGCCAGAGTTTGAATTTTATGGCTTTCTATACAATATTATATTATGGAAGGTACTTTTATCGAATAAGGCTTGGCTCGCCATTATAGGCTGCAATATTATCACACCCAGTAAAATTCCAAACTGAGGTTATAATAATAAGAAAAAGTCATCACCTATGTCCTGGTAAATACTGGACATTTCCACATATTAGAACATTGGAATGTTGAGCACTCCATTGAAGAAAATGGAGTAATCGGGGCTACTAATCGCTGGTAGGAGCCCGGAGCATCAACATTCCTATGTTTTCCTTTCACAGCTGTTGCTGTGAACAAAGGCCTCACAGAGCCTGAGGGGATTTCAACACCTTCGGGCTCTGTGAGTACTTTGGTTTACAAATTAGAACATTCTGGCCTCTGGGGGCAGAATGTTCTAATAGCCTTATAGCACTCCATAGCGGGCTATACCGGCCATTAAAGGCCCACTCTCTTCTTTAACGCTGGAGCAGGCCTTTATTGGCCAGTATAGCCCTCTATGGCGGATTATAAGGCTATATTAAATACTAGCAGGTTTACCTTCCAAATTGTGACAAAGAGTGCCCACTTTTTCTTGTCCTTGAAATATACCTTTTTTTCACTTAGAAGCAAGTTCAACAAAGACTTCACCACAGTTTTTAACATGGCTGCTACTGCACACTTCTTTGTAATGTCTGTGTCCCCTCTTTCTCCTCTCATAAATACCTTCAGCCAACCCTGGTATTTAATTGGGCTATGAGCCCTCCACTTCCTTCTCTGCTATGCGTGTCCTCATTACCCTCCGATCTGTACCCTTTTCAAATGAGTCTCTATTATCAATATTAGCTCATGTTAGATTCTTCTGCAAGAACTTCAGGGTTTAAACAGCTATCATTGAGTGACAACAATAAAACAACAATTTGTTTTTAACCAGAATGTTGCCATTTGTTAGGTTTGTAAACAACAGGTGCTACCATACTCTGATCATGACCTTCAGCAATGAGTCCTTAACTCACTGAGCCATATTTCCATGATGAGAGCATTGTAAAGTGTCCTAGTTCTAAGCAGGCAACTTCTTCACTCACCAATGAAATCTGTTTCTGTATCAGATGCTCTGGTCCTTTTACTTACAGTTGCTTTGCAGGCACCTTACCTTATTCATCCCATCTATGGTTGCTGTCAGTGTCTTTGACCCCTCTTCCTCAATCTACTTGCTGGTTATTAGTTTTTCATATAGGTTAACATTAAAGATCAAGTCTCAGAAAGTAAAGTGAAGTTAGAACTTAAATGAAAAGATTTATCAAGATTTTGCTTTGCCCTTGTGTCATGCAAGTCGGTGCAAGAGCAACGCAAAGCCTAAGTGAGATTTATCAAGCCATGCAAGGCCACCTTTTGTGGCCCTGTGTGGCTTGATAAATCTAGAGTAACACAAAGCAGAGTAAATCACTGCCTTGCATCACTCTGCAGCAGGGAGGAGTTCCATGGGTGGAGCACGGGTGTTCCCACGCATCTACCCATGGATTTTGGAGCATTCCCCGATTCACATCAGTGATGGACCTGGGAATGTGTCAAAATTCTTCACCTACCCAGGTGAGGCGTAATGAGGAGAAATATCTTAATTTCTCCTCGTTTTTTTCCTCTTTCTACATGTGCTGCATTCTGCAGCACACATAGAAATAGGAGAATGCATCTCAGGACTGTTTTTGTGCAGGAAGGTATCCCTTCCTGCACAAAAACAATCCTGCCTACAACGCAAGCACCCTTGCACCATGATGCAATGGAGCCTGCATTGGTGCTGGACAGCCAAAAGTGCAACAGCGGTATGAAAGGACAGGAATGCGCCTTACAATGGTAAATGCGGCACATTCCTGCTCTTTCCCTTTCATGCAGCGCAGCAAAGTGGCATGCTTACTGGCTGATAAGGGGCATTACTCCGAAACCGGTCCCAGGATGGTTATTTCTGGTCCAGGGTGAACCTTGCCGGGCAGTTCAGGATGGACTGTTCCCAAGATGCACAGGGTCAAGACTGATTTGCATATGGCTGTGTCCAAACTGGGGTGGCAAAGTGAGCTAAAGAACAATGATGGATTCAACCCAGACTTCCGGTCCAGGGAAGACATGGCTTGGCAGTTTGGGCTGTACTGTTCCCATGAGGCACAGGGTCAGACTGATTTGCATATGGCCATGTCTGAACTGGGGTGGTGGAGTGAGCTAAAGAATGATGATGGATTAAACCCAGATCAGTTGACTGGGGGTGAGTGTTTGATTGGCTCAAACGTTCCGTCCATCATCCCCTTTTGTATCGCTTTGTTCGCCCTAAGTTGGCGGGGGTATGCCCAGACGTGGGTCCCTTGCTCACTTTGCCACTGGATTCAAACAAGCCTGGCTGATGACGGCTGGAATGCCAGAAACCGGTCCTAGGATGCTTGTTTCCGGTCCAGGGAAGACATGGCTTGGCAGTTCGGGCTGTACTGTTCCCATGAGGCACAGGGTCAGACTGATTTGTATATGGCCATGTCTGAACTGGGGTGGTGGAGTGAGCTAAAGAATGATGATGGATTAAACCCAGATCAGTTGACTGGGGGTGAGTGTTTGATTGGCTCAAACGTTCCGTCCATCATCCCCTTTTGTATCGCTTTGTTCGCCCTAAGTTGGCGGGGTATGCCCAGACGTGGGTCCCTTGCTCACTTTGCCACTGGATTCAAGCAAGCCTGGCTGATGACGGCTGGAATGCCAGAAACCGGTCCTAGGATGCTTGTTTCCGGTCCAGGGAAGACATGGCTTGGCAGTTCGTGCTGTACTGTTCCCATGAGGCACAGGGTCAGACTGATTTGCATATGGCCATGTCTGAACTGGGGTGGTGGAGTGAGCTAAAGAATGATGATGGATTAAACCCAGATCAGTTGACTGGGGGTGAGTGTTTGATTGGCTCAAACGTTCCGTCCATCATCCCCTTTTGTATCGCTTTGTTCGCCCTAAGTTGGCGGGGGTATGCCCAGACGTGGGTCCCTTGCTCACTTTGCCACTGGATTCAAGCAAGCCTGGCTGATGACGGCTGGAATGCCAGAAACCGGTCCTAGGATGCTTGTTTCCAGTCCAGGGAAGACATGGCTTGGCAGTTCGGGCTGTACTGTTCCCATGAGGCACAGGGTCAGACTGATTTGCATATGGCCATGTCTGAACTGGGGTGGTGGAGTGAGCTAAAGAATGATGATGGATTAAACCCAGATCAGTTGACTGGGGGTGAGTGTTTGATTGGCTCAAACGTTCCGTCCATCATCCCCTTTGTATCGCTTTGTTCGCCCTAAGTTGGCGGGGGTATGCCCAGACGTGGGTCCCTTGCTCACTTTGCCACTGGATTCAAGCAAGCCTGGCTGATGACGGCTGGAATGCCAGAAACCGGTCCTAGGATGCTTGTTTCCGGTCCAGGGAAGACATGGCTTGGCAGTTCGGGCTGTACTGTTCCCATGAGGCACAGGGTCAGACTGATTTGCATATGGCCATGTCTGAACTGGGGTGGTGGAGTGAGCTAAAGAATGATGATGGATTAAACCCAGATCAGTTGACTGGGGGTGAGTGTTTTATTGGCTCAAACGTTCCGTCCATCATCCCCTTTTGTATCGCTTTGTTCGCCCTAAGTTGGCGGGGGTATGCCCAGACGTGGGTCCCTTGCTCACTTTGCCACTGGATTCAAGCAAGCCTGGCTGATGACGGCTGGAATGCCAGAAACCGGTCCTAGGATGCTTGTTTCCGGTCCAGGGAAGACATGGCTTGGCAGTTCGGGCTGTACTGTTCCCATGAGGCACAGGGTCAGACTGATTTGCATATGGCCATGTCTGAACTGGGGTGGTGGAGTGAGCTAAAGAATGATGATGGATTAAACCCAGATCAGTTGACTGGGGGTGAGTGTTTGATTGGCTCAAACGTTCCGTCCATCATCCCCTTTTGTATCGCCTGGCTGATAAGGGGCATTACTCCGAAACCGGTCCCAGGATGGTTATTTCTGGTCAAGGGTGAACCTTGCCGGGCAGTTCAGGATGGACTGTTCCCAAGATGCACAGGGTCAAGACTGATTTGCATATGGCTGTGTCCAAACTGGGGTGGCAAAGTGAGCTAAAGAACAATGATGGATTCAACCCAGATTTGTGACTGGGAGTGAGTGTCTGAAAAGTTTCAGCACTCCGTCCATCATCTCCTTGTGTTTGCATATCAACATTAAACAGGGTCGGACTTAATGCCGATCCCTGCAGTACCCCTTGCACCAAGGAACGAGTCTCAAATTTGAAGGACTGTTGAATGACTTGAAAGGACCGGTCTTGGAGGAAATCCGAATCCAGTTCAAAGCGCAACCCTTCACTCCTATGTCCCACAGGCGTTCCAGAAGGAGGCCGTGAGAAACTGTATCAAAGGTGGCACTAAGATCCAACATTTGCCTCTATTTTCAGAGATTCAGAAGCTAAGAGAAAAGCAGATTCGATGCTATACATGGGTCTGAAACCAGATTGAGTCTCATGTAGCACATTCTTTTCTACAATAAACTTCGTCAGTTGGAAATTATATAAAGAATTCAACTAATTTGGCAAAGAAGGGAAGCAGGGAGACCGGTCTCAAATTTTCTGGAAGCGCAGGATCCAATGAAGGTTTCTTAAGTAGAGGAACCACCATAGCATGGTTCCAGTCCCTTGGGACTAGTCCAGAGGTAAAAGAAAGATTAATAAGTTTAGAAAGAACAGGAGCAATGGCTTCCTCACCTCGTAGCAACATGTTCGGGGGGATAATATCGGTAGGCGAGCCCGATTTTACCACTGAGAGAAGATCTAGTGTATCCATCACAGTAGGAGCTTGAAGATTAAAAAGACCTTTATGAGGTAATTTATTCTACGGGGGAGTACATTTAAAATTCCTACTGGCTTCAGGAAAGGTAGCATGAATACTATTTATTTTTCTGGAGAAGTAACAGGCCACTTGATTACAGTGTTCTATAGAAGAGGGGATGGACACCGTAACAAGCTCATCAGAGGAGAGATTTTTAACAATCTGAAAAATCTCCTTAGAAAAGCCTCTACAGTATTCAATTTTGAGCGTGTAAAATTCCAGGTGTATTCTCCTAATCTGTTTGTGATAGTTTTTTAATGCTGCTAAGTATACCATTTTGTCCTTGGTCTGATAATTTCTTCTCCAAAGGCGTTCTAATCTTTTACAGTCCTTTTTTAATGCCAGCAATTCCTCCGTAAACCATTCTGCTGAAGGGTTGCGGCGGGTGCTTTTGCATGACTTCAAAGGAGCTAGAGTGTCCAACGGCCCCGTAATCCAGGAGGCTATTTGTTTGTTGGCCGTCTGTGGACCGGCATCAAGTACAGGAGTACTAATAGCCTGTTTGGCAGTGAAGGCACCAGGAGTAACTAGCGACCATTTCCAAGTTTTTTATACAAAGGGGCTTGGTTTAGAGAGTCTAGACTATTCTAGGATTCCAAAATCTGAAAGGGAAGAATGAAATGGTCGGACCAGGAAACACGTTCTGGAAGCAGGACTTTTATCACAGTGTTATTGGTGAAAATAGTGTCAAGGGTATTCAGTTATTTTTTTCTCCTACGCATATTGGAGGACACTCCAATATCCGTAGGAGAAAAAAATAACTGAATCAGTTCCAAAGCCTCTAGTTCTTTAGTTAAAGCTGAAGCTACAAGGCAATTTTTGTCTTCAAAATGTAGATTAGGATCGCCCAAGACCATAAGGGTCGAGTAGCGAATGGCATATGGCAGTCAAAAGTCCACCAAACACCCTAGCAGGACCCAGAGGCTGATAAATAAGAAAGCCTGCAACAGAGTGCGAACTGTTAAATGCTAAGGAAAAGAAGGCTGCTTCACAGCCAGGAATAGTGGTTTCTGTAAATTTAACTTGGAAGCCCCTTTTAAAAATAACTGCTAGCCCCCCTCCCCTATGTTTGGGCCTATCAAATCTTAATATAGCGTAACCATCAGGTACCGCATACAACACATCGGGTGCAAACTGCGCACGGAGCCAGGTTTCCACCAGGCACAAGGCTACTGGTTGTTGGCTAGTCAGCAAATCTAAAATTTCAAATTTATGCTTACTGAGGGCCCTACAATTCAAAAGAAGGCATTTCAAGAAGCTAGCGCCGTACAAGGCACGTGCTGCAGTTATATCCAGTGGGGGTAGAGTATTAAAGGGGAAGTTGCACTTACCGCAACCCTTTCCCACAAAACAAAGATCAATTGAATGTAGGCAATTCTTAGCCAATGCTGGTCGAAGAAGAATAATCTCAGAGGCAGAGTAACGAGCTGGGTCCACTTTGGAACGAGCAGGGATCCTGGCCCCTGGCGCCGTCCAGGCGCAGATAGGTGCAGACCGGCTTGCCGTTGACATGCCAGCGGCGCGCCAGCGGTGCAGCCACGTAGAATCCCATTATATTGTAGCCCACCCCCAAGAGCATGGCTAGGCACCAAAAAGGAGAACGGAAGGGGGGCAGATAACTGCAAGCCCCGTTACCCACTCCACACTGCAGCAGGTTAAAACAGGTAAGAAACAATATACAAAGAATATAAAACAAAGCACTCTTAGAAAGCAAAGAGCAGTTTTTAAAGATCAGTGGAAGCCACCTAGTATGGCCACCAGCCGGGACAGGGAGCCAGGCAACTCCCCACACCTAGGGCCCTACAAGGAAAGTAAAACTAAGGTGGGGGGGGGGTGTCTTAGGAGCCAGGCAACTCCCCACGCCTAGAGCGCTACAAGGAACAAAACAACTTAAAAACCAAGCTTCAAGAGCACGGATTAAACAGTGCAAGTTTCTCACCACAGAGGATGTGATACAGCACAATTTTAGAAAACTGTTATATGAGACAACATAAACAGAACACATTGAAAGGAAATCATACTTTACACACATGAAGAGACAGAGACACACTCATGGACATAAAATAAAAAGAGCTGATGTTGAATTAAAGGACACACAATGTAGGTTTTATGAGGAGGTAAAGGAAGTAGAAGAGAGTAGGAGAAAGAGGATGAAAACGAAACATCGATAATCTGTGATCAGGTCTGATGTAGTAGACATGATGATGACTTAATTCATCATCAGAGGGGACTGATACAGCACGAGTTTAGAAAATTATTATATGTGACCTCATAAACAAAACAACTTTAAATGAAATCATACTGTAAACATGTGAAGAAACAGAGATAAACTTAATAAATAAAAGTGTAGTAAAAGCACAATAAAAGCGTGATTTAAAGGTGGTGATAGGGGGGCGTGGCTTAGGAGCCTTCGGAGATGGCCGCTGTTCCCGGGAGCTCCGCAGCGACGTGAGGCGACGGGAACTCTCCAGGCTTCTCTTCGCATTCTGGGACCCCAATTTCCAACCGCACGAGCGTCGGAACCTTTGCTCGTCAATGTACGTTCGTCGCGGAGGTATGGAGCGCATCCAAATAATGCCTTTTTGACTTCTTTCACCGGCTGCGATTCTCCACAGAGTTGCGGCCGCCATTTTGTTTTTCTTTGCGTTCCTCTCAACCAAGGCTGTTAGATTTTTGAATATATTTCCCCTCACAAAAATGCACGTTTGGCATTATCTCGACGTTTTTCTTTCTTGCTGGGCCATTTTCTCCTCGTTCTGAATAATACTTTAAGCAGCATAAATTCCGGGACTGATATAATTGGATTTTCACTTTACTGCAACTCTACACAAGGTGCATTGTTAATTATTTTCACTTTCGGTGTGATTCTATTAGTGTAGAGTGTTCTCTGGGATAATTGAAGAGAGTTTCTCCTCAAATTCCTTCATGGCAATGCCTCGTGTTAGCCGTAATGGTGCACAACTTATCAAAGGCTCACCTTTAGAAGACCATAATCCTTTTAATATCCTATTAGAGAACATGGAAGATGTTGCCACTGAATCTGCTGGTGCAAAGGGATTGGCATCTTCTACACCTCGCCCCTGTCCCAAACAGGGTTCCAAAATACCAGCAACGTCGTCCTCCACTTCAGGCAAGCGAGTGAAGGTAAACCCACCTTCTCCTACTGCTTCCTCAACTTCAATTTCTATGGAGCTCCTCCTTGAGGAAATTCGCGCTTAAGCCATGTATGGAAGAAACCAACATACGTCTGCAAAGTCTGGAAGACAACTGGTCTCACACTGAGCAAAGGGTTGAAGACCTAGAGAAACGAGTTGACTCTGTTCAAGAATGTGCAAGTCAGGTCCCCCTTATGCACAGAGAGATAGATCATCTTAAACAACAAGTTGAAAATTTGGAAAACCGTAATAGACGCAACAACCTACGCATTTATGGACTGGTTGAAGGTCTCGAAGGTTCTAATCCAATATCCTTTTTTCAATCCTTTCTCCCAACTCTACTTGGTCTTCCAGATACTCCATCATTAAATATTCAACGTGCGCATCGTTTGTGGCCGAGTCCTCAGTCTTCATCTTCTTCAGCGAAACCTAGAGGAATTATTTTATATTTTCTGGAATACACAGATTTACTTAAAGTTCTCCACGCTGCCAAACAACGAGGAAAGATTTCATGGAATGGTTCTAACCTCTTTTTTGCCCAAGACTATGCCAAAGCGACTGCTGACCGCCGTAAAAGTTCCTGGACATGAGACCTGCACTCCGCAGCTTGAATGCTCGATATGGCCTGTTTCACCCTTTTCTCTTCAAAGTGACTTATAATAACAGAACAACAAATTATGAAGATCCTGCACATCTCCAGCAATTTTTGGTCACCTGCAAAACCATAAATGTCGTGTTACTCCTAATATTGTTTGTTTTCTTATTGTGAATTTGTCCCATCCTTAATGTATTTTGTAACTTTGTAAATGTTTTTGGTTAATATGTTCTCTTTTCTTCCTCATCAGGTTACGAATATGTGGTCCCCCACTCTTTGTCCCTTCCATTCTTCCTGGATGATGTCCCCCTTGCCGTTCTCGTCCTGAGGTCCTCCCTTCGGCGTCCTTCCTCCCCTATGTGGCTCCACCAACCCCACCCGTATTGTCTTCCTGTGGTATGTTTTTTCCGTTATTGTCTTGTCTTATCAAAGGTTTGTTGGATTCAAGTTTTCTGTTCATTGTTCCTCTTTTTTCCCCTTTATTTTTCTGTCCCTAATCTCATGTTTCATCTTAAATACTGGTCTTCTCTTTTATCTTTTCTTTACAATTCTTCTCTCCCTTCTTATTCTTACTTATTTTTCTACTCTCTGTTTTTCTATATCTTTAAATACAGTTCCTATATGACAGTTCTTCAAAATCATAAATTGAAGTGTGATATATTACTATTCATATATATATATAAGTATTCTTCTCACATTGTTTATTTTAACGTATATATTTAGATGTCGTTAAATATTTTATCTTGGAATGTTAAGGGTTTGGGTTCTCCCATTAAGCGTCAGCGAGTTTTATCACATATTGCAAGTTTAAAAGGTGATATTGCTTTACTACAAGAAATTCAGGTAACGGACACTGAGGTATCTAAATTACGACGGCACTGGGTGGGACATGTTTTTGCATCACCAGGTTCAGGGAAGCGTAATGGTGTCGCTATACTCTGCCATAAACGTTTAGATGTCCAACTCATAAATCAAGACAATGATTCTGAAGGCAGATGGATTGCAGTGTCTCTATTGATAAACAACATTCCTTTAACCATTTTTAATATTTATGCCCCTACTAACCAAGATAAAACGTTCTGGCCCCAAATCTTATCCTCTTTGATGCAACGTACTGACGAATATTTAATTTTAGGGGTGATTGTAACATGGTTATGGATCCTTTTATGGATAGAAGGTCTAATTCTAGATTCTCTCCTTCTTCTATGCATACTCAATTCACCTCCACTATTTCTCAAAGGTCTCTTGTAGACTCCTGGAGGCTCTGTCACCCTTCATTACAAGAATACACTTATTATTCACCTGCTCACTCATCTCAATCCCGGATAGATTATCTCTTTATTTCCAAAGCCCTAACCCAACACATCTCCCACTCTGACATAGGTTCTATCCTAATTTCCGATCATGCCCCAGTCTCTTTGAATCTGGACTTACTCCCTCCCGTTAAGGGAACCAAGCGATAGAGATTCAATAACTCTCTTCTATTAGATTCTAAATTTACATCAGCCTTTCTTGATTTTGCAAAATTATTTTTTGAAGAGAATGAGTCCCCTCAAATATCTCCCCAAATTATATGGGACTCCTTTAAAGCTGCCTCTAGAGACTTCATTATTTCTTTTGTTGCCCAAAAACGACGAGCATCCTCTCAGTCCATACAATTACTCAATACTCAAATTAAAAGATTAGAACATTCGTATTATTTGTCTAAGAGCCAATCTGAGTTGAATGAACTTATTAAAGCCAAACTCTCTTTTAATAAACTTTCTACTGAGTCTGCGAATTTCTACTTACTTAAATCTAGTGCTAAATATTATAGTGCACAAAATAAATCTGGTAATCTTCTTGCTAATTATCTTAAAATTAAAAAGGAACGTACCAAAATTGAATCCATTGTATCTTCTTCTAATTCTATAGCACATAAAGATGAGGATATTCTATTAGAATTCACTAACTTTTATCAAAAACTTTATACCCCTGAATCCCATCCTCAACAGACTGACATTGCTCAATATTTATCCTCCGTTCCTTCACCCTCCCCCGGATCTAGATCTCTCCTCCTTGGAAGCTGATATACAGCCTAAAGACATTCTTAAAGCCATTCAAGTAATCAAAAAGGAAAAGCTCCTGGGCCGGATGGATTTACCGTAGAATTTTACATACAATTTTCTAATTTACTTATTCCCAAATTGCATCAACTATTTTTATTTTTCATTGCATCCCAGAAGTCTGAAGGCTCATTCCAAGAAGCTTTGATTTGTCTTCTCCCTAAAGAAAATAAAGATCACACATTATGTAAGAATTATAGGCCAATCTCTTTGATTAACCTAGACTATAAAATTTTCGCGAAAATTCTTGCGCTCCGTTTGGATAACATCTTACCAAAATTAATTGGAAGAGAACAATGTGGTTTCATTAAGGGTCGACATTTATCGGATAATACTCGACTCTTTTTCAATGTTCTTAGTAAATCCCATTCCCATAAACAATCTCTAGCAGCTGTTGCACTAGATGCCGAAAAAGCTTTTGACAGGGTTAATTGGCAGTTTATTTTTCGACACTCGTCTGGTTTGGTTTTGGCCCTAAATTCCTTTCTTATATCTCGTTATTATATTCTTTTCCTAGATCTTTTATTTTAGCTAATGGTCTTGTTTCCTCCTCATTTCCACTCTTCAGGGGGTTTGACAGGGCTGTCCACTTTCTCCTCTTTTATTTGTCTTGGCGTTAGAACCCTTTCTAACAAGAATTCGTGTAAATAAAAATATCACAGGTTTTCCATATGGTGAGAAACAACTGAAGATTTCAGCATACGCGGACGATATTCTTTTATTTATTTCTAATCCCCAAACTTCAATGCCAACTTTTTTATCAGAAGTTTCAGCTTTTGCTTTAGTTTCAGGATATAAACTCAATGTTGATAAATGTGAAATCCTTCCTTTAAACAAACATTGTTTCCATGCTGATTTTTGGCTTCTCTCTTTCACTGGAACCCAACGAAGATTAAATATTTAGGCTTATGGTTCACACCCTCTATCAAGGATACGGTATCACTAAACTTAAAAATCTGCAATTACATTTAACCAGTTCCACCGCACGCTGGCACCCCTTATTTTTATCGTGGTGGGGTAGATTGGATTCTATAAAAATGATGTTAGTCCCAACAATTTTATTTTTCTTATCTAATCTTCCAGTTAATATTCCTAAATCCTGTTACAAGAATATCTATAATATTCTTTCAAAATTCTTATGGCAAGACAAAAGAGCTAGGATGTCCTTTTCCAAACTTAAACTACCTAAACATTTAGGTGGAGTCAATTTTCCTGATTTCTCGTCATATCATACTTCATTTTTTCTTAAATTTTCTTCCTCCTTGCTATCTGAGAATATGATCGATTCTACGTCTCAGCCTTTATGGGTGGAGGTTGAAAACTCTTTTTCTATCCCTTCTCGTTTGAAGAATTTATTTCTATTTCTCACACTCCCCAAAAATTTTCTCTTCCTATTCTTAAAAATGTTCGTAAAATTTTCCACCCGCTCATACTAGATGGTCTAGATGATCGTACTCGTTTTCTTCAATCCCCAATTTGGTTTAACAAACTTATTAAAATTAAAAATAGGACTCTTTTTGGAAAGATTGGATAGAAATTGGTCTTAGATGGACGTATCAACTTTTTCACGGCGAAACTTGTATCCCCTTCTCTCTGATGCAATCCCGTTTTTCTCTTCCTTCGTCTTATCAATCCAAATATATTTTGTTGACCGCAGCTGCTCAACATTCCTATGATACCCTCATAAACTCCTCTGCACATGCTAATTCTTCACTCATCTCGCTCACTTTTACAGTCCCCTCTTCTGCATCTCAAATTTATAACAAATTAAGAAATTCTGTTACTATACGGGATAAATCTAATGTAGAATGCAACTGGGAATCTGATCTACAGGATTCCTTTGATATCTCAACATGGAACAAACTTTGGATGAAAGTAAGGAAGTCTTCTAGAGCAGCGAATATTACACAAACCTTATTTTTTATTTATAATAGACTTTTAATCACTCCAGCCAAAATTCATCACATTGATTCCAATACTCCCTCTACCTGCTGGTCTTGTCCGGCCCCCGTAGCTGACCTTAAACATATGTTATTTACATGTCCAGTTACTCATAATTTTTGGATTAGAGTGTGGCAACAAATTAACAAAATTTTTCGTACACACTTCCCTTTTCTTTTACACATATTTTTCTAGGTAGCATCTCAGAAATATGGTCCTCCTTTTCTACTAACGTATCCATTGTTGATCTGCTTATAGCTGTAGCATTTCAACAGATTACTAGGTCATGGAAAAATGCTTCTAACATATCATTTCAGGCTTGGTGGTATGGAGTTTGCTATAATCATAGATTAGATAGGGCATATGTTTACCCCATTACACTTGCTATTAAGAGAGATTTGTTGTGGTTACCTATTACGGATTTCTTAAACATATCAGCTCAATCCTTACCCCTACATACTCCTTGCAATGAGGAAGTATCCAAACCGCCTTGAAGTTAAAAATTACTCATCTGTTTTCTAATTTAGTTATATATTTTTGACCACCTTATAAGCTAATATTATAGGAAGTAATGTAACTCAAATGTTGTATTTTCTATTATAAGATCAGTTGTAACATTCTATATAAGTTTTTCCCTCCCCCTTTCCCCTCACCCATCCCTCCCCTTTTTTCCTTTACTCATGAAATATTTATATTATAGTATAAGTAAATGCTGTGTTGTATTGCTGTTATATCTTATTTCCATATCCAATAAAAATTTCTTTTACAACTTAAAAAAAAAAAAAAGTGGTGATAGAACGATACATTAGAAATAATATTAATAACATATAAAATGTGGACTTTATATTGGTGGCTAACTATTGATTCAATGCTATTCATATCAATGTATTGCAAATGCAAAAGTGGTGTAAAAGTGTGTAGAAATATAGTGGAAGTCGGCAACATTGTAAAATGATACTAGTGATAATATAGAATATGGACGGGGCATATTATCAACTGACAGCGATAAATATCGCTAAGCGCGCCTAGCGCGATTTTAGTTATCGCCGGCTATCGCTGGAATTTATCGCTGAGACAGCGCGTTATTAGCAACGGCTATCTCCAAGGCGATAATAATTCCAGCGAAAGCGGCGAAATGCTGGAATATCGCTGGTAATCCAGCGATAATATTACAGCGATAGGGAATTCCTTGATAATAAGCCATGGTGGATTTAGCCTGACAATCCACCTCCCATAGGGTAATATAGCTAAGTCGGATATTTTTCTGACGTTAGAATCCAGCGTTAATGGTGCCTTAGCACGATTTTTATTGTCGCTAGGCGGGTATGGGGCATCGTTGGTAATAGCGCGAAGCTGCGTTAGTGATGTTTTCCCATGTGGTGAATGTGAGGCACGCCTACTTTGCATCTCATTAGCGATGAGATGCAAGGCATTAGTGAAACGGGTGCTAACACAAGGAAACACACGCTAAAGCCTGTTAGCGTGTCCTTGTTAATACTGCGATAGAATTATCGCCGCTTTTCGGCCGAAAACGGCCGCTGAAGCGGCGATAATTGTCTTGATAATATGCCCCGACATGCTTTAAAGAAATGTTATTAGTTAATGTCAGAAAAACGTGCGTTTCGTCAATAATGAGAAAACTGCACTAGTGGTGCATTTTCAATGATGGCTATTATTGTGATGCTAAATGATGAAGTATAAACTCGAGAAAACAAATTATATTAATCGAAATTCAATTGTTTGCTAATGTTCAAATGTATTTAAATAGATCATGTAAAGTCAAGTTAAAGGCTTATTTTCTTCAAATGATGTTTCAAAATGTTGTTCATATTGCTGACTTTTCCTCTAGTCTGAGACAATGGGACATTGAACGTGTCGTGGAAATGTATCTTTCTCTGTACTGAACATACTTACTTTGACATTCCTAAATCTTTCTGTAATATTGGCGCATGGGAACAGAAGTTTAACTGTTTCCATAAGGTCGCAACAATCGTACCTCTTTCTTCCGATTCTAGGAGTATGTGCACTGTCATATCATAGTTTCTCATGAACGTAAAGGGAACTTTCTCTAACGTTGCTTGTTATTTTAAAGGATATTGTGAGGACATAGACCACAGGATGGTTTTTTGATGGTGGTGCAATGCGACTTCATCAGGACTTTGCTAGAAGCTTTATAAAAGGCGAAACCCAAAAGGAGGGGCAACTATTATCCCCAACTACTCACCAGAGAGAGCACACCATTCATTTTTGGCTCTGGAGAGCGCACAAGGTTTTTTATTACTACTGTTACTTTAAATTTCCTTATTTTTGAACAAGAGGATACTTTTCTGATAGATTTTGTCACTGTTAAAACATTCCTTTCTTAAGGACTGGCTTGCTGGATGTTACAATCAGTAGCATATGCATTGAACTTCTTTGCCGAACTCTTCCAAATTTCTCGATTTAAAATATTGATAATTAATGAACTAGCCCTTAAAGAACTCTAAACTTGAAGCCTTTTTCCCCTTAGGAAGTTGATATTATATGCTGAACTATTTAACTGCCTACATTGTAATGATATTTTTTGATTCTGTGACTAATTCTATGGAACAGTATTAAAATTTAAACTAATATAAATGATTATCATTTTACTAAAAGCTGTGATTTACATCATGAAATTGCTAAAGAGACTCCTTATTTTGATTAATTTTGAATCAGTATTACAATAATTAACATTACCTACTTCTGACTGACCCTCTTACTGAGTGTGTTGGTTCTTCTTTTAAGATGTTTAAATGAGGATTGTGAGAAGAATCTACGAGCTTTTACAGAAAATCAAGTTCTGCTACTTTTATTTTGTGTAGCTGTGGCAGAACTTTTGTTTTGTATAATTTTAGTTCGTCTTAACTTCTTTAGGAGATTGGGTTTGCCTGTAGTGATTCTTTATTTCTATAGTATGGTTTTGAGCGTAGTGTACTTGAATCTGATCTCGAAGTTGTGAATTAGTTGCAAATTAGATGGTCCTCATATGTCAACTTAATGAGAAACTAATGACCTAATTTCCACCCATCCTATCAGTGGAGAAAGATTTGTCAGAGGATCATTACCTTTGTGGTAAGGAATGAGTGAAAACAAACCAGTCTCTCCTAATCGTAGATGGGCCCAGTTCGGAGAAGTGAATAAATTGAGAGAAAAAACGCTTCCCACTGCATCAAGTGGTTAAGTCCATTTCACTAATTTTCCCTTTTGGTTTACTAGCACCAAATGGTTGTGTCCCATGATATATATATTGTTAAAAAAAAGGGCTGATCCAAACCCTTTTGGGGTTTTTGAGCATGCTGTTATGTCGGTAACTCCATGTGTTGCCTTTTCATTTCCTGGGCTGTGCATACATCTTGGGACAACCCTTTGTAGACTAAAATGTGTATATTGAGGGTATAAATAAGCCCTGTTACTTGGAGGGAGGGGCTTTTCACTGAGGTCTAGGTCTCAGGAGGTGGGAAAGCGGGGAAAGGAGTTACTGGTTACAAGTAAAGTCTTAACCTCCCATTGCAATACCAATATATTGTAGGTCAAGCCTACATTTCATACCCATGTAGACAGAAGGTGAACAACCAAAAAGCCTTCAGATATGACTACTCTCCAATCACAGATTAGGGTACTTAGAAAATATAATGCCTGAATAGCCTTAATAAACTGAGACATTTGATAGCCTACTAGGACCACCATAATAAAGATATGGCCATGCTGCTGGAAACACACCTCCAACCCAAGACAACATACTGCTTTACAGTAAACTGGGGGGATATATGGATAACCTAAAATCCGACAATGACACAATTTATAAATTATTCATCCATACAGGAGTCAAGCACCAGAATGTACATCTGGTTGGCGCTACGCCACACAGACACATGAATTAAGGACACCATTAGTATATTGTATGATCACTCCCCAATTCTCCCAACATTTATTCCCAACCAGCTTCCCAGGGAAGCTGATCAATAAAGAATTAGTGTACAGAGCTGATGTCTCATGGGAAGCTTTTAAAGCATATTTAAGAGGAACGTACATTTCTCAAGAGTCCTAAAATGCTGCTCCAGTGCTTGAGAGTTTGGGAAAGTGGGATACTGGAACTTGAGTTTGAGTACAAATGGGCTCGAGCTCAAGGCATCACAGTATAGATTCCCAACAAGATTAGGGATTTTTGAGAGATAGCAGACCAGGAATACTACAGTTGGGCACACATATCCCTGGTAAACAGTTTGGCAAGGGCGATAAGTCTGGCAGGACCCAAGCATGAATCTTGCACTGCCCCAGAAGGGGAAATCATATTACACATGACATTGGCAACAAGTGCAACACCTCATGCTTCTCAAATTGCTGAATATCTACGGGGAATAGCCCTTGCATGGATACATGCTGACAGAAGAGGAAATTATCTATATCCCCTCAGCATCAGTAGAAGAAATCTTAACTGCGGCACAAGGTTTTGCAAACAATAAAACTTCTGGGAGCAACAGTCTTCCCATTGATTATTTAAAGAATACCTGAATTTATTGGTACCCCACTTGCTGAACATGTTCAATGAGTCCCTAGAATAGGGTAGACTCCTTAGGGCAGTGAGAAAGGTGATAGTGATGGTGATACTGAAGCCAGGCAAAACCCCAGAGTGATGTTCCTCATACTAACCACTGTCACCGTTGAATATTGATGATGCAATCCTTGCAAAAATATTAGCAAACAGTATGTTGCTTCTCATGTCCCACATGGTGCTGCCTGACCAGTCTTAGTTTATTCCTCAGAGGTGATGGAGCAAAAAGACAGGGTTTGCACGGCGCAAAGGCTTCGAGGAAATTTTAAAACCCAGCTATTCTCAAGTGGATGGATCTGTGTCTTGAATTGAGCATTAACACCAAAAATTCAGAGGCACATCAATAACAGTGAATCACATTTCATCCCATAAGAATGACATAGAATTGTAGATTTGCAAACTCTAATGGTTTATTAGCAAATTAGCAAAGTTACAAACTCAAATCAGTCAAATTAGTCATAAATCAATAATCACTTGGTTACAGCATAAGAGAATATAGTCCAAGCAAGTCAGAATAGCAAATACAAATTCAAGTTGTTCAAATATTATTGTAGGCAAGTTATGAATGGTTCGATCCCCTGATGGGAAACTCCCTAATACTATAATAAGGTTTCAAGTGAGGCCGGGAAATTTTAAGCAGCAGGTGTCAGGAAATGAAGCTTCTAAGGCAGAACCAAATGAACGTTCCAATCAGATAAAGAGCCTGGTGACAGCCCTCTTGCCATAAATCATATGAGGATTTCCACTTTGTGGCCTGCATATATATCTTGCGAGGGAAGATACATCTCAGCCAGTCTGTCTTACGCGCAGTTGTCAAGATTCACTGTTAAGCACGGTAAGAGATACGTTCAATGGCCTTCACACTGAATTTAACAATAACAGGACAGTTCTAATGAGAATACTGGGACCCAGCTTCTGGAACAAGAAAAATATTATGTACAGAAAGCAGAAACACAGCATTTCATTTAACTTAGGCCTTTTTCACATCAAGGCCTACAGTGACTATGGCTAACTTAATGTGAGCATACTTTAAGTATGACTAATTATTGAGGAAAAAATCACTAATTATGATCTATCTAACTATAAAATCACACTTGAATATAAGTAAGCAATCATTATGTGTGATGTTCATTAGCATGTTCCCAAACAAAAATGTAAAATAGAGACAACGCATTACCAGAGATCCACTTTGCACAAACTCAGCATAGTGATGGCAGGCTGTCCACTACTGTGCAGGTCCAAAACTTCAAGGAGCAACAATATTATCAAATGCAAAAAAGGCATTTGATTAATTAGAATAGGTGTTTTGATAGTGACATTAAGTAGGTAATGACTGGGAGAAGGAATACTCAATATGGTCCGACTTATGTACACAAACATCTACAACATGGGTCAGGGTGAACAGCATTTAATTGTTCCCTCCTAAAGGGGTGTCCATTGTTGCCCTGATTGTCTCTGTTGCAATCAAACCTCTGGCATGCATGCTACAAGAATATCATTCGATTCAGGCATATGTATACAAGGCCACCCACTGTCTCTTTATGTAGATGATATTGTGCAATTTATGCAACACTCTGAAAACTATTTGCACTTCATAGTCAGAGAAAAATAGAAATGTGGATGCTACGTAGGCCTACAGCCGAACTGGGATAAGTCTGAGCTCTCTCTGTTGACTGCAGCAAGCACAGAGATAACTGGTGAATACCCACTACAATGGCAACCAGACTCAATCAGATAGCTGGAGCTGTAGGTGAGCAGGGGCCTAACAGTTCACATGAATCATGACAAAGCTCTTGACAAAGGCTTAGCCTCCCAGCAGGGATGATAGGGAGCATGACCCCATTTGCACAACCTTCAGTTTGATTGTTCGCACATTCCACGGATCTAATCAGCAAGTTGCAACCCCCTTGGTCAAGAAACACCTTAGACTAGTCATGGATCACCTTACCTTTGATCCCCTCGATCTACATAAACATGATAGTGGCTATGTATTACTCATCTGCAATTCCTCATTCTACAAGTACATATTTGTGTCCTCATATGACACCATTGCACACTTTCCTTGGCAGCTTGATCCTGCTAGAGGACCTCAATACCAGTGTTCATCCTCGTTTCAGGTGAATGGGGATCCTATGTTGGAGCATTAACTTATTTTACACTTTCATCTGCTTGAAAATAGGCATCCTGCTAGCATTTCAGAACCTCATTGTGGTCATACATGACCTTACTTTGCACTCTCCTCAATCTCCATTGCCTTGTGACCTCTTTCGAATCATGTGCATGATGTCCCTGCATTAACACATTCATGCACATTTCAGCCAGGAAGCAGCACTTGACAACCTTCAATGCCACCTTTGCACTAACCCTGAATTGTAATAACTACATGGCTTCTTTTATGACGTGATGTGCATCGAGCTTTGTGGTGGTCCTGCATAACCTTTTTTTGGATGTGCACATGTGACATATATTGTATTTGTAATATTAAAGCTAGCTGTGCAGGGATGTCAATTGCATGCTTAATGCTGCTCTATGCATTCAATCTTTCTTAACATGCTCATTTGATCAACAGTAGTGAGGATTTTGGCTAAATCATTTGAGCCAAACAACAAGAAAGGCTTGAGTCTGTTCATCTCTGCCCATACAGTTTCACTTTGGATGATCTTAAATGACATGGGTTCTTTCATTAAGTTTATTTTAATGCTACTGTTTTCACGAGTCATAAATAGTCTAATTTTGACACCAGTTAAACAACATTGTATTGTGGTGGAACCACATATACATTCAGGTGTGTTTGCAGTTTCAATACTGCTTTTCTTAGAACTCAGCCTCTACTCACACACGCCAAAAATCTTGTTAGATAAATTACTCGGTCCGGCCTAAAAAGCAGATGAGAACAGCATCTCAAGGTGATGGCGCCTACAAGATGCTTCATATTCATTGTGCTACAATACCTCCTTTGGCTTGGTGGATGCCACTGACTCAGACAATCAACTTAGAGCTTTAGGGACCTTTGGTCATTTTTTTATAGGTGTGGTGATATCACATGAATTGTGCAGGTTTTTAAATAATTTCACTTTTAACTTTCAACGATGTTTGTAGTTTTAGATGTCAACAGTCATACATTGTGGTGGTGCCCTTTGCACTTTCTCTGGGAGTCTGTCCATTTTCTTTTTCTTGGAACTTTCAAGGGTTTCAATCTCTACACAGAAAAGAGCAGGTATTGTATGTGGGAGTACACTTTTAAAGCGTGAAGAGTTAATTCCAGGTTTTGACATGTGTTACCCACTTTCAGTTAGAGGGATTCATAAGACGTCACGGCTGTAGCAGGGCTATACTGGCTAGCTACATTGAACCCTCAACCCATGATTGCTTGGAGCTTGAGCTTATGTGTTCTTCTTTACAGTTCCACCCTCAAATGAGTCCTTAGTCAAAGCTTTATTTCTAAGATGCTAGATTGATCTAAGATTGGCAACTCTCACCCCCATCTGACTGAAGTCCTTCTCTCCTAAATCCCCTTACTAAACTTCTTTGTAGGAAAATGTCCCTTTTTGCATGGCCACCCCCATTTGTTGCTAGATTTTGTTCCTGGATTTTTGACTCTGCACACTGGGAAACTGCTAACGAGTGCCCAGTAAATGTGCTTTGGCCCCTAAAACATGTCAAATTGGCTCTGCTCCTAATTGGTATACTTAATTTACCTGTAAGTCTCTGGTATATGGTACAAAAAGGACCTAGGACCTGTAAGATAAATTTCACCAGTGAACTTCAACACATATTGTGCCACCACTAAAGTGACAATACAAATCATTTCTCCAGACCAGCCCCTGCAGCCTTGGTATGCAGTTTTAAAACAGCCAGTTCGATGTAGAAAAATAAACCTTCTACCAGGCCTAAACCTTCCTTTTAGATACTTATAGGTCACCCCTTAGGTAGGCCTTAAATGGACTTAGTACAGGGTGCATGATATTTAAAATGTATGACCATATATATTCTATGTTTTATATACCCTAGCAATGAACAAACTACTAAGTCTTTTTCATTGTGGCAAGGCTGGCTGTCCACAGGAAAGCACCGGGTTTTAATATAACACCTGATAATGCTAACCTTCAGCTTGGGAGTAGCTAGGATCCAATGACTCATTTTTATTATGAATGCAACTTAATGGTCCAGTTATATTTTATATTACTATTTTGAAAATGGCATTTTAAAAAAATCCTCATCTTCCTGCCTAAGCCAAATGAGCCTTTCTGCTAGTGTTCATTGTCACCCAGGAACTGGATGGCTTTTTGATAATGTTTGAAGTGCCTCCCAGAGCTGAGACAAAGGGAGATGGGCTGATCTTCCCTTGACATGATGAGTATCTGGGCTGCACCAACAAACTTAACTTCAAAGGATGCCTTCCCTGCCACTTCAAAGGATGCCTTCCCTGTCACTAGCTGGTGCAGCACACAAATGGGCATGCCCCCTCTATTGTCCTGAAAGCCAGCCAGACACCACTCCCAGTGGTACAGTAGCTGCCCCAGAACTGGTTTCCAGTGACCAAAAAGGACTATCAAGGAAAGTTTGTCCAATAATATAGCCACTTCTCAGGGTGGGCACAGGGAGATCTCACACAGGGGCACTGTGAGAGAGTTTACACTAAAACACACAGGAACTGGGGTAAAAGTGGGTAGGTTTACCAATGGTATATTTTTACCTATTGATTAGGAAGGGGGCAGGCGTCTCCTGCACCCAAAGGCTAGTACCAGGCATAAATGTGGCACCTGCGGGCATCGTATTTAGAACACAACTGGACCTTTGGAAGACCTAAGAACTGCATCTGCTGTTGTGATCTGTGAGGAGAACCTTAAGGGCTGGATCTGCTCCCACTTGTATCCAGGACTAAGAAGTGGACCTCAGGGTTTAATTGACTGACCTCCTGCTAAGCTGCAGGGTCACAAAAACTGCAATAGTCCCACTTTCCTAAAGCAGCCCAGCTGACCTGATTCAACCGGAACTACTGTGGACCCTGATGGTGGCTTCTGTTGAAGTGAATCCTGACCCTCCAAGTGCTTCCCTGGGGTCGTGGAACTGTTTGCTGGTGTCAGAGTATTCTCTTCCTGCCTAACCCTTAAGCCTGGGACTAAGAAACTGTTTCAAATCTTTTGCCTGGAGTACTGATGAAAACCGGGACACACCTACCAAGCCAATCTGACAAAGAAGCTTTGTTGCTGGGCCAATGATTCAGGTTGCTCCCACTTGAAACTTTTCTGCAGCAGCAAATCTGTTTCAGCACAAAGTCATGGAGAAGGTATCCAACCTCGTGGAGCCGTTCTTGTCTGCAACTTGCTGACTTGCACCGCTGGAGGAATCCAAGCTCCAATGAAGTCGCCAAAGGTATCCAACTGACCAGGGACCTTCCTTGTGTGCAAATTTTGAATTTCTCTGCCACTTGGAGCTTTCCCAATAAAATTCAACTTCTTAATCAAGACTTCATCCAAAGAGGTATATGGCTTGTGGAACCCACCTCGGCCATAGCCTGCTGCCTTCTCTATCTGAGGATTATTATCTTCTATTTAAGAGACTAAGCCAGAAGGTAAAACTTCTGACCAGAATAAACCTGGTATCCGACCCACACTCCATTGCTGTATGCCTTATCTTTACCCATGTCCCGGTTTAGAGCTACCAGTTGCCCGCGGTTGGCACGTTGTATTTTTTTTTGTGCTATTTTAATTTAAACTTTAAAAATTCATCCCTCCAGTTTCCTTACGGGATTAGTGTAATTTTGTCCCATTATGTTCATTGGGATTTTTATTATGTTGTGTTGTCAACATGTTACCTGTTTTGGTACTTCTAAATGCTTTACACATTTCTCTTAAGTTAAGCCTGTCTGCTCAGTGCCATAGCTGCCAGAGGTTGACCTCATGTTTAAATTACTGAAACCTTTACTGAACCTGATACGAACAGTGGCACTTAGTAAACAACTTTCTCATATTGTCCATCAAGAAATGCTAAAATAAATGCAACTAAAGCTGGTCCCCATTCAGTAGTAACTTCCTTTGTGTCCTCTTTCAATCTCTCCCCATTGTTCCAGATTTCTGGGGTCATCTGTCTTCCAAGACTATCCACTTTCAGTATCCATTCTTGATTGTGCTGTTAACCTTCATTACCCACAATGCTCTTTATTCTTGTAACTTCCATAATTTGTTTGATAGATTATCAGGAATGAAGATCAATGGGATTCGCATCAAATATTACACTATTGTATTAAGTGTTTGAAACTTGTTCCTGGGTTGTACTTTTACACCAACTTTAGCAGGCCTGGATTATATTTGTAATTTGCAATTTATCAAGCCACGCAAGGCCACATTGAGTAACGTACCGCAGCACAAATCACTGCATTGCCTTTACTCTGCCCCAGGGAGGCATTCCATGGGTGGTGAGTAGTTGTTCCCATGCAAAACCCATGGATTTAGATGCATTCCCAGCTTTCCCATAAGGTGTAGACCTAGGAATTCTACAAAACTGCTACACGTCTGCAGGTGAGGTGTAACAATGAGAAATATGTTTATTTGTCCACGTTTTTTCCCCTTTCTACGTATGCTGCATTCAGCAGCACACATTGGAAGAGGAAAATGCCTCAGGTGATTGTCTTTGTGCAAGAAGGTGCCCCTTCCTGCAGAAAAGCAATCCTGCTAACAACGTGCCACTGTATGCTATTAGTCTCAATATATGTATTGTTTTGACCTCCCATTCTTACCTACAAAATGTGGTGGACTTATTCTGGAATGTTTATATGCAACACGTACCACCAAGTGATATTTGTAAAGTCCAAGCTCTTGCTCTGAGCCCCTTCCATCTCTGGTCCCTTTACAACTGTAAACTAGAGTTATTAGGTTTGAAACAATAAGCCCTAGGAGATCCTTTTCCTACACAATAAATATTTCACTGCCTCTTTCACCTCCTTGTTCCTCAGGCTGTAGATCAGTGGATTCAGCATGGGAGTGAAAAACATATAGAAAACGGAAACTACATTGTCCTTCTTGGCTGAATAGCTTGAGTTGGGTCGTAGATAGATAAAAAGAACAGTGCCATAGAACATCAAGACACAGATGAAGTGTGAGGTACAGGTGGAACAAGCTCGATGCCTCCCTGCCACGGTGTGGATCCTTGTGATAGCAATGACAATATAGGTGTAGGAGACAAGGACAACAAAGAGAGAACCCACCATCATTGCTGTGGTCAGTGTTGAGAGAATCAGCTCATTGATAGAGATGCTTGTGCATGAAAGTTTCAGAAAAGCTGGTAAATCACAAACAAAGTGTTCAATTTTGTTGGGCCCACAAAAAGATAAGTTGAAGAGGCATCCTGCAGTAATCAGCGAATGACTAAACCCCCCTACATAAGACCCAGTAATAAGCTGCATGCAAGCACTGCTTTTCATGGTGACTGCATACATCAACGGTTTGCAAATAGCAACATACCGGTCAAATGCCATCACTGCCAACACAAAGAACTCAGTGCTACCAAAGCCTACAAAGGTGAAGATTTGTGCAACACATCCTAGGAAAGTAATGGTCTTCTTTTCAATGATAAAATCGATCAATGTCTTTGGGGAGGTAGAAGAAGCATAACCAAGATCTAGGAAAGACAAGGAGGCCAAGAAGAAGTACATGGGTTTATGAAGTCGCTCATCGGCATAAATGATGATGAGGATGGTGGTATTTATGAGAAGGGTGAGGACGTATATTGCTAAGAAGAGAAGAAAGAGCAAAACTTGCACGTCTGGGCTTGTGGTGAATCCTTCAAGAACAAAGACAGTCACAATACTCTGATTTCTGGATTCCATTGCTGCAGGTCATGACATCTACCTGAGGAAAGAGAAAGGGAAGTGAATTCTCGAGTTCAACATGACAGTGAACATGGCAGACTGTTCTGAGTAATAAATACTACATCCAGTAGCGGTCGCTATTTACCGGAGGTTGTGGGGTGGGTAGGAGGGGGGGTTCTAAATGAAAATAAATAATAAAAAAAACACTTACCTTCAAGCCGGCCACCTGGCCAGCCGCTGCCTCTCAGTTCACTCACCACCACCTCTCACTCCATGAATGCAGAAACCAGGAAGCACCCAGGCTAATGACTCCCTTGGCCAACCACAACGCTGCAATGCAGCGTTGTGATATGTCTGAGCACCGTGGTTCGGCGCTCAGACGGGGAATGGGGGCCTGAGCATGTTCTGCACCCAGGCTGTACTGCAGCCTGGGTGCAGAACATGCAAAGTGCGCATGACCGGCCGGCCCGAGAGGGCCGGTCAAACAGTTTTGCGCACTTTAGAGTAGAGCAAACACTTCTCCTCTTGGCCCTGCTCTGGCACTCCAGTCCCATCCCGCACCATGAAATGGAAAACTAAAATGATAATAACGCTAGTTAATATCATTTTAGTTTTCCTTTAACTATTGCTCGCAAAGCAGTGGGGCGACGCTCCTCCGCCTTAGCGGAAGAGCCGCTGCTGACTAAATCTTAACATTGATGTAATCTAAAAACTGTGTGGACATGCAGCCACACCAATGTGAAATAGTTTAGCAATATATACTCTTGGAGATAAGTTGAGTGTGGATCCATAAAAATGCTGGATAATTGAATGGGGATTAATAATTAGGAAACATAAAATGTCTCCTCACATGGCTGAGGTCAACTGCGTACAAAGCTTCCTGTCTCAGTTCTGTCTGTGAAAAATCTGTCTAGTCTGTACCTCTCCCCTTTCTGTGAACAGTGGAACAAAAATCAGCTTGGTCAAAAATACTAAAACCTACCCCACTACAGAAGTTGCGTCTTGGATGCCCATCCAGCTGTGAAAGTAGCCCCTTGCATGGATCCACCAGGCAAATGTCTAAGTGGCAGAATGGCTAGTCCATACCTGGACATGTCGTGTCATCCTATATTGTGTTGAGCAACTTTACACTGCCTCGGGCCATACCGTACCTTTCTTATATGCAAGGAAGTATTGTTGGTGTATCTAGACGTGCAACTCCAAATCATCTAGGAGCTTTTTAAACTGCATGGATTGTTTGCAACCTCTCTGAAACCCTTGTGTGACAGTTTAATCATAAGGTTATACAATTACTAATCAGCAAAAGTTCATAACTTTTGTTGTAGGAAAGCAATTAGAGGAATCATAATACAAATTTACAGGTTGGGATTTCTAGCTTGCAAAATAGGATCTGGTGTTCTTAGCCCACTTAAATGTATGTGAAACAAAATTCTGTAATCTGGGCCAAAAACATTTGTACTGAAGATTTAATTGGCCATGCTAAAAGTTGCCAAGTTAGCTGAGTACCAATTTGTTGTTCCACATCACAAAGGTGAATGTATTTTCCATAGCATTTGTACTAAAGGCATACTCTCCAGTATAAATTTCTGGGTACCTAAAACTGCCTAAGAGTAACCCATGTAAAATGTGGTATTTTGCACAATATATATACATTCACAGAAAGGGGAGAGGTACAGACTAGACAGATTTTTCACAGACAGAACTGAGACAGGAAGCTTTGTACGCAGTTGACCTCAGCCATGTGAGGAGACATTTTATGTTTCCTAATTATTAATCCCCATTCAATTATCCAGCATTTTTATGGATCCACACTCAACTTATCTCCAAGAGTATATATTGCTAAACTATTTCACATTGGTGTGGCTGCATGTCCACACAGTTTTTAGATTACATCAATGTTAAGATTTAGTCAGCAGAGGCTCTTCCGCTAAGGCGGAGGAGCGTCGCCCCACTGCTTTGAGAGCAATAGTTAAGGAAAACTAAAATGATATTAACTAGCGTTATTATCATTTTAGTTTTCCATTTCATGGTGCGGATGGGACTGGAGTGCCAGAGCAGGGCCAAGAGGAGAAGTGTTTGCTCCACTCTAAAGTGCGCAAAACTGTTTGATGTGTATATATATGTATATATTACCTACTGGCGGTCGCCAGTAGGTAGTTATAGTTAGGACCTAGTTTCCATAGGAAAAGCATTTTTGATTTGCCAATATCTTTGGCGCCGGCTGACGAATCTTCGCAAAATTTTCAAAACTAATGGCCCGCTCCGGTCAGCTCCTGTCTTGGAAGTTTGGGGGTGATTCGTGAAGCAGGGGCCGAGAAAAAAGGGGGGTCCGAAAACGCGTTTTCTCCATGTTAATTGCCTTAGGAAATTTTGGAACAGGCTACAGCCCAAACTGCTGAACGGAATTACACCAAATTTGGCAAAAAGGTAGCTCTTGGTTCAGAAAGCGACCTTTTTTTAAATGTTGTAAATCCGTTCAGTAGTTCCAGAGAAATTCAAAAAATAAAAATATCGATATCTGAGTACCGAGGAGGATTCGCGACTCCTCCCGAGCATGAGCTGATTTCTGATTGGCTGCCAACACTCCAAACCAGGAAGTGTTGGCAGCCATCTTGTGACTCGGTAACCGAGTCACAAGAAATCAGTAGAAAAAAGGTTAAAAAACAAGAAAAGGGGCAGGGTAGAAACACCCTGAACCCCTAGGCCTGCTCAGGGGTCCCACAAGGACCCCCAGGGCCAATAAAAGCATTTACTTTTTAAAACGGCCGAATTCACGCTGGGTGAGCAAATCCGGCTGAAAAAATAAAATTTTAAAAAGCGCGGACTCCCGCGCTTTGTTGTACTTAAGCCTCCGGGTGGGCCAGGTCCCGGGGCAATTTAAAATTATGGTGTGGGGGCCCATGGGGGCCCCATAGCCCCAGGGACCGCCACCTCCCGGGGCTTTCCTCATAATGTGCGCGGGCATGCTGCCCCCCGCTGCCCCGGGACCACCACCTCCCTGTACATGTGGCTGTTTTATTAATATGTCCTAACACTCACATTGTGAGCCTGTATGTCACCATATCCAAGTTCGTGCACGTTTCTACCATAAGTGCCCGTTTCCCGTGTGCGTTCGGGGTGCATCTGTTTTCGCAAACACACACTTCCATTTTATTCCACAAGTGATGGGCGGGTCATGTCCCGGCTCTTCCGGCTGCTGCCTGTGGTGTGAGGTGTCCCGTCTGGGTTGCTCGCAGAGTCTCGAGAGAGGTGGAAAGTAAACCTTGCCTCACTTCAGGGAAGGAGTGAGTGACCCTTCAGTCAAGGAGCTTTTACTGCCAGTGGCTACAGTATTATATAACCCCTGCTTTGTTTCCCTTACACAAGTCACAGGGGCAGCGGACTCTGAGTTGCACTTTTCCCCCTTGAAATGTTTGAACAGCGCCCAGGACCCTTCACTGCTCGGCCCAGTTAATCCCTCCATAAAAGAGGCAGGCTACATTCATAATCTTGCTCCTTTCTTTTTCACTCTTTTTGTAATTTTGTAATTGTTGAATTCTTTGATATAGTCCCAGCTAGGAACGTTGACTTTGTAAAATGATTCACTGCCATAACAAACACGCCACGGAAAAAAACATGGCTTGCAGCTGTCTTGTGATTGCACTCATCACAGTTGCAGGGAGGGGCTGTGACATATTGCAAACCTGGTGTTCAGTTTCTAGTTAATGCTACTAAACGTGGTCACCGTGTGTGTGCGTGCACAACACCGTTTAGGGTGGGGTTGTACACTGTGTGTATTTGTGTATGTACACTGTTCAGTGTGTAGGTACACAGTTGCGAGTGTGTTTGCACAGTGTGTAGAGTGTGTGTATCTGGGGTTGTACACTGTTCACACTGTGTACAAAATATTTAGAATTGGTACGAGGTTCAAAGTATGTGGACACCGTTTGGAAAGTGTGCTTGTGTGTGCGCACTTTTCGGAGCCCGTGTAAACTGTTTAGAGTATGGTTGTACACAGGTGCGTGCGTGTACACTGTTCGGTGAGCGTATGCACGCCATTTACATGATGTGTGCACAATGGTTAGTTGTGTGTGTGCTGTTTAGCGTTTGTACTCACTGTTTAGAATGAGGGCCGGGTTTAAAGCGAGTGTACACCGTGTAGAACATAAGATGGTCCGCGTGTGAGTGTATGTGTGTGTGCGTGTGTGCGCGTGCTGTGCAGGGTTTGTATTCACTGTTTAGAATGGGGACCAGTGTTTAAAGCGAGTGCACACCGTTTAGAGCGTAGCGGGTTCACGTGTGAGTGTGTGTACGCGTGTGCAGTGGTTGTACTCACTGTTTAGAATGGGGACCAGTGTTTAAAGCTAGTGTACACCGTTTAGAACGTAGCGTATCCGCATCTGTTTGTGCGCGTGCGTGCTGTGCATGGTTTGCACACATCGTTTTAAATGGGGACCGGGTTTAAAGTGAGTGTACACGTTTAGAACGTATCATGTCGGCTTGTGAGTGTGTGCGCGCGTGCTGTGCAGGGGTTGTAGTGTACTCACTGTTTAGAATGGGGACTAGTGTTTAAAGCGAGCGTACACTGATTAGAACGTAGCGAGTCCGCGTGTGAGTGTCTGTGTGTGTGCGCGCTCGTGCTGTGCAGGGGTTGTACTCACTGTTTGGAATGGGGACTAGTGTTTAAAGCGAGCGTACCTTGTGAGTGTGTGTGGTTGGTGCTGCATTCGCTCCCTAAGCTTAATAGGCCAGCTCTGTTAACATAAAAAGCTATTAAGAACGAGTGCGTGCTTGGTACGATGTGTGCTTCCAAAGGCTCACATTTTGTGGACATTCCACCCATGCACCTCACCCAAAGCAGCTCCATGTGCTAATGCGCAGCCTCTGCCCGCCTGCATGCCCTCCGTGGGTGAACACGTCCCCGCGTAGGTCAGTCGCTGCCGGTAACTGTTTCAGTTCATTTTAAGACCACTGCAGGCATGGGTCACAGAAAGAGCACCCACGTCCAGATGTCCACAGAGCTTAATGTGTGAGGAGAAAAAAGTGTGGGGGTGCAGAGTTCTCATTCGAAGCCAGTCGTTGGCACTGCGGATGCTGTGATTTCCTAGTACCAGGGCTGCCTAGACCTGATTCCACCTGATGCCCCTTTCTTCTATCACAACTTTCTGTGCCTTTATCTCACTCTTGTGGCCTGCTCTCTCTCTCTATATATTGCCGTTTCATTCTCCCCCCCATTCTCTCCCTGTCTCCATTTGTCTTTCTTTCCCAGGGTCAACGTATAACGATTAAATAATTAAATCTTGGTCTCCAGAAATGACTAACATTGGCCAGCACCTACAAGCACCGGCACAAATCAGGCGCTACCGAACACTAGAGGCTGGAGGTTTGTGTCGGTGTGTGGTAGGTAGCTGTTATCCTGGGCTGTGTTGATTAAAGGACTGTGCAATTTCTCTAAGAAACACTGCCCATAAATAGTCACTACGCAATAGGTGGTGGCCATCTTGTGTGGTTACATGCAGCCTCCGAGTTGGATGTGTGGAGAATATGAGGCAGGAGTCCGAATACGTGGGATTGCACTCATGCAAGTTTGCGCCAACTTTTTGTTATTGCGTCGAGTTTCAATGGGGTTAATGTAATTTTGCAGCCACCTTCGCATGCACTGACTTGTGCAAAAATGTGAACATTTTAAAAAGGGTCAAGTTCAAAAGCAACACCTTCACCGACAGAACAGTGCGATAGGTTTGGTGCAAAATTGATGTAAATTTACACAGTAGCCAATGCAATCCCATGTAGTCAGGACATGGTGGCACGCGGCAGGTGTACTGTGTCTCACGTGCAGGCGTGGATGCGGTGAGTGCATCCAGGCTATGTGGGGAGAGGGAACATATTATGGGCTGAAATGGGGTAAGAGGGTATAATGGGGCATTCTGCAAGATTCAAGCAGATGTTTTTCGGGAAATAACCAGCTCTTGGTAGTTAATGAAATTGTTTTCTTCTTCCCATAATGCACAGTCTGTTGTTTGGAAACAGTGTCGCCTATAGAACGATAGACAAGTGGCAAGTTACTAAAGTAAAATAGCGCCCTCGCCAGTATTATTGCACTATTTCTTTCATAGAGGCGCTTGATGCATACCCCTTTAAAATACACAGGTTTGTTTTCTAGGAGCTACGCAGGCCGAAATCAGACAGACGAGTAATCGGATCAGCAGTGCTTAATTTGTGTCAGTGGTTGCAGGTGGGACCCATCGGCGGCCATTTTGGGGGTCGGCACTTATTTGTCCTCCTCAGACTTTGATCTAGAGCATCGGAGGGAAAAACACAAACGGGTGAAAGCAGGAGTGACAGAAAGACGGAAAAACGACGACAAAGTAAGAAAGCAGGAAGGAAAAAGAGCCTGAAGGAGTGAAATAAAGAGACAGGAAGTTTAGGGTGGTGGAAGAAAGCGGCGTGAGGTAGAATCAAGACTACACAGCCTTGGCCTTGAGCAGCCAGACCTTAGATAGTGCCAGTCTCGAGCTTCTTAGCAAAACTTTGGGCACTGTTACAAATTAAGCACGTAGGTCATATATGATGCCTGCTACATCAGAATGCACCTTACACACACTACTGAACACCATAGATCGGTGTTGAAGTAAATATTTATCTAGAACATATGTATGTTTCTGTATAATCCATACGTCTCTGTATTAGATCAATTAATATATCTATCTAGCTGTCTGGATGGACGACGCCCGGATGGAAGGATCATAGATTATGCTGTGCTAGCAGACAGACGATATTACCAATTTCCTCACTGATGCGTTCTACGTCATAAAACACATACACAATATTTTTGTGACTTGTGTTGCATCCTGTACTGAAGGGGGGTCCCTCTCCGCCCTCTAGAACAGGCGCATAGCCGGCTTCTCGCCGTTTTCAGTGCGCTGTGGCATCAGATAGATAATAGTCACTCCCCCTGTTTCGGGCTCTTATTAAGTGACTGAGGGCCGCAGAGCCCTATGTGTCCGCCCCCACCAGCGGAGGGGCAGTGTGCGCAGTCTATCTTTGAACAATATACAGTAGCCGCACAAAATGCGCTCAATGCGGGAGCCTGGGCGCCGAGGATGTCAAGGGCATTCATACTGAGGAAGGGGCGCCGGGACAAGAGGCCTCTCCTTTCTCTCTTCATGAATGGGCTGCTGGGGGCAGTGCATCCCCGAGTCAGGGAGCCCTCCCGGGTTTTGTCCGGCCTGTCACTTGCGCCCATTGTGGGCCGTGTCGTACATGCTGCAGCCCGTATGGACAGTTGGGCCCGGGGACCCCGCGACATCCAAACTGTGTCCAGCTTTCAGGCGCGCCATTGTTGTCTCTGAAAGGAAGACAAATTAAAAATGTGTGCGATATCTATTCTGGTGGAGGTCTGAAGAGCCAGGAGGCTTTTTTCTCAAGGCCCCATGGCATGTTTGTGTCTGGTTTCACAGGCCCAGTACCCAGCAAGGACCCTGGGCCTATCGTTAAATTGCAAGCATTCTGTACAGCCACCTCACGGTGGCAGGTCTCTGGCCGGTCACCACCAGCCAACTTCCTCTGGAAGTTTTATGGTCGGCGAAGGGGGCTATTTCATGAGGCAGGAGGGGGCAGGCCACGCTGTCAGACTGCTGTGAATACTGGGGCTCCTATGCTTGCCTAGCGCCGAGTAGAGTAAGTTTACTGCCCTTAGACCGCGAACCTCTGCAGAAAGCAATGTTTGTTGGTGCGCGCGCCACCACAGTAAGGACGGACAACAGATATATCAGAAGGCTCCCAAGATACCATCTTATAGATTACCAGACTATGAGGGGCCCACGGTGGTCAGAAAAATAAATATTTTAGCTTATTTTATATAGGGGTAAATGGTGCACTTCTACGGTCTCAAAGCTCTGTAAATAATAGATATCAACCTCACAAATATAAAAGCCGCTGATATTGAGTTCTCTGGCATTAAGACGTGCATAATCTACACATGTAAAATGTAGGACAGGCAGGTAGAGTGGGAAATGTCCCGTTAGATGGCAAAGATCCATACCAAATGTAGCTCTGTCTACCGTATTTGTAGGCGCACAATGTAAGCTTTACAAAGCAAAGGTCTTTTAAAGGGAAACCATCACAGTTCTAGTTCCATTCCTTATCACTACTAAACCCTACATTGTTTTCAAATATGTCGCCTGTCTGCATGGGTGCCAACCCTGACTCTGTAATATCTCTCTCTCTCTCTCTCTGTATATATATATATATTCACTGAAAAAACCATAGGTTTCAGGGACGTTATAGTCAGAAATTAGCATTTAAAAAACCTTTGAAATTCACTGAGAAAACCATAGGTTTCAGGGACGTTATAGTCAGAAATTAGCATTTAAAAAACCTTTGAAATTCACTGAAAAAACCATAGGTTTCAGGGACGTTATAGATAGAAATTACCATCTAAAAAACCTTTGAAATTCACTGAAAAAACCATAGGTTTCAGGGACGTTATAGTTAGAAATAAGCATTTAAAAAACCTTTGAAATTCACTAAAAAAAAACACAGGTTTCAGGGACGTTATAGTTAGTTGGACATTTCACTCGTACAAAACCAGAGAAATTCGGCCGTTATAGTTTGTTGAGCTAACTATAACTCGCGCCCCCGCAATGCACTGCTGATGACATCACATATTACATCACTCATGACATGGTCAGTGACATCACTGATGACATCTCAAATCACATCACTGATGATATCACTGATGACATCATCCACGTGATAATCTGATGCACCTCCTCATACCCTAATATAACCTTTGACACACCCACTCTAAAATACAGACTACCATTTTCTAAACCAAAAACACACCAATACCAGTTACTACATACCCACTCACTGATTCCTAGGTCTACACACACTGAACTGTATCTATTAGAGAGTAGGTGTTTAAGATGTTAGTACCAAAACTTTCGGAAGTAAGAGGAAAATTAATTAGTGGCTCTTTATTCCATTGTGCAGTTTATAGAAAAATAGCAGTATAGTATTGTTGAAAATTACAATGAGGAATGTATTTAAAGCTATGAATGTTTTAAATGTCTAAGCATCATGTGTAGAATAGATACAAAGATGTTATTTGCATTCTGGGAGTTGTAGTACTTTTAATCACATTATTAAACAGGAGTAGTGTAGTCCCAAATATAAGATAAGAACATTTTCTGCTTCTGTATAGGTATTATAAAGTAGTAATTCTTGTTAGGTATGTATTAGGAAGTGTTTGTCAATGTGTATTTTTTACTTATCCAACCAGTTTGCATATGCTTAGATGGTGAGATATGTTTTTTGTGGTTGCAGATAGTTATATGTACGGTGGGACTCGAGTTTATTTAAAGATGCAGAGAACTATGGGGCATATTAGCTAGACCGGAGATAAAATTATCGCCGTTTTAGCGGCAGGAAACTGCCGCTAAAACGGCGATAATGAGCTTGCTAATATGCGTTATGGAATTCAATAGAAGCCCAGGTTAGATGTCCTGCACATCTAACCTGGGCTTCTATTGGAATTCTATAACGCATATTAGCAAGCCCATTATCGCTGTTTTAGCGGCAGTTTCCTGCCGCTAAAACGGCGATAATTTTAACGAGGTTCTTGCTAATATGCCCCTATATATTTTTGAAAAGATGGTTTGAAGGTGTATATCTATTATGGAATCACATATATGTTTACATGGTGATCTATGTTCTTTAAGGCTAATTAAAATTTCATAAATTTGGTGAGGGTGGTGTATTTCTTTAAACAGGCTCTGTTTAAAATTGAGGAGTTTTATAGTGCAGAATGTCTGCTGAGAGTAATTGTGTTACCTTCATTTGGCATGTAAATTCCCTTTGCAAAATGCTGAATATATATTTTAAACACACAAGAAACATTTGAGAAATAATTTAGGTATGCCATTAAGAAAAGGTTTTGTGCTTTGAAAAAGTGAAATTTTTTGTTTTCACTTTTAGAAACCTACTGATGCATGTGCATGCTGAGTAATAGAGCAATGTATGCTTGTAGAGTGGTATGTATCCAACTATATATGAAGCGTGATATCTAGACTTTTCTGACACAGAAGTCATTAGAAAAGGATAGATACACTAAAACAGATAGTTTGATACTGACAGACGGAGTTAAACAATGAGTTACAGATATAGTTGCAACTGTTATGTATTTACCATCAATGGAGATACTTTACACTCACCCAAGCATTACTCAGGCATGCTTCCAATCACTCAGCCACTATGAAGGCAGGTATCAAATCACTCACGCACTATATATGCAGTTATTTAATCATCCAGCACTACACATGCACTCTTCCAATCGTGGAGGCACTAATTATGTACTCATTGAACTACGCAAGCAACACCCATGCATTCATCCAATCACCCAGATAGTAGCAACAGAGTCATGCGAATACACAGGCACTAACTATGCAGATATGGAACCACCAGATATAGGGGCATATGTATGAGGAAGTGGCGGAGTGAGGCGTTAGCCGTCATGACTTAACACCTCACTCTGCCACTTCTGAAAAGTAAGGCTGCACCATATTTACAAGGATATGGTGCAGCCTTGCGTTTCCCCTGCGCAGGTGCTACACTTAGCAGTGTATCGCCATCGCAGGCACCCTTGCACCATAGTGCAACGGTGTCTGTGTGCAGGGGGATTGTTTATGTGTAGGAAGGTGTCCCTTCCTGCACATAAACAATCCTAAAATGCCATTTTGTCACTTCATGCAGCACGCATGAATGTCACAAGGGGGACCTTCCTGTACATAAACAATCCATGGTAGTTTGCTTTTTCCATGTGTGCTGCACAAGGCAGTCCACATGGAAAAAGCAAAATCGAGGAGAAATAATGCATTTACAACTTTTAGTGAGCAATATGTACTGTTTTAGAACCATCTGGTGAATTATATATGTAACCTGTCACACATTGTTTGCATGTACTCGGAAGAATTAGTGAGCTATATTCTGTGATTCAGATTAAGGGCCAGATGTACAACCGTGGAAATAGCGCCTCGCAAATTGCGAGTTTTTTGCGACTCGCAATATGCGAGTATCTATTTCCAATGTACAACAGTGTTTTACACACTGTTAGCGATTCCCAATGGGGTCGCAAATAGAGAGGCTCATGAATATTAATGAGCCTCTCGCAATTTGCGACCCCATTGGGACTGGCAGGCCCTACCAGGTATGGTGGCCTGCTGGGCTCAGCAGACCACCATGTCTGGGACTGCTTTTAAATAAAGCAGTTTTTTTTTAAATGCAGCCCGTTTTCCTTAAAGGAAAATGGGATGCATTTAAAAAAGGAAAAAATGAAACACATTCGTTTAATTTTTTAAGGGCAGGTAGTGGTCCCTGGCAAAATATTGCGACTTGCAAAATAGGGTTTGTACATTCCCCATGCTGTTTTTGCATGCGCAAACGGGTTCGCAAACCCGTTTGCACATGCAAAAATGGTCGTACATCTGGCCCTAAATGCAGTGTTTCTCAAAATTTAAATCTGACACATCTAAGTAGAAAAGTACTGAAACAACAAATCTACTAGTGACAAAGTGTTAGAGAGGCACAGAAAGAGCTCTTATGTTGTGTTTTCAGATTTACAGTATTGAGACACTGTATGTACTTTTACACTTTGGTTTATGTTTATTTTAAAATTTAGTACAAAAGGGATAAAGTGGTCTTTTAGTGTATATAACTGAGAACTGAGATATTGTGCAGCTCTGTTGTAGGAGAGGGTGCTATAATATTAAAAGGTAACTAATACATTAAGTTTTGTGTTTTGGTTTGAGTTTGGCACATTGAAGTAAGTGCTTGTAGTAATGTAGCTAGGTTCATCTGTAGATTTGAAACTGCAACTTAACATAAAACTGCTTTTGTAAAATCTGTAAGCCAGTAGTAAAGTAGTTGGTACATAGGCTAGACTACAAATTCAAATACATAACTACAGACAGAATGCCTACTACAGCTTGGAGGAAAAAGGAATCGAAGCAACTACAGTGTCTATGCAGAACTGAGACACAAAAGGGGCAAAACAAAGAAAAAGTGGTGAAAGAAAAAAGAGCTACTGGTAAGAGGTAATTTCTTAAAAATATATGCCCTTTAGTTTTGCGCACTTTAGAGTGGAGCAAACACTTCTCCTCTTGGCCCTGCTCTGGCACTCCAGTCCCATCCCGCACCATGAAATGGAAAACTAAAATGATAATAACGCTAGTTAATATCATTTTAGTTTTCCTTTAACTATTGCTCGCAAAGCAGTGGGCGACGCTCCTCCGCCTTAGCGGAAGAGCCGCTGCTGACTAAATCTTAACATTGATGTAATCTAAAAACTGTGTGGACATGCAGCCACACCAATGTGAAATAGTTTAGCAATATATACTCTTGGAGATAAGTTGAGTGTGGATCCATAAAAATGCTGGATAATTGAATGGGGATTAATAATTAGGAAACATAAAATGTCTCCTCACATGGCTGAGGTCAACTGCGTACAAAGCTTCCTGTCTCAGTTCTGTCTGTGAAAAATCTGTCTAGTCTGTACCTCTCCCCTTTCTGTGAACAGTGGAACAAAAATCAGCTTGGTCAAAAATACTAAAACCTACCCCACTACAGAAGTTGCGTCTTGGATGCCCATCCAGCTGTGAAAGTAGCCCCCTTGCATGGATCCACCAGGCAAATGTCTAAGTGGCAGAATGGCTAGTCCATACCTGGACATGTCGTGTCATCCTATATTGTGTTGAGCAACTTTACACTGCCTCGGGCCATACCGTACCTTTCTTATATGCAAGGAAGTATTGTTGGTGTATCTAGACGTGCAACTCCAAATCATCTAGGAGCTTTTTAAACTGCATGGATTGTTTGCAACCTCTCTGAAACCCTTGTGTGACAGTTTAATCATAAGGTTATACAATTACTAATCAGCAAAAGTTCATAACTGTTGTTGTAGGAAAGCAATTAGAGGAATCATAATACAAATTTACAGGTTGGGATTTCTAGCTTGCAAAATAGGATCTGGTGTTCTTAGCCCACTTAAATGTATGTGAAACAAAATTCTGTAATCTGGGCCAAAAACATTTGTACTGAAGATTTAATTGGCCATGCTAAAAGTTGCCAAGTTAGCTGAGTACCAATTTGTTGTTCCACATCACAAAGGTGAATGTATTTTCCATAGCATTTGTACTAAAGGCATACTCTCCAGTATAAATTTCTGGGTACCTAAAACTGCCTAAGAGTAACCCATGTAAAATGTGGTATTTTGCACAATATATATACATTCACAGAAAGGGGAGAGGTACAGACTAGACAGATTTTTCACAGACAGAACTGAGACAGGAAGCTTTGTACGCAGTTGACCTCAGCCATGTGAGGAGACATTTTATGTTTCCTAATTATTAATCCCCATTCAATTATCCAGCATTTTTATGGATCCACACTCAACTTATCTCCAAGAGTATATATTGCTAAACTATTTCACATTGGTGTGGCTGCATGTCCACACAGTTTTTAGATTACATCAATGTTAAGATTTAGTCAGCAGAGGCTCTTCCGCTAAGGCGGAGGAGCGTCGCCCACTGCTTTGCGAGCAATAGTTAAAGGAAAACTAAAATGATATTAACTAGCGTTATTATCATTTTAGTTTTCCATTTCATGGTGCGGGATGGGACTGGAGTGCCAGAGCAGGGCCAAGAGGAGAAGTGTTTGCTCCACTCTAAAGTGCGCAAAACTGTTTGATGTGTATATATATGTATATATTACCTACTGGCGGTCGCCAGTAGGTAGTTATAGTTAGGACCTAGTTTCCATAGGAAAAGCATTTTTTGATTTGCCAATATCTTTGGCGCCGGCTGACGAATCTTCGCAAAATTTTCAAAACTAATGGCCCGCTCCGGTCAGCTCCTGTCTTGGAAGTTTGGGGGTGATTCGTGAAGCAGGGGCCGAGAAAAAAGGGGGGTCCGAAAACACGTTTTCTCCATGTTAATTGCCTTAGGAAATTTTGGAACAGGCTACAGCCCAAACTGCTGAACGGAATTACACCAAATTTGACAAAAAGGTAGCTCTTGGTTCAGAAAGCGACCTTTTTTTAAATGTAAATCCGTTCAGTAGTTCCAGAGAAATTCAAAAAATAAAAATATCGATATCTGAGTACCGAGGAGGATTCGCGACTCCTCCCGAGCATGAGCTGACTTCTGATTGGCTGCCAACACTCCAAACCAGGAAGTGTTGGCAGCCATCTTGTGACTCGGTTACCGAGTCACAAGAAATCAGTAGAAAAAAGGTTAAAAAACAAGAAAAGGGGGCAGGGTAGAAACACCCTGAACCCCTAGGCCTGCTCAGGGGGTCCCACAAGGACCCCCAGGGCCAGTAAAAGCATTTACTTTTTTAAAACGGCCGAATTCACGCTGGGTGAGCAAATCCGGCTGAAAAAATAAAATTTTTAAAAAGCGCGGACTCCCGCGCTTTGTTGTACTTAAGCCCCCGGGTGGGCCAGGTCCCGGGGGCAATTTAAAATTATGGTGTGGGGGCCCATGGGGGCCCCCACAGCCCCAGGGACCGCCACCTCCCCGGGGCTTTCCTCATAATGTGCGCGGGGCATGCTGCCCCCCCGCTGCCCCGGGGACCACCACCTCCCTGTACATGTGGCTGTTTTATTAATATGTCCTAACACTCACATTGTGAGCCTGTATGTCACCATATCCAAGTTCGTGCACGTTTCTACCATAAGTGCCCGTTTCCCGTGTGCGTTCGGGGTGCATCTGTTTTCGCAAACACACACTTCCATTTTATTCCACAAGTGATGGGCGGGTCATGTCCCGGCTCTTCCGGCTGCTGCCTGTGGTGTGAGGTGTCCCGTCTGGGTTGCTCGCAGAGTCTCGAGAGAGGTGGAAAGTAAACCTTGCCTCACTTCAGGGAAGGAGTGAGTGACCCTTCAGTCAAGGAGCTTTTACTGCCAGTGGCTACAGTATTATATAACCCCTGCTTTGTTTCCCTTACACGAGTCACAGGGGCAGCGGACTCTGAGTTGCACTTTTCCCCCTTGAAATGTTTGAACAGCGCCCAGGACCCTTCACTGCTCGGCCCAGTTAATCCCTCCATAAAAGAGGCAGGCTACATTCATAATCTTGCTCCTTTCTTTTTCACTCTTTTTTGTAATTTTGTAATTGTTGAATTCTTTGATATAGTCCCAGCTAGGAACGTTGACTTTGTAAAATGATTCACTGCCATAACAAACACGCCACGGAAAAAAACATGGCTTGCAGCTGTCTTGTGATTGCACTCATCACAGTTGCAGGGAGGGGCTGTGACATATTGCAAACCTGGTGTTCAGTTTCTAGTTAATGCTACTAAACGTGGTCACCGTGTGTGTGCGTGCACAACACCGTTTAGGGTGGGGTTGTACACTGTGTGTATTTGTGTATGTACACTGTTCAGTGTGTAGGTACACAGTTGCGAGTGTGTTTGCACAGTGTGTAGAGTGTGTGTATCTGGGGTTGTACACTGTTCACACTGTGTACAAAATATTTAGAATTGGTACGAGGTTCAAAGTATGTGGACACCGTTTGGAAAGTGTGCTTGTGTGTGCGCACTTTTCGGAGCCCGTGTAAACTGTTTAGAGTATGGTTGTACACAGGTGCGTGCGTGTACACTGTTCGGTGAGCGTATGCACGCCATTTACATGATGTGTGCACAGTGGTTAGTTGTGTGTGTGCTGTTTAGCGTTTGTACTCACTGTTTAGAATGAGGGCCGGGTTTAAAGCGAGTGTACACCGTGTAGAACATAAGATGGTCCGCGTGTGAGTGTATGTGTGTGTGCGTGTGTGCGCGTGCTGTGCAGGGTTTGTATTCACTGTTTAGAATGGGGACCAGTGTTTAAAGCGAGTGCACACCGTTTAGAGCGTAGCGGGTTCACGTGTGAGTGTGTGTACGCGTGTGCAGTGGTTGTACTCACTGTTTAGAATGGGGACCAGTGTTTAAAGCTAGTGTACACCGTTTAGAACGTAGCGTATCCGCATCTGTTTGTGCGCGTGCGTGCTGTGCATGGTTTGCACACATCGTTTTAAATGGGGACCGGGTTTAAAGTGAGTGTACACGTTTAGAACGTATCATGTCGGCTTGTGAGTGTGTGCGCGCGTGCTGTGCAGGGGTTGTAGTGTACTCACTGTTTAGAATGGGGACTAGTGTTTAAAGCGAGCGTACACTGATTAGAACGTAGCGAGTCCGCGTGTGAGTGTCTGTGTGTGCGCGCTCGTGCTGTGCAGGGGTTGTACTCACTGTTTGGAATGGGGACTAGTGTTTAAAGCGAGCGTACCTTGTGAGTGTGTGTGGTTGGTGCTGCATTCGCTCCCTAAGCTTAATAGGCCAGCTCTGTTAACATAAAAAGCTATTAAGAACGAGTGCGTGCTTGGTACGATGTGTGCTGCCAAAGGCTCACATTTTGTGGACATTCCACCCATGCACCTCACCCAAAGCAGCTCCATGTGCTGATGCGCAGCCTCTGCCCGCCTGCATGCCCTCCGTGGGTGAACACGTCCCCGCGTAGGTCAGTCGCTGCCGGTAACTGTTTCAGTTCATTTTAAGACCACAGGCAGGCATGGGTCACAGAAAGAGCACCCACGTCCAGATGTCCACAGAGCTTAATGTGTGAGGAGAAAAAAGTGTGGGGGTGCAGAGTTCTCATTCGAAGCCAGTCGTTGGCACTGCGGATGCTGTGATTTCCTAGTACCAGGGCTGCCTAGACCTGATTCCACCTGATGCCCCTTTCTTCTACCACAACTTTCTGTGCCTTTATCTCACTCTTGTGGCCTGCTCTCTCTCTCTATATATTGCCGTTTCATTCTCCCCCCCATTCTCTCCCTGTCTCCATTTGTCTTTCTTTCCCAGGGTCAACGTATAACGATTAAATAATTAAATCTTGGTCTCCAGAAATGACTAACATTGGCCAGCACCTACAAGCACCGGCACAAATCAGGCGCTACCGAACACTAGAGGCTGGAGGTTTGTGTCGGTGTGTGGTAGGTAGCTGTTATCCTGGGCTGTGTTGATTAAAGGACTGTGCAATTTCTCTAAGAAACACTGCCCATAAATAGTCACTACGCAATAGGTGGTGGCCATCTTGTGTGGTTACATGCAGCCTCCGAGTTGGATGTGTGGAGAATATGAGGCAGGAGTCCGAATACGTGGGATTGCACTCATGCAAGTTTGCGCCAACTTTTTGTTATTGCGTCGAGTTTCAATGGGGTTAATGTAATTTTGCAGCCACCTTCGCATGCACTGACTTGTGCAAAAATGTGAACATTTTAAAAAGGGTCAAGTTCAAAAGCAACACCTTCACCGACAGAACAGTGTAATAGGTTTGGTGCAAAATTGATGTAAATTTACACAGTAGCCAATGCAATCCCATGTAGTCAGGACATGGTGGCACGCGGCAGGTGTACTGTGTCTCACGTGCAGGCGTGGATGCGGTGAGTGCATCCAGGCTATGTGGGGAGAGGGAACATATTATGGGCTGAAATGGGGTAAGAGGGTATAATGGGGCATTCTGCAAGATTCAAGCAGATGTTTTTTCGGGGAAATAACCAGCTCTTGGTAGTTAATGAAATTGTTTTCTTCTTCCCATAATGCACAGTCTGTTGTTTGGAAACAGTGTCGCCTATAGAACGATAGACAAGCGGCAAGTTACTAAAGTAAAATAGCGCCCTCGCCAGTATTATTGCACTATTTCTTTCATAGAGGCGCTTGATGCATACCCCCTTTAAAATACACAGGTTTGTTTTCTAGGAGCTACGCAGGCCGAAATCAGACAGACGAGTAATCGGATCAGCAGTGCTTAATTTGTGTCAGTGGTTGCAGGTGGGACCCATCGGCGGCCATTTTGGGGGTCGGCACTTATTTGTCCTCCTCAGACTTTGATCTAGAGCATCGGAGGGAAAAACACAAACGGGTGAAAGCAGGAGTGACAGAAAGACGGAAAAACGACGACAAAGTAAGAAAGCAGGAAGGAAAAAGAGCCTGAAGGAGTGAAATAAAGAGACAGGAAGTTTAGGGTGGTGGAAGAAAGCGGCGTGAGGTAGAATCAAGACTACACAGCCTTGGCCTTGAGCAGCCAGACCTTAGATAGTGCCAGTCTCGAGCTTCTTAGCAAAACTTTGGGCACTGTTACAAATTAAGCACGTAGGTCATATATGATGCCTGCTACATCAGTATGCACCTTACACACACTACTGAACACCATAGATCGGTGTTGAAGTAAATATTTATCTAGAACATATGTATGTTTCTGTATAATCCATACGTCTCTGTATTAGATCAATTAATATATCTATCTAGCTGTCTGGATGGACGACGCCCGGATGGAAGGATCATAGATTATGCTGTGCTAGCAGACAGACGATATTACCAATTTCCTCACTGATGCGTTCTACGTCATAAAACACATACACAATATTTTTGTGACTTGTGTTGCATCCTGTACTGAAGGGGGGTCCCTCTCCGCCCTCTAGAACAGGCGCATAGCCGGCTTCTCGCCGTTTTCAGTGCGCTGTGGCATCAGATAGATAATAGTCACTCCCCCTGTTTCGGGCTCTTATTAAGTGACTGAGGGCCGCAGAGCCCTATGTGTCCGCCCCCACCAGCGGAGGGGCAGTGTGCGCAGTCTATCTTTGAACAATATACAGTAGCCGCACAAAATGCGCTCAATGCGGGAGCCTGGGCGCCGAGGATGTCAAGGGCATTCATACTGAGGAAGGGGCGCCGGGACAAGAGGCCTCTCCTTTCTCTCTTCATGAATGGGCTGCTGGGGGGCAGTGCATCCCCGAGTCAGGGGAGCCCTCCCGGGTTTTGTCCGGCCTGTCACTTGCGCCCATTGTGGGCCGTGTCGTACATGCTGCAGCCCGTATGGACAGTTGGGCCCGGGGACCCCGCGACATCCAAACTGTGTCCAGCTTTTAGGCGCGCCATTGTTGTCTCTGAAAGGAAGACAAATTAAAAATGTGTGCGATATCTATTCTGGTGGAGGTCTGAAGAGCCAGGAGGCTTTTTTCTCAAGGCCCCATGGCATGTTTGTGTCTGGTTTCACAGGCCCAGTACCCAGCAAGGACCCTGGGCCTATCGTTAAATTGCAAGCATTCTGTACAGCCACCTCACGGTGGCAGGTCTCTGGCCGGTCACCACCAGCCAACTTCCTCTGGAAGTTTTATGGTCGGCGAAGGGGGCTATTTCATGAGGCAGGAGGGGGCAGGCCACGCTGTCAGACTGCTGTGAATACTGGGGCTCCTATGCTTGCCTAGCGCCGAGTAGAGTAAGTTTACTGCCCTTAGACCGCGAACCTCTGCAGAAAGCAATGTTTGTTGGTGCGCGCGCCACCACAGTAAGGACGGACAACAGATATATCAGAAGGCTCCCAAGATACCATCTTATAGATTACCAGACTATGAGGGGCCCACGGTGGTCAGAAAAATAAATATTTTAGCTTATTTTATATAGGGGTAAATGGTGCACTTCTACGGTCTCAAAGCTCTGTAAATAATAGATATCAACCTCACAAATATAAAAGCCGCTGATATTGAGTTCTCTGGCATTAAGACGTGCATAATCTACACATGTAAAATGTAGGACAGGCAGGTAGAGTGGGAAATGTCCCGTTAGATGGCAAAGATCCATACCAAATGTAGCTCTGTCTACCGTATTTGTAGGCGCACAATGTAAGCTTTACAAAGCAAAGGTCTTTTAAAGGGAAACCATCACAGTTCTAGTTCCATTCCTTATCACTACTAAACCCTACATTGTTTTCAAATATGTCGCCTGTCTGCATGGGTGCCAACCCTGACTCTGTAATATCTCTCTCTCTCTCTCTCTGTATATATATATATATTCACTGAAAAAACCATAGGTTTCAGGGACGTTATAGTCAGAAATTAGCATTTAAAAAACCTTTGAAATTCACTGAGAAAACCATAGGTTTCAGGGACGTTATAGTCAGAAATTAGCATTTAAAAAACCTTTGAAATTCACTGAAAAAACCATAGGTTTCAGGGACGTTATAGATAGAAATTACCATCTAAAAAACCTTTGAAATTCACTGAAAAAACCATAGGTTTCAGGGACGTTATAGTTAGAAATAAGCATTTAAAAAACCTTTGAAATTCACTAAAAAAAAACACAGGTTTCAGGGACGTTATAGTTAGTTGGACATTTCACTCGTACAAAACCAGAGAAATTCGGCCGTTATAGTTTGTTGAGCTAACTATAACTCGCGCCCCATAATGCACTGCTGATGACATCACATATTACATCACTCATGACATGGTCAGTGACATCACTGATGACATCTCAAATCACATCACTGATGACATCACTGATGACATCATCCACGTGATAATCTGATGCACCTCCTCATACCCTAATATAACCTTTGACACACCCACTCTAAAATACAGACTACCATTTTCTAAACCAAAAACACACCAATACCAGTTACTACATACCCACTCACTGATTCCTAGGTCTACACACACTGAACTGTATCTATTAGAGAGTAGGTGTTTAAGATGTTAGTACCAAAACTTTCGGAAGTAAGAGGAAAATTAATTAGTGGCTCTTTATTCCATTGTGCAGTTTATAGAAAAATAGCAGTATAGTATTGTTGAAAATTACAATGAGGAATGTATTTAAAGCTATGAATGTTTTAAATGTCTAACCATCATGTGTAGAATAGATACAAAGATGTTATTTGCATTCTGGGAGTTGTAGTACTTTTAATCACATTATTAAACAGGAGTAGTGTAGTCCCAAATATAAGATAAGAACATTTTCTGCTTCTGTATAGGTATTATAAAGTAGTAATTCTTGTTAGGTATGTATTAGGAAGTGTTTGTCAATGTGTATTTTTTACTTATCCAACCAGTTTGCATATGCTTAGATGGTGAGATATGTTTTTTGTGGTTGCAGATAGTTATATGTACGGTGGGACTCGAGTTTATTTAAAGATGCAGAGAACTATATATTTTTGAAAAGATGGTTTGAAGGTGTATATCTATTATGGAATCACATATATGTTTACATGGTGATCTATGTTCTTTAAGGCTAATTAAAATTTCATAAATTTGGTGAGGGTGGTGTATTTCTTTAAACAGGCTCTGTTTAAAATTGAGGAGTTTTATAGTGCAGAATGTCTGCTGAGAGTAATTGTGTTACCTTCATTTGGCATGTAAATTCCCTTTGCAAAATGCTGAATATATATTTTAAACACACAAGAAACATTTGAGAAATAATTTAGGTATGCCATTAAGAAAAGGTTTTGTGCTTTGAAAAAGTGAAATTTTTTGTTTTCACTTTTAGAAACCTACTGATGCATGTGCATGCTGAGTAATAGAGCAATGTATGCTTGTAGAGTGGTATGTATCCAACTATATATGAAGCGTGATATCTAGACTTTTCTGACACAGAAGTCATTAGAAAAGGATAGATACACTAAAACAGATAGTTTGATACTGACAGACGGAGTTAAACAATGAGTTACAGATATAGTTGCAACTGTTATGTATTTACCATCAATGGAGATACTTTACACTCACCCAAGCATTACTCAGGCATGCTTCCAATCACTCAGCCACTATGAAGGCAGGTATCAAATCACTCACGCACTATATATGCAGTTATTTAATCATCCAGCACTACACATGCACTCTTCCAATCGTGGAGGCACTAATTATGTACTCATTGAACTACGCAAGCAACACCCATGCATTCATCCAATCACCCAGATAGTAGCAACAGAGTCATGCGAATACACAGGCACTAACTATGCAGATATGGAACCACCAGATATAGGGGCATATGTATGAGGAAGTGGCGGAGTGAGGCGTTAGCCGTCATGACTTAACACCTCACTCTGCCACTTCTGAAAAGTAAGGCTGCACCATATTTACAAGGATATGGTGCAGCCTTGCGTTTCCCCTGCGCAGGTGCTACACTTAGCAGTGTATCGCCATCGCAGGCACCCTTGCACCATAGTGCAACGGTGTCTGTGTGCAGGGGGATTGTTTATGTGTAGGAAGGTGTCCCTTCCTGCACATAAACAATCCTAAAATGCCATTTTGTCACTTCATGCAGCACACATGAATGTCACAAGGGGGACCTTCCTGTACATAAACAATCCATGGTAGTTTGCTTTTTCCATGTGTGCTGCACAAGGCAGTCCACATGGAAAAAGCAAAATCGAGGAGAAATAATGCATTTACAACTTTTAGTGAGCAATATGTACTGTTTTAGAACCATCTGGTGAATTATATATGTAACCTGTCACACATTGTTTGCATGTACTCGGAAGAATTAGTGAGCTATATTCTGTGATTCAGATTAAGGGCCAGATGTACAACCGTGGAAATAGCGCCTGCAAATTGCGAGTTTTTTGCGACTCGCAATATGCGAGTATCTATTTCCAATGTACAACAGTGTTTTACACACTGTTAGCGATTCCCAATGGGGTCGCAAATAGAGAGGCTCATGAATATTAATGAGCCTCTCGCAATTGCGACCCCATTGGGACTGGCAGACCCTACCAGGTATGGTGGCCTGCTGGGCTCAGCAGACCACCATGTCTGGGACTGCTTTTAAATAAAGCAGTTTTTTTAAATGCAGCCCGTTTTCCTTAAAGGAAAATGGGATGCATTTAAAAGAGAAAAAATGAAACACATTCGTTTAATTTTTTAAGGGCAGGTAGTGGTCCCTGGCAAAATATTGCGACTTGCAAAATAGGGTTTGTACATTCCCCATGCTGTTTTTGCATGCGCAAACGGGTTCGCAAACCCGTTTGCACATGCAAAAATGGTCGTACATCTGGCCCTAAATGCAGTGTTTCTCAAAATTTAAATCTGACACATCTAAGTAGAAAAGTACTGAAACAACAAATCTACTAGTGACAAAGTGTTAGAGAGGCACAGAAAGAGCTCTTATGTTGTGTTTTCAGATTTACAGTATTGAGACACTGTATGTACTTTTACACTTTGGTTTATGTTTATTTTAAAATTTAGTACAAAAGGGATAAAGTGGTCTTTTAGTGTATATAACTGAGAACTGAGATATTGTGCAGCTCTGTTGTAGGAGAGGGTGCTATAATATTAAAAGGTAACTAATACATTAAGTTTTGTGTTTTGGTTTGAGTTTGGCACATTGAAGTAAGTGCTTGTAGTAATGTAGCTAGGTTCATCTGTAGATTTGAAACTGCAACTTAACATAAAACTGCTTTTGTAAAATCTGTAAGCCAGTAGTAAAGTAGTTGGTACATAGGCTAGACTACAAATTCAAATACATAACTACAGACAGAATGCCTACTACAGCTTGGAGGAAAAAGGAATCGAAGCAACTACAGTGTCTATGCAGAACTGAGACACAAAAGGGGCAAAACAAAGAAAAAGTGGTGAAAGAAAAAAGAGCTACTGGTAAGAGGTAATTTCTTAAAAATATATGCCCTTTAGTTTTGCGCACTTTAGAGTGGAGCAAACACTTCTCCTCTTGGCCCTGCTCTGGCACTCCAGTCCCATCCCGCACCATGAAATGGAAAACTAAAATGATAATAACGCTAGTTAATATCATTTTAGTTTTCCTTTAACTATTGCTCGCAAAGCAGTGGGGCGACGCTCCTCCGCCTTAGCGGAAGAGCCGCTGCTGACTAAATCTTAACATTGATGTAATCTAAAAACTGTGTGGACATGCAGCCACACCAATGTGAAATAGTTTAGCAATATATACTCTTGGAGATAAGTTGAGTGTGGATCCATAAAAATGCTGGATAATTGAATGGGGATTAATAATTAGGAAACATAAAATGTCTCCTCACATGGCTGAGGTCAACTGCGTACAAAGCTTCCTGTCTCAGTTCTGTCTGTGAAAAATCTGTCTAGTCTGTACCTCTCCCCTTTCTGTGAACAGTGGAACAAAAATCAGCTTGGTCAAAAATACTAAAACCTACCCCACTACAGAAGTTGCGTCTTGGATGCCCATCCAGCTGTGAAAGTAGCCCCCTTGCATGGATCCACCAGGCAAATGTCTAAGTGGCAGAATGGCTAGTCCATACCTGGACATGTCGTGTCATCCTATATTGTGTTGAGCAACTTTACACTGCCTCGGGCCATACCGTACCTTTCTTATATGCAAGGAAGTATTGTTGGTGTATCTAGACGTGCAACTCCAAATCATCTAGGAGCTTTTTAAACTGCATGGATTGTTTGCAACCTCTCTGAAACCCTTGTGTGACAGTTTAATCATAAGGTTATACAATTACTAATCAGCAAAAGTTCATAACTGTTGTTGTAGGAAAGCAATTAGAGGAATCATAATACAAATTTACAGGTTGGGATTTCTAGCTTGCAAAATAGGATCTGGTGTTCTTAGCCCACTTAAATGTATGTGAAACAAAATTCTGTAATCTGGGCCAAAAACATTTGTACTGAAGATTTAATTGGCCATGCTAAAAGTTGCCAAGTTAGCTGAGTACCAATTTGTTGTTCCACATCACAAAGGTGAATGTATTTTCCATAGCATTTGTACTAAAGGCATACTCTCCAGTATAAATTTCTGGGTACCTAAAACTGCCTAAGAGTAACCCATGTAAAATGTGGTATTTTGCACAATATATATACATTCACAGAAAGGGAGAGGTACAGACTAGACAGATTTTTCACAGACAGAACTGAGACAGGAAGCTTTGTACGCAGTTGACCTCAGCCATGTGAGGAGACATTTTATGTTTCCTAATTATTAATCCCCATTCAATTATCCAGCATTTTTATGGATCCACACTCAACTTATCTCCAAGAGTATATATTGCTAAACTATTTCACATTGGTGTGGCTGCATGTCCACACAGTTTTTAGATTACATCAATGTTAAGATTTAGTCAGCAGAGGCTCTTCCGCTAAGGCGGAGGAGCGTCGCCCCACTGCTTTGCGAGCAATAGTTAAAGGAAAACTAAAATGATATTAACTAGCGTTATTATCATTTTAGTTTTCCATTTCATGGTGCGGGATGGGACTGGAGTGCCAGAGCAGGGCCAAGAGGAGAAGTGTTTGCTCCACTCTAAAGTGCGCAAAACTGTTTGATGTGTATATATATGTATATATTACCTACTGGCGGTCGCCAGTAGGTAGTTATAGTTAGGACCTAGTTTCCATAGGAAAAGCATTTTTTGATTTGCCAATATCTTTGGCGCCGGCTGACGAATCTTCGCAAAATTTTCAAAACTAATGGCCCGCTCCGGTCAGCTCCTGTCTTGGAAGTTTGGGGTGATTCGTGAAGCAGGAGCCGAGAAAAAGGGGGTCCGAAAACGCGTTTTCTCCATGTTAATTGCCTTAGGAAATTTTGGAACAGGCTACAGCCCAAACTGCTGAACGGAATTACACCAAATTTGGCAAAAGGTAGCTCTTGGTTCAGAAAGCGACCTTTTTTTAAATGTAAATCCGTTCAGTAGTTCCAGAGAAATTCAAAAAATAAAAATATCGATATCTGAGTACCGAGGAGGATTCGCGACTCCTCCCGAGCATGAGCTGACTTCTGATTGGCTGCCAACACTCCAAACCAGGAAGTGTTGGCAGCCATCTTGTGACTCGGTAACCGAGTCACAAGAAATCAGTAGAAAAAAGGTTAAAAAACAAGAAAAGGGGGCAGGGTAGAAACACCCTGAACCCCTAGGCCTGCTCAGGGGGTCCCACAAGGACCCCCAGGGCCAGTAAAAGCATTTACTTTTTTAAAACGGCCGAATTCACGCTGGGTGAGCAAATCCGGCTGAAAAAATAAAATTTTTAAAAAGCGCGGACTCCCGCGCTTTGTTGTACTTAAGCCCCCGGGTGGGCCAGGTCCCGGGGGCAATTTAAAATTATGGTGTGGGGGCCCATGGGGGCCCCACAGCCCCAGGGACCGCCACCTCCCGGGGCTTTCCTCATAATGTGCGCGGGGCATGCTGCCCCCCGCTGCCCCGGGGACCACCACCTCCCTGTACATGTGGCTGTTTTATTAATATGTCCTAACACTCACATTGTGAGCCTGTATGTCACCATATCCAAGTTCGTGCACGTTTCTACCATAAGTGCCCGTTTCACGTGTGCGTTCGGGTGCATCTGTTTTCGCAAACACACACTTCCATTTTATTCCACAAGTGATGGGCGGGTCATGTCCCGGCTCTTCCGGCTGCTGCCTGTGGTGTGAGGTGTCCCGTCTGGGTTGCTCGCAGAGTCTCGAGAGAGGTGGAAAGTAAACCTTGCCTCACTTCAGGGAAGGAGTGAGTGACCCTTCAGTCAAGGAGCTTTTACTGCCAGTGGCTACAGTATTATATAACCCCTGCTTTGTTTCCCTTACACGAGTCACAGGGGCAGCGGACTCTGAGTTGCACTTTTCCCCCTTGAAATGTTTGAACAGCGCCCAGGACCCTTCACTGCTCGGCCCAGTTAATCCCTCCATAAAAGAGGCAGGCTACATTCATAATCTTGCTCCTTTCTTTTTCACTCTTTTTTGTAATTTTGTAATTGTTGAATTCTTTGATATAGTCCCAGCTAGGAACGTTGACTTTGTAAAATGATTCACTGCCATAACAAACACGCAACGGAAAAAAACATGGCTTGCAGCTGTCTTGTGATTGCACTCATCACAGTTGCAGGGAGGGGCTGTGACATATTGCAAACCTGGTGTTCAGTTTCTAGTTAATGCTACTAAACGTGGTCACCGTGTGTGTGCGTGCACAACACCGTTTAGGGTGGGGTTGTACACTGTGTGTATTTGTGTATGTACACTGTTCAGTGTGTAGGTACACAGTTGCGAGTGTGTTTGCACAGTGTGTAGAGTGTGTGTATCTGGGGTTGTACACTGTTCACACTGTGTACAAAATATTTAGAATTGGTACGAGGTTCAAAGTATGTGGACACCGTTTGGAAAGTGTGCTTGTGTGTGCGCACTTTTCGGAGCCCGTGTAAACTGTTTAGAGTATGGTTGTACACAGGTGCGTGCGTGTACACTGTTCGGTGAGCGTATGCACGCCATTTACATGATGTGTGCACAGTGGTTAGTTGTGTGTGTGCTGTTTAGCGTTTGTACTCACTGTTTAGAATGAGGGCCGGGTTTAAAGCGAGTGTACACCATGTAGAACATAAGATGGTCCGCGTGTGAGTGTATGTGTGTGTGCGTGTGTGCGCGTGCTGTGCAGGGTTTGTATTCACTGTTTAGAATGGGGACCAGTGTTTAAAGCGAGTGCACACCGTTTAGAGCGTAGCGGGTTCACGTGTGAGTGTGTGTACGCGTGTGCAGTGGTTGTACTCACTGTTTAGAATGGGGACCAGTGTTTAAAGCTAGTGTACACCGTTTAGAACGTAGCGTATCCGCATCTGTTTGTGCGCGTGCGTGCTGTGCATGGTTTGCACACATCGTTTTAAATGGGGACCGGGTTTAAAGTGAGTGTACACGTTTAGAACGTATCATGTCGGCTTGTGAGTGTGTGCGCGCGTGCTGTGCAGGGGTTGTAGTGTACTCACTGTTTAGAATGGGGACTAGTGTTTAAAGCGAGCGTACACTGATTAGAACGTAGCGAGTCCGCGTGTGAGTGTCTGTGTGTGCGCGCTCGTGCTGTGCAGGGGTTGTACTCACTGTTTGGAATGGGGACTAGTGTTTAAAGCGAGCGTACCTTGTGAGTGTGTGTGGTTGGTGCTTCATTCGCTCCCTAAGCTTAATAGGCCAGCTCTGTTAACATAAAAAGCTATTAAGAACGAGTGCGTGCTTGGTACGATGTGTGCTTCCAAAGGCTCACATTTTGTGGACATTCCACCCATGCACCTCACCCAAAGCAGCTCCATGTGCTAATGCTCAGCCTCTGCCCGCCTGCATGCCCTCCGTGGGTGAACACGTCCCCGTGTAGGTCAGTCGCTGCCGGTAACTGTTTCAGTTCATTTTAAGACCACAGGCAGGCATGGGTCACAGAAAGAGCACCCACGTCCAGATGTCCACAGAGCTTAATGTGTGAGGAGAAAAAGTGTGGGGGTGCAGAGTTCTCATTCGAAGCCAGTCGTTGGCACTGCGGATGCTGTGATTTCCTAGTACCAGGGCTGCCTAGACCTGATTCCACCTGATGCCCCTTTCTTCTATCACAACTTTCTGTGCCTTTATCTCACTCTTGTGGCCTGCTCTCTCTCTCTATATATTGCCGTTTCATTCTCCCCCCCATTCTCTCCCTGTCTCCATTTGTCTTTCTTTCCCAGGGTCAACGTATAACGATTAAATAATTAAATCTTGGTCTCCAGAAATGACTAACATTGGCCAGCACCTACAAGCACCGGCACAAATCAGGCGCTACCGAACACTAGAGGCTGGAGGTTTGTGTCGGTGTGTGGTAGGTAGCTGTTATCCTGGGCTGTGTTGATTAAAGGTCTGTGCAATTTCTCTAAGAAACACTGCCCATAAATAGTTACTACGCAATAGGTGGTGGCCATCTTGTGTGGTTACATGCAGCCTCCGAGTTGGATGTGTGGAGAATATGAGGCAGGAGTCCGAATACGTGGGATTGCACTCATGCAAGTTTGCACCAAATTTTTGTTATTGCGTCGAGTTTCAATGGGGTTAATGTAATTTTGCAGCCACCTTCGCATGCACTGACTTGTGCAAAAATGTGAACATTTTAAAAAGGGTCAAGTTCAAAAGCAACACCTTCACCGACAGAACAGTGCGATAGGTTTGGTGCAAAATTGATGTAAATTTACACAGTAGCCAATGCAATCCCATGTAGTCAGGACATGGTGGCACGCGGCAGGTGTACTGTGTCTCACGTGCAGGCGTGGATGCGGTGAGTGCATCCAGGCTATGTGGGGAGAGGGAACATATTATGGGCTGAAATGGGGTAAGAGGGTATAATGGGGCATTCTGCAAGATTCAAGCAGATGTTTTTCGGTGAAATAACCAGCTCTTGGTAGTTAATGAAATTGTTTTCTTCTTCCCATAATGCACAGTCTGTTGTTTGGAAACAGTGTCGCCTATAGAACGATAGACAAGCGGCAAGTTACTAAAGTAAAATAGCGCCCTCGCCAGTATTATTGCACTATTTCTTTTATAGAGGCGCTTGATGCATACCCCCTTTAAAATACACAGGTTTGTTTTCTAGGAGCTACGCAGGCCGAAATCAGACAGACGAGTAATCGGATCAGCAGTGCTTAATTTGTGTCAGTGGTTGCAGGTGGGACCCATCGGCGGCCATTTTGGGGGTCGGCACTTATTTGTCCTCCTCAGACTTTGATCTAGAGCATCGGAGGGAAAAACACAAACGGGTGAAAGCAGGAGTGACAGAAAGACGGAAAAACGACGACAAAGTAAGAAAGCAGGAAGGAAAAAGAGCCTGAAGGAGTGAAATAAAGAGACAGGAAGTTTAGGGTGGTGGAAGAAAGCGGCGTGAGGTAGAATCAAGACTACACAGCCTTGGCCTTGAGCAGCCAGACCTTAGATAGTGCCAGTCTCGAGCTTCTTAGCAAAACTTTGGGCACTGTTACAAATTAAGCACGTAGGTCATATATGATGCCTGCTACATCAGAATGCACCTTACACACACTACTGAACACCATAGATCGGTGTTGAAGTAAATATTTATCTAGAACATATGTATGTTTCTGTATAATCCATACGTCTCTGTATTAGATCAATTAATATATCTATCTAGCTGTCTGGATGGACGACGCCCGGATGGAAGGATCATAGATTATGCTGTGCTAGCAGACAGACGATATTACCAATTTCCTCACTGATGCGTTCTACGTCATAAAACACATACACAATATTTTTGTGACTTGTGTTGCATCCTGTACTGAAGGGGGGTCCCTCTCCGCCCTCTAGAACAGGCGCATAGCCGGCTTCTCGCCGTTTTCAGTGCGCTGTGGCATCAGATAGATAATAGTCACTCCCCCTGTTTCGGGCTCTTATTAAGTGACTGAGGGCCGCAGAGCCCTATGTGTCCGCCCCCACCAGCGGAGGGGCAGTGTGCGCAGTCTATCTTTGAACAATATACAGTAGCCGCACAAAATGCGCTCAATGCGGGAGCCTGGGCGCCGAGGATGTCAAGGGCATTCATACTGAGGAAGGGCGCCGGGACAAGAGGCCTCTCCTTTCTCTCTTCATGAATGGGCTGCTGGGGGGCAGTGCATCTCCGAGTCAGGGAGCCCTCCCGGGTTTTGTCCGGCCTGTCACTTGCGCCCATTGTGGGCCGTGTCGTACATGCTGCAGCCCGTATGGACAGTTGGGCCCGGGGACCCCGCGACATCCAAACTGTGTCCAGCTTTCAGGCGCGCCATTGTTGTCTCTGAAAGGAAGACAAATTAAAAATGTGTGCGATATCTATTCTGGTGGAGGTCTGAAGAGCCAGGAGGCTTTTTCTCAAGGCCTCATGGCATGTTTGTGTCTGGTTTCACAGGCCCAGTACCCAGCAAGGACCCTGGGCCTATCGTTAAATTGCAAGCATTCTGTACAGCCACCTCACGGTGGCAGGTCTCTGGCCGGTCACCACCAGCCAACTTCCTCTGGAAGTTTTATGGTCGGCGAAGGGGGCTATTTCATGAGTTAGGAGGGGGCAGGCCACGCTGTCAGACTGCTGTGAATACTGGGGCTCCTATGCTTGCCTAGCGCCGAGTAGAGTAAGTTTACTGCCCTTAGACCGCGAACCTCTGCAGAAAGCAATGTTTGTTGGTGCGCGCGCCACCACAGTAAGGACGGACAACAGATATATCAGAAGGCTCCCAAGATACCATCTTATAGATTACCAGACTATGAGGGGCCCACGGTGGTCAGAAAAATAAATATTTTAGCTTATTTTATATAGGGGTAAATGGTGCACTTCTACGGTCTCAAAGCTCTGTAAATAATAGATATCAACCTCACAAATATAAAAGCCGCTGATATTGAGTTCTCTGGCATTAAGACGTGCATAATCTACACATGTAAAATGTAGGACAGGCAGGTAGAGTGGGAAATGTCCCGTTAGATGGCAAAGATCCATACCAAATGTAGCTCTGTCTACCGTATTTGTAGGCGCACAATGTAAGCTTTACAAAGCAAAGGTCTTTTAAAGGAAACCATCACAGTTCTAGTTCCATTCCTTATCACTACTAAACCCTACATTGTTTTCAAATATGTCGCCTGTCTGCATGGGTGCCAACCCTGACTCTGTAATATCTCTCTCTCTCTCTCTCTGTATATATATATATATTCACTGAAAAAACCATAGGTTTCAGGGACGTTATAGTCAGAAATTAGCATTTAAAAAACCTTTGAAATTCACTGAGAAAACCATAGGTTTCAGGGACGTTATAGTCAGAAATTAGCATTTAAAAACCTTTGAAATTCACTGAAAAAACCATAGGTTTCAGGGACGTTATAGATAGAAATTACCATCTAAAAAACCTTTGAAATTCACTGAAAAAACCATAGGTTTCAGGGACGTTATAGTTAGAAATAAGCATTTAAAAAACCTTTGAAATTCACTAAAAAAAACCACAGGTTTCAGGGACGTTATAGTTAGTTGGACATTTCACTCGTACAAAACCAGAGAAATTCGGCCGTTATAGTTTGTTGAGCTAACTATAACTCGCGCCCCCACAATGCACTGCTGATGACATCACATATTACATCACTCATGACATGGTCAGTGACATCACTGATGACATCTCAAATCACATCACTGATGACATCACTGATGACATCATCCACGTGATAATCTGATGCACCTCCTCATACCCTAATATAACCTTTGACACACCCACTCTAAAATACAGACTACCATTTTCTAAACCAAAAACACACCAATACCAGTTACTACATACCCACTCACTGATTCCTAGGTCTACACACACTGAACTGTATCTATTAGAGAGTAGGTGTTTAAGATGTTAGTACCAAAACTTTCGGAAGTAAGAGGAAAATTAATTAGTGGCTCTTTATTCCATTGTGCAGTTTATAGAAAAATAGCAGTATAGTATTGTTGAAAATTACAATGAGGAATGTATTTAAAGCTATGAATGTTTTAAATGTCTAAGCATCATGTGTAGAATAGATACAAAGATGTTATTTGCATTCTGGGAGTTGTAGTACTTTTAATCACATTATTAAACAGGAGTAGTGTAGTCACAAATATAAGATAAGAACATTTTCTGCTTCTGTATAGGTATTATAAAGTAGTAATTCTTGTTAGGTATGTATTAGGAAGTGTTTGTCAATGTGTATTTTTTACTTATCCAACCAGTTTGCATATGCTTAGATGGTGAGATATGTTTTTTGTGGTTGCAGATAGTTATATGTACGGTGGGACTCGAGTTTATTTAAAGATGCAGAGAACTATATATTTTTGAAAAGATGGTTTGAAGGTGTATATCTATTATGGAATCACATATATGTTTACATGGTGATCTATGTTCTTTAAGGCTAATTAAAATTTCATAAATTTGGTGAGGGTGGTGTATTTCTTTAAACAGGCTCTGTTTAAAATTGAGGAGTTTTATAGTGCAGAATGTCTGCTGAGAGTAATTGTGTTACCTTCATTTGGCATGTAAATTCCCTTTGCAAAATGCTGAATATATATTTTAAACACACAAGAAACATTTGAGAAATAATTTAGGTATGCCATTAAGAAAAGGTTTTGTGCTTTGAAAAAGTGAAGTTTTTTGTTTTCACTTTTAGAAACCTACTGATGCATGTGCATGCTGAGTAATAGAGCAATGTATGCTTGTAGAGTGGTATGTATCCAACTATATATGAAGCGTGATATCTAGACTTTTCTGACACAGAAGTCATTAGAAAAGGATAGATACACTAAAACAGATAGTTTGATACTGACAGACGGAGTTAAACAATGAGTTACAGATATAGTTGCAACTGTTATGTATTTACCATCAATGGAGATACTTTACACTCACCCAAGCATTACTCAGGCATGCTTCCAATCACTCAGCCACTATGAAGGCAGGTATCAAATCACTCACGCACTATATATGCAGTTATTTAATCATCCAGCACTACACATGCACTCTTCCAATCGTGGCGGCACTAATTATGTACTCATTGAACTACGCAAGCAACACCCATGCATTCATCCAATCACCCAGATAGTAGCAACAGAGTCATGCGAATACACAGGCACTAACTATGCAGATATGGAACCACCAGATATAGGGGCATATGTATGAGGAAGTGGCGGAGTGAGGCGTTAGCCGTCATGACTTAACACCTCACTCTGCCACTTCTGAAAAGTAAGGCTGCACCATATTTACAAGGATATGGTGCAGCCTTGCGTTTCCCCTGCGCAGGTGCTACACTTAGCAGTGTATCGCCATCGCAGGCACCCTTGCACCATAGTGCAACGGTGTCTGTGTGCAGGGGGATTGTTTATGTGTAGGAAGGTGTCCCTTCCTGCACATAAACAATCCTAAAATGCCATTTTGTCACTTCATGCAGCACACATGAATGTCACAAGGGGGACCTTCCTGTACATAAACAATCCATGGTAGTTTGCTTTTTCCATGTGTGCTGCACAAGGCAGTCCACATGGAAAAAGCAAAATCGAGGAGAAATAATGCATTTACAACTTTTAGTGAGCAATATGTACTGTTTTAGAACCATCTGGTGAATTATATATGTAACCTGTCACACATTGTTTGCATGTACTCGGAAGAATTAGTGAGCTATATTCTGTGATTCAGATTAAGGGCCAGATGTACAACCGTGGAAATAGCGCCTCGCAAATTGCGAGTTTTTTGCGACTCGCAATATGCGAGTATCTATTTCCAAAGTACAACAGTGTTTTACACACTGTTAGCGATTCCCAATGGGGTCGCAAATAGAGAGGCTCATGAATATTAATGAGCCTCTCGCAATTTGCGACCCCATTGGGACTGGCAGGACCCTACCAGGTATGGTGGCCTGCTGGGCTCAGCAGACCACCATGTCTGGGACTGCTTTTAAATAAAGCAGTTTTTTTTTAAATGCAGCCCGTTTTCCTTAAAGGAAAATGGGATGCATTTAAAAAAGGAAAAAATGAAACACATTCGTTTAATTTTTTAAGGGCAGGTAGTGGTCCCTGGCAAAATATTGCGACTTGCAAAATAGGGTTTGTACATTCCCCATGCTGTTTTTGCATGCGCAAACGGGTTCGCAAACCCGTTTGCACATGCAAAAATGGTCAGTACATCTGGCCCTAAATGCAGTGTTTCTCAAAATTTAAATCTGACACATCTAAGTAGAAAAGTACTGAAACAACAAATCTACTAGTGACACAGTGTTAGAGAGGCACAGAAAGAGCTCTTATGTTGTGTTTTCAGATTTACAGTATTGAGACACTGTATGTACTTTTACACTTTGGTTTATGTTTATTTTAAAATTTAGTACAAAAGGGATAAAGTGGTCTTTTAGTGTATATAACTGAGAACTGAGATATTGTGCAGCTCTGTTGTAGGAGAGGGTGCTATAATATTAAAAGGTAACTAATACATTAAGTTTTGTGTTTTGGTTTGAGTTTGGCACATTGAAGTAAGTGCTTGTAGTAATGTAGCTAGGTTCATCTGTAGATTTGAAACTGCAACTTAACATAAAACTGCTTTTGTAAAATCTGTAAGCCAGTAGTAAAGTAGTTGGTACATAGGCTAGACTACAAATTCAAATACATAACTACAGACAGAATGCCTACTACAGCTTGGAGGAAAAAGGAATCGAAGCAACTACAGTGTCTATGCAGAACTGAGACACAAAAGGGGCAAAACAAAGAAAAAGTGGTGAAAGAAAAAAGAGCTACTGGTAAGAGGTAATTTCTTAAAAATATATGCCCTTTACACCAACCTGTACCTGTTGTTGGGGGAGACCACAACCTCGGGAAGCCTTTGCTGCCGGCGTGCCACCAGTGATGCAGTTTGTCCGCGCCTGGAGGCGCTCTTAAGTGGCAGGGGCCTCCTGCAGCTCAGGACACTTATGGGCGTGCCCGGGCAAAGCCCGGGCCAAGGGCGGGCCCGTCTGCGCCCGTCAGAGCCCAGAGGACGCTGGGCTGCGCCACCCCTCTAAGACTGGTCCTGCCGTTCCTTGGTCCTGAAACTTTAATCTAACACGGGAGCTAAGGTCAGTGAACCAACACTTTGTTGTGCCCTAGTGATGTCAAAGTACTTATAAGCTGCTCTCGTCCTTTTAGGGTTGCCCGCAACCTTGCCCACTACTGTCCTTTTCCCCCCTTGTTCTGGGTAGTCACCTTTAGCAGGACCTTGTGAGTGGGCTGAACGTGGCCAAAAGCTCTCAAGGAGACCTGGTGTGTCCCAACGCGCCACTTGTAAATATGGGAAAGCGTACCTACGTGGGGAAAAAACAAACACAACCACCACAAACTGTAACGCCCTTCCAGCAAACTTCAATTGACAGGATGCTCCAGAGGGCATTAGGAGCAGTGGCCACAGAAATTGAATTGACTGAAAGGCGTCTATCTCTGACCCCGGATTTAGCCTTAACCCTTATCAATCAGAACGCCCCAAGCTCACCATCAGCTTTGGCTCCGGACTCTCCTACACCCCACTCAAGGACACGTGCAATGGATCGTGAGTCACCCAGTGCCGAGCAGTATCCGGAAGGTGTTCACCCTGGTCTTACTAGAAAAGGGAAACCTAAACCAGCTGCAAACGTGGGGACCAAACGCAAGAAGCGTACAGCAGAACATCTGGCGATTGGTGACTCAGGGGCGGTGGGACAGCGGTTTCATCGCAAGTAGGCATGGAGCAGCCAGATTGGGTGCACAATCTGGGGTGGACTTACAGACCCAAGTCAGGGTGATTGTAAAGGACAAACTTAACAATTTGATGGAGCGGGTAGACAAGCTTGCATCTTTGGTTGAATCTTGGGTTGGTAAGACAGAGGTAATCTTAAGGGGGAGCGAGTCTGTAAATTATCCGAAACCACAGGCAGCCTCATCCATTACCAGGTTGGAATCCATAGTGACAAACAACACGACCCCCAACTCAATCCAAAACCACACTAATCAGGAGGACACAAGTAAACATTTGAGAAGCCTAGCTAGGCTAAGAATAGACGATAGTACTCACTGCCAGGGACAAACTCAAGGGGTAGAGACAGGGAGCAATCTCGGGCCCCACACAGCAGGGCCACCAGCACGTGACTATCCACATCAGGGGAGTAGTCACAGGGCTGCTGCGAAGTCTGCCCCATGGTAAGAAAGCAATGAAGTAAGGTCAGCCTTGCCATCCATCAATCTCCCCCCGGCCTCAACACCCTACATAATCATTCTAACTGGTGTCCCAGAGTTGAATGAGGGCTTTAGGGAATCTCACTCTGCATTAAAAAACAAATGTATATTTTGGCTAGCCAAGCATCGGCAATTTTCTTACAAGGACGCAGATGAAATTCTCATGACATGCAGGGTGGGATGGGTGGGCTGGAGGCCAAAAGATGTCCCTGGGGACTGCGTTGTGATCAATTTCAGGACCCCAATGGTTGTAGAAGCTCTCCTAGATTGGAGCCATTGAAGGGAGGATGGGGGCATAGGGTCTTTCCCACTGGGCTATTTTTACCCCCCAGGGCTCAACCCACCCAATAGAAGGCGAGATGGCTATGAGAGGGGGGCGTGGAACCAGATTAAGCAATACACCATTCTGGGACAGGGCCGACCCAGTTCATTGCTTTATAACCTACCACTCTCTAATAGATTCGATCCTTTAGAATCTGTGAATTGGCTTGCACACACTGGACACCCATATGGGAAATCTGACTCCCTACGGGAGCCCCTGGGGGGCTCAATCCAACAGGCGGAGTCCATACAGTTGTGTGGGATCTCAAAGCAGAAAGGGGAAGAGGTCAAGGTGCATGTGGGTGGAGAGAGAGGAGCTGAAAGTGGAGGATGGAAGAGGGCCCTTACCATCCAACTACTGCCTGATCTACCCCTAGAGAGCACACAGGCACCTAAACATCAACCGTGGGCGACTGCAAATTCTCCAGCCAACTCAGCTGGCCACTTTGATGCCAGCAACAGCCCACGGATGGTGGGTTTGGAGGCGATCGACCCACTCCCCCAAGGTCACACAGTGAAGTATGGTGTTCAGTCCCTTAACCCAGAAAATTGCATAGGCCCTCCCAGGATGCAGCTTCTCTCCTGGTACATAGCAGGACTCACTTCCAAATTATATGACCCAGAGTGGGGATCATTTATAGAGCAATTTGAGATCTGCATGTTCCAGGAAACCTGGGTTAGGGCGGACAAACAAAGATTGGGCTATGCTTCATTTAGCATAACAGCTACTAGTGTGGGTAGGGGAAGGCCATCATGGGGACTGTGTACCTGGGTTGGTGTGGATCTGGGTTGTACTGTGAAACAGATAGAGACATCATTACGCAACATCCTTTGTATCTTTCTGACCTTTTCTATGAAGGCCAGAATTGCTCTGATAAATGTCTATTCGTGTCCGGTCTGCTATGGCCAAGAATCACTGACTCTTGACCATCTGACCGCCCTTCTGCTAACAATCCCTGACAACGTTTGGGTAATCATAGGTGGGGATTTCAACTACCAGTTCGAACCATTGAATGGCCTGGTTACAGGTAACCCAAGCGATGAGGATCTTCATTGGGCCATTCCAGAGCCCAACATTTTGCCAACGCGGGCATGGACTCCGCTGGTGTTGCAGATGAATACCTTCACACTGAACCACTCATTAAGAGCGTGCAATGGTCGTACAAAATCAGATACACCGGGGAACAACCCCTTTAACAGACCGGGGCAAGCCTCTATTATAGATTACATTCTAGTCGATACAAAATCTTGGCACAGGGTGTTAGACTTCAAAATCATGCCCCGCTATGATAGTGACCACAATGCTCTTATCATAGAGGTAATTTCAGCCTGTGTTAAGAAAGTATCTGAAGCATTAACACCACCTGACCCCAGTTTAAAATTGACCAATGGCAGGAGGAGAGTTCGATGGGGTGACGTTTGCCAATCTCAAGAAAAGCTGGCTTCCTTATATCAAACAATCATTCCATTTCTTATGGCCGTGATACAACTCACCTTGAACGACGGTATCCCCAATTCCCTTTCAAAAATTTCCAATAACCATCAAGACCTATTATCCACTATGGCTAACATCTTCAACCCCAACAAAAGATCAAGGGGGACTAGAAGACCTCGTCACCCGTGGTACAATGATAGTTATAGTGTGGCCAAGGCAGACCTTATCGCTGCAATCAATTATAAAGACAGGAGGTTAATTAAAGAGAAAAGGGCAGTCCACAAAAATGTCATTATGAAAGCAAAAAGAAGTTGGGAGTGCCAAAAATGGGATACCCTGAGAAGTGCCTTAAATTCTCATGACATGAGGTCTTTATGGAATGTGGTTAATACGGGAACCCAAGAAGGTAAATTGGCCATAGAACCCAATATTGGGGAGAACGAATGGAAGGCACATTTCGAATCCTTATACCTAAGGGTGGAGGATGAGGATGGGCCTGTGGGCAATATACACACGCCCCCCGAGATAACCTCTCCAACTGCCCCCCCGATCTCCCTCAAAGAGATAACTGACGCAGTGAGCAGGATTACACCATCTAAGGCTCCAGGGCTTGATAAGATCCCCGGGGACCTCTTTCGCTCTGAACCTACTATCTGGGCCCCTTATTTGTGGTCTTTGTTCAATGCCATCCTCCAGGGAATGGCGATTCCTACCACCTGGGCTGGGGGCGAAATTATACCAATTTTTAAAAAGGGCTCTCCCCTTCTCCTTGCTAATTATCGCCTTATCAGTCTTATTGATGTAACCCAAAAAATATTCTCCCACGTACTACTGGGGCGACTTCAGAGCTGGATGGATGAGCATAATGCCCTTAGCCCCCTCCAAGCCAGGTTTAGAGCAAAGATCTCTACAACTGATCAAATTGTCAGGCTACAATTATTATATTGGAAATCTGTTTGTATAGAGGGTTGCAGGCTCTACCTAATTTTTGTGGACCTGAAATCTGCATTTCATCTGGTACCGAGGGGAAAACTATGGGCACTCCTACTGGCTATGGGTGTCCCACCATACCTCTGCCATCAGCTGAAACGTTTCCATGAAGGCAACTGTGCCCAAATTAGGTTTTGCAAAAATGGCAAGCTTACAGCCCCCCTGCCTTTAGAAAGAGGTGTACGCCAAGGCTGTGTCTTGGCCCGACCCTTTTTTCTCTTTTTATCAACGGCTTAGTCGAGTCGCTGATTGCAGGGAAGGACATTGATGCCCACAAGCTAGCGAATCGCAAAATACCTGCGATGATGTTCGCAGACGACACCCTCCTCCTTTCAAATTCACCCATTGGAATCCAGAGGGCCCTTAACATCTTCAGTGTTTTTTGAAGGTACTTGGGCCTGGAGATCAACCTGCAGAAAACTAAGTACATGGTATTTAACGCAAGCAACAGCAACCGGCCAAATCCCAGTCTAGATGGGTGTCCGTTAGAGAGGGTGTCCATTTTCGAGTACCTCGGGATCACGCTCACTGAAAAATTGGACTGGGGTGCGCAAATTCAGAAAGCAAGTCTAAAGCTGGCACAGACAACGGGGGGTTTGACAAAGGTATATAGGAGCTGTACCCACAAATTTGTAGGCCTGGCAGTGGAAATTTATTAAGCACAAGCCAGGGGTGCTGCCCTTTATGGTGCTGAAATCTGGGGCCATCACCCTCTGGGCTCTCTATCAAGCATTGAGAATTCCTATGCTAGTCAACTACTGGGTCTTCCCCCTAGCTCCCCAATTACACCTCTCAGAATGGACCTGGGGATCAGACCAATCGCAGATGAAGCCGCTCTTAGACCCCTCTTATTTTGGTGACGTCTGTGGAGCACCCCAGAATTGGCCGCATATAGGGACGAGCTAAGTGAAGTTCTGAGTCTACAGGGCGCAGGCAAATTATCATGGTTGGCATACATTAAGAATACCTGTGCCGCCATGGGCAGGGGCAACTTGTGGACTAATGCTGAAGAAACCTGCCACGTAACTTCTAGGAAAGACAAACGAGCTCAGATACAGGGGAGCCCTTCAGCTGGCCGACTTACCCTAGAGTTTCTAGAAGTAAAAGATCAATATAGACTAGAACCTGTCCTGGATAACATCCAGCCGCTCCTGGCTAAGAAGTTATATCTGCAGTTCAGACATGGGGTGCTCCCGTTGCATGCTTTCACCAGTTAGTGTGCGGACTCACCTGCTTCGGGTTGCCCAGCCTGTAATAACTCAGAGGAGACAGAATATCATGTGATATTTCTTTGTCAAGGATACAAGAGGGCGAGGATCCGATGGCTTCTTCAGCTATGTAGAAACTTGGGATCCAGACACTGTAGTGAGGTTTTCAGGTTATTGAAATATGACACCCTCATATCCATTGTGTTCTCCGTATCACGTTTTTTATTCTCTATGTGGTGCACACGCAGGGCTATTCTAAAGATGAACTCCTAGCCCTGGCCAATACATTGCCTTATATTTCTCAAACCGGGCCCTGACTATTTCTGCTCTTTTGCCACCTTTAATCTGACTGAAATTATTTTATTACCTTTTAACAACCCTTTTTTTGTTACTATAATATGATGTATAAATTGTTTTTATATCCTTCTTTGTATCCATTGTTAAATGTTGCTAAGTGAGGGCCACCTTGATGGTAATAGAAACGCTGATATGGGACTAGTGCTATGGCCTTTGTGCTGTTTAGGTATTCCATACTTACTTTACAGAGCATGGTTTAAGAATAATGTAAAAATTACCATGCTGTTGATGTATTGCACATGAATTTTATTGAAATCAACACCCTTGGGTTTATTTCAGGCCCCCAGAGCCAGGTTCTGGGGAAGGTTGAGTATTACATGTTTAGTGTGATGGTCTTTTTTCTGTCAAGACATAGTTTATGTACTCAACTGTCCCTGATTTCTCGAACAATGTAAATGAGATTAAGCTGCTTAAGTACTGCACATTCACTCTTTTGAATTTTTATTTGGAGTTGAGTGCCGCGGGTCCTCTGCAATGGTCACTTTGCTGGTCGCGCACATGCACTTTGTTGAACCCAATAGTTCGAACAATGCAAAAGCCATCATGCTGCTCTTATATTGCACATGCACTTTACGACTCCCACATTCATAGGATAGCTTCTGGTATGTGGAGGCTGATCAGTGGGATAGACGAGTATGTCATGCAACATGACTGTAAGTATATGCCACCAATGCGCTATCTGGTGCCTCACAAAGAGCAATGGTTATTGCTATCAAGTTGAATGTAATGTATTGTATTTTTATCTGTGCTTTTATGGCCATACTGGCCGAAATAAAGGTTTTTGATGATGATGATGAAAAATATATGTGTACATTTCCAAAGATTACAAAATAATGAAAATAAAATTCAAGCTATGAGAAAGAATAACAGTGGCCAAAATCTATATAACAAGACCAGGAAAGAGTGTAATAAAGATGGACACACCTTAACCAGGAAACAGAAGCAGCTTAAGGAAATCAGAGCCAGGATGTTTCGTAATAGAGTAGTTATAAATCTACTGAGAACTATGCAAAAGTATAGAAGAAGGAGAGAGGCACTGAAACAGAAAGAACGAGTTAAGAGAGTAGTTGGTAAGGTCTTTACTTTGAAGAGAAAGCTTTTCATTTTGATTATAAATAGAATGAAGACTCTTGACAAAATGGTACAAGGAAGGCAGAGTCAGGCACCTGTATAGAAATGGAATTGTTTTCGTGTTTGTAGTATTCAACATCAATCCATTGATATAGTAAGGAAATTCCTACGTATCTTTCCAAGTTTAAGTTTAAAACACAAAATAAATACATTACAAGCATTGGATCCTTGCAAGATTAGAAAGCATACAAATTTGCAGGGACACTCACTAGCTTGTTTATCAAAGAAAGTATGCAAAATTTTCAGGATGTTAGCTTACATCACTCAACAATGTGAATTTAGTTAGGAGGCTGCACTATGTGAAAACTCCTGGTTTATGTTAGGAGAAACAAATAAAGCACTTTTGCATGGTACTGTGGCAGACGTAGAAATGGTTTGTGATGATGTGCAGTTTGGTTTCTTTGAACTTGAGCAGAATTCTGGGGGAAATGAAGAGTTGTTAAGAGAAGGAGATGCAGAACAAGACACAGGTATTACAATTTTGAAGAAGAGATTACAAACTGTAACACAGTATGGTCTGAAAAACCAGCATATGTTTGTATATGTTGTTGATGCACTCACTACAAGATTCAAACACAGACTGTTGACTTGTATTTAAAAAGTGGCAAAAGTTAGCTGTGTATTTATTTGTAGAGGAACGCTTTACTTGTCCATACGGCAAGTTTTATGTAAGTACTGTTACAATAAATTAGAAGATAATAAAATGCCTGCTAATGTAAAAAAACTATGAAGAGCCAAAAAAAAAAAAAAACATCTACATTTATTATTCTTTGAAGCATTGCGAATGGCTGATATGGACTGCTCTCTAGCACTCACTACAACTCCACAATCCATGCAGTATGATGCCATCTGGGAAGACTATGGAGCCAAATCTTGAAGCTGAGATTAGACCCCTGAAGGATTCTCTGCCCCGGTGTTGCTGCTTTTAGAGGATTGCCATTGTATGTTTTAGATGGTAGGGCATGGGCGTAGTCCAGCAAGAATATTTTTCATTTGTACCCCTTGACAATGTCTTGTCACATATTGTGCATTGCGCAAATTCAGCTGTAAAACTGTGTAAACAAATGAAATGTCTTTGTTTTGTAGTTATGTTTTATTCGTGAGTTCCGATGTTGAGAGTCATTTTTAAAAACTGTTGGGGCTTATTTACAAGCCCCTTGCGCCACATTTGAGATGTCATCAGTGATATCATCAGTGATGTCACTGACCATGTCATGAATGATGTAATATGTGACGTCATCAGCAGTGCATTGCGGGGGCGCGAGTTATAGTTAGCTGAACTAACTATAACAGTGGAATTTCCATGGTTTTGTATGAGTGAAATGTCTAACTAACTTTAACGTCCCTGAAACCTATGGTTTTTTCAGTGAATTTCTAAGGTTTTTGAAATGCTAATTTCTAACTATAACGTGCCTGAAACCTATGGTTTTTCAGTGAATTTCAAAGGTTTTTTAAATGCCAATTTCTAACTATAACGTGCCTGAAACCTATGGTTTTTCAGTGAATTTCAAAGGTTTTTAAATACTAATTTCTATCTATAACGTCCCTGAAACTTATGGTTTTTTCAGTGAATTTCAATGGTTTTTTTATGCTAACTTCTAATTATAATGTTTATTTAACCTATAGTTTTTCCGACACCCAAGAAGGACACAACACCCACTGCCACAACCCTCAGGACCTCCCCCGTACCACCCCTCTCCCTACTGTAATTTATTTTGTTGTTATTTAAACTATATAATGTCTTCTTGTTTTTAAATATTAAACAACTACATACAGTATGAAAGGAGCCCAGCCCAGAGCCACATCTGAAGACCAACACATGTCATAGACCTACTGATCAAGCAGCTCCGACCACGCAACAACGCCACAACACCCACCACCACCCCCAGGCCCTCCCCCTCTACCACCGAGGCAGCGCAGAACAAGACAGCAAACTTTCCGAAAACGGCATGGCCCCTCAGCCACACAATAGAACAAACTATATGTGAAGGAAGCAATTCACCCATGTTTAACAATGCACACAATGCAAAGTGTAGCGGTGATGTGCTGGACACATCTCAGTATGCAGAACACACACCTCTCCATGTGCACAAATACTACTGGTGCTTGTAGTGTTGTGGACACTGGACCCAACCATGTTACGTCAAACACTAGGGAAGATCTCAGTCATGTAGCTGTGTTGTCCCCCCCTGTAAGCATAAGGAGTCTGAATAAATAGGCCGGAGCTCTGGGCGTGGTTCACTTGTGGGAAGGCCAAAGCGTCTGCCAGGGCGGCGCCCCTCACCCTGCCACGAGACCGCCAACATGACCGCCAGCCTCCTCAGCCGATCGCTGGCTTCCGCCACACAGGCCCCCAGCGGCACAGCACCGCGGACTTATGTCTGTACAAACTACTGCCTTCGATATACAATGCGGACAGCAAGGCTCACAATTCAGATCGAGTCGCAATTGCAGATGACGCAGTCCAGTAGGCAAGAGACATTGCTGAAGTCAACAACACATGGCTGTGGGCCCTTCCTGACCGCTGCCTCCACCCTACACTGCGGTCAGTAGGGCTCACAATTCAGATGGAGTCGAGATTGCAGATGACGCAGTCCAGTAGGCAAGAGACATTGCTCAAGTCAACAACACGTGCCTGTGGGCCCTTCCTCACCGCTGCCTCCTGCCTCCACTGCGGTGAGTAGGGCTCACAATTCAGAGCGACTCGCGATTGCAGATGACGCAGTCCAGAAGGCAACAGACATTGCTACCAGTGCGGCCAGCCCGGACCACGCATCATCGCTGACTGTGCACACGCTAAGTGCTTCAAGTACCACTAACTCTGTGCAGCTCAAGTCAACGCCACATGGCTGTGGGACCTTGATGACCGCTGCCTCCGGCCTACAATGCGGTTAGCAGGGCTAACAATTCAAGATTAGTGCCGATGCAAATTGTGTAAGAGAGTATAATCGGTTAAGAAGACTGTATGCTCCCAATCTGTGCAGCTCAAGTCAACGTCACGTGGCTGTGGGCCCTTGCTGACCGCTACCTCTGGCCTACACTGCGGTCATCAGGGCTCACAATTAAAATTAAGTCTTGATTCATTAATTACAGAGTCCAGTAGGCAAGTAACTATCACAAGCCTAAAATCTACATAATATCCTTTTAGTATCCTTGCATCAAGAACTTTTTTATATCAGTTATAGCTTTAGTACAATCACCAAATTCATCTTCAAGTGCAAACGAACACTCATTAGCAGTCTACACTGCAGGCAGCAGAGCTCGCAATTCGAATTTTGGACACGTGGTGCCACTAACCCTGTTCAACACAAGCCACGACACGTGGTGCCACTAACCCTGTTCAACACAAGCCGGCGACACGTGGTGCCACTAACCCTGTTCAACACAAGCTGATCCCACATGTGGAACTGTTTCCTGAGTCCTGAATGGCAGTGACCCCAAGTCCGTGGCAGCGACCACAGCACCAGACTCCCTTCGATCAGTGAGGCATATTTCCATATGCAAGGCCGGCTACAGGTGGTGCCACTAACCCTGTACAACACAAGGCGCGACACGTGGTACCACTAACCCTGTTCAACACAAGCCGATCCCACATGTGGAACTGTGTCTTGACTCCTGAATGGCAGTGACCCCAACTTCGTGGCAGCGACCACAGCACCAGACTCCCTTCGATCAGTGAGGCATATTTCCATATGCAAGGCCGGCGACACGTGGTGCCACTAACCCTGTACAACACAAGGCGTGACACGTGGTGCCACTAACCCTGTTCAATACAAGACAATCCCACATGTGGAACTGTGTCCTGAGTCCTGAATGGCAGTGACCCCAAGTCTGTGGCAGCGACCACAGCACCAGACTCCCTTCGATCAGTGAGGCATATTTCCATATGCAAGGCCGGCGACACGTGGTGCCACAAACCCTGTTCAACACAAGCCACTACACGTGGTGCCACTAACCCTGTTCAACACAAGCCGGCGACACGTGGTGCCACTAACCCTGTTCAACACAAGCCGATCCCACATGTGGAACTGTGTCCTGAGTCCTAAATGGCAGTGACCCCAAGTCCGTGGCAGCGACCACAGCACCAGACTCCCTTCGATCAGTGAGGCATATTTCCATATGCAAGGCTGGCAACACGTGGTGCCACTAACCCTGTTCAACACAAGCCGCGACACGTGATGCCACTAACCCTGTTCAACACAAGCCGGCGACACGTGGTGCCACTAAACCTGTTCAACACAAGCCGATCCCACATGTGGAACTGTGTCCTGAGTCCTGAATGACAGTGACCCCAAGTCCGTGGCAGCGACCACAGCACCAGACTCCCTTCGATCAGTGAGGCATATTTCCATATGCAAGGCCGGCGACACGTGGTGCCACTAACCCTGTACAATACAAGGCGCGACACGTGGTGCCACTAACCCTGTTCAATACAAGCCGATCCCACATGTGGAACTGTTTCCTGAGTCCTGAATGGCAGTGACCCCAAGTCTGTGGCAGCAACCACAGCACCAGACTCCCTTCGATCAGTGAGGCATATTTCCATATGCAAGGCCGGCGACACGTGGTGCCACTAACCCTGTACAACACAAGGCGCGACACGTGGTGCCACTAACCCTGTTCAATACAAGCTGATCCCACATGTGGAACTGTGTCCTGAGCCCTGAATTGCAGTGACCCCAACTTCATGGCGGCGACCACAGCACCAGACTCCCTTCAGTTTTATTTGTTGTTGTTTTGTTTAAATAAAATGTTTTATATGTAAATCTATACATGACTAAGATTCTTGTTTGTCCAACCGCACACGGACAATTCCGGGCCCAAGAAGGTTGTTGGGGGTATATTGCTAATGTGGGAAGAGGGTGCGTTACCTGCTGATGTGGGGAGAGGCAGCGTGAAACGGGTATCTCTCACAGAAAGAACTCCGGTATGTTTTCAGAAATGCCTCGGACAGATGCCAGCTGACGGACTGAATCACAAAATGGCTTTTCAATGCTTATGTAGTGTGACTTATGAACAGTTCGCACCCAGGCTCGCAGAGGGACAACTGCGGCCCGTCCGCTCGACTCACAGACGGAGTACTACGAGCCGTCCGCTCCCAAAGGAACAGCAGCGTAGTAGCTCGCAGAGGTACAAGCACAGCAGCATACTAGCTCGCAAAGTTAGACAGCTGCGAGCCGACGGACTGGCTTCTAACGGCATAGCTGCGAAGTGGTGATGTTGGCCAGAGGGAGCGTGAAAGGGTTATCTTGCACAGACAGAGCTCCGGTTTATTAAATTGCCCCCGGGACCTTTCTTTTATATCTTCACTCGATGCGAGAAAGCGCGCTTTCTGGACCAAGACCTTTCTCCCTACCAAATTTGGCGTAATTCCGTTCAGCAGTTTAACCTGTAGCCTTGTCTAAAGTTTCCTATGGAAAATCCATTGAGAAAACATGTTTTCACACCCCCCACATAGCTACCTGTCGCAGGCGTACTCGCTGTTGGTGTGCAGGTCAGTGGTCTAGTTGTCAACATGTCACGGCCACTCCTTGAGGGCAGGTTTGCACACACACCACACCCATCCGGCACATGCGTCACAGGCCATGTGACCACACAAATATAATGGATCGACAACGTCACATCCTTTATTGCCGGTGGTGACTGGATGGCGGACGCTCCACGGGTCTCAATCATAAAGAGTCCATGAAAACTTGCGCAGAGGGTTAGTCGCACCATGAGCTGTATGGCCGTCAGTGGCCTACTACCACGTGGCACGGACTTGAGTTGCACAGGGTTACTGCCACCCGAAGCTGATGTGGCTGTCAGGGGCCTACCACCACGTGGCGCGGACTTGAGTTACACAGGGTTAGTGCCACCCGAAGATGATGTGGCCATCAGGGGCCTACCACCACGTGGCGCGGACTTGAGTTGCACAGGGTTATTGCCACCAGAAGCTGATGTGGCCGTCAGGGGCCTACCATCACGTGGCGCGGACTTGAGTTGCACAGGGTTTGTGCCACCCGAAGCTGATGTGGCTGTCAGGGGCCTACCACCACATGGTGCGGACTTGAGTTGCACAGGGTTAGTCGCACCCTAAGTTGTATGGCCGTCAGCGGCCTACCACCACGTGGCTCTGACTTGCGTTGCACAGGGTTAGCGGCACCAAAAGCTGATGTGGTCTCCGCCATTGATGACTCAGGACTCAGCGACATGTGTGGGATCTGCTGGGCCACGGAGCGGGTCCACATAATGTCCACCAAGGCATGGTGGCGGGCCCGGGCCCTGGAGCTTTCACGGGCATGTGGAGTGCCCACTGGTAAACACTCCGGTGGCAGCAGGTAATTATTTGGTCATGGATGCGCAGGGGCGGCAGTGTCTCTCTCTCTCTCACTTCCCTCTCTTCACTCTCTCTCTCACTCTCTTCCTTCCTTTCCTTCTATCTCTCTCACTCTCTCTCCCTTCTCCCTTTCTCACTCCCTTTCTTTCCTTCCCTCTCTTTTTCTCTCTGGCTTTTTTTTCCTTCTCTCTTTCTCTGTGTCTCACTTCTTTGATATGCGCATTACACACGTCCTTATTTTGTGCATTATTTTCCAGGCTGTGTCGTCGACATTAATGGACCCGACAGGAGTCTTCCGCCTTGTTTTGTGTTCAGTATGTTAAATTTAGTTTATCCTCTATATGTACGAAAAATAAAGTTTTGAAAAAAAAAAAATTCAATAAAGTTTTTGGTTGTTACTTAAGTGCTGTGTGACTCTTTCTCGTTCTTATTACTGTTATTTAGTGGTGTCCACCATGGTGTTAAATTTTGGGGCAGTTATCGCGGGAATACTGGTGATGTCTGCAGTTTGCACCAGCTTCTGAATAGTGTGTTAGATTTATCTCAACTTTAGTTGCATTAAAGTGCTGATAATGAGATGCAGAGTAGGCATTCCCGTGCAAAAACACACAAGGTGCACCTTTGCGATTTATTCTAAATACTAAAATCCTGTATTGAATTGCACTGTGGTAGTGAGTGCATTTACAGTGTACACACAAAATCAATGAAGAAATCTCATTGTATTTATATTGATTGGGAATAGTGGGTCAGGTGCTGAATCTTGACGGGATACACTGCCCAGTTCATTTATTTTTCTGCACACGAAAAAACCACATCACAACTTTCAGAACAAAAGGCAAAAACTGCGATGCAAAACAAATTCCGGCGATAAGCTGCGTTAGCACCAGGGATTTTACACCTGCTTTCTGCTGGTGTTAAGCAGGACGACTACCTGCAGCATGAAAGGGAACACAGCCAAGAGCCACACCGGAACACCCACAGGTGCCATAGAGTCAATGAGCATGATACACGGATACCCATGAGGGCCACAACACTCATCGCAACAACCTCAGGACCGCCAACGCCCCCCGAACCCGCATCTGAGCAAGTGTCTCCATGTGGTCATTGTGTTAGCATGATGGGCACGGGCCCTGCAACATCACAGTGTGCTGTCTTCAGCGGACGTTACCATGTCACCTCAGCGTTGGCAGTGAGCCTGGACATGTAGCTACGCGGGCATCCTCCTGCATGCACAAGCGGGTGTGCTGGTCCGGCGTACACAGGTCAGCGCAGGGGTGTGCCTATCCGGCAAGGGGAACGGGGTGTCTCGGACATGTCCGTGTGCAAGAAGTGCGGGAAGTGTGTCTCTGTGTTCTGGTGTGGCCGCCACAAGGGCCGCAGCAGTCGATGTTGTAAAGTGGCATGCACCACCTCCAAACGGCAGTGTCATGGTGTGATTGGAATGCCGCAGGACATGCGCGAATAGGCATTACAATGGTGTGCCGTAGGAGTGCACAGGATACAACAGCGCAGAGCACAAAAGTGTGGGGGCTCGTGGGAGGGAGGAGCAGCTGTTTGGCAACGTTATACACAGTGAACCCACCCATGTGCCACGTGCTGGGCATCTCATCCATGATGACCATGGTCGCAGACATCCCACAACACCCACGACCGGCCTTTGTACACATCCTGTATGAATGCAGCTGGAGAAGTTACTGTAGGGATGAAAGGTTCTTTGTCTGAGCTATCTTGCGCTAACACATCTGCTGCTCTGAGAAGGAACTTGCAAGTGACCAGCCCCCCTGACAGATACGATAATATTTGCATCCGTCTCCCACACTACGCACTGCCCGATTTGAGAACGAGTACACAGCCCACACTCAAAAGTCCTTTGTCGTAGTTAGCGTGCGTGAAATGGCCTTTACACGTACTCCCACCACACCCCTGCCCTGCACCCATTGCACACAGACCCGGCTCATTGCACCAAGCTGTGCCATTTCATCCACAAGACTGGCACACGGCAAGCCAGTGCAGCTACAAGCAGAGCCACTGAGGCAATGGCAGGGCATCCCGAACACATGGTCGACTCCATTCACGTCCACCTATACCTTGCACGTCTGCTGCATGTCCTGGGTGCACTGCCTTAGGCAGTGCTGCGGATCACTTACCGGCTGAGCTTCCGCATTGCAGACGTCACCTGCGTTCAACCTGTATTGCAATGTCGCACGTGCCTATCCGAGTGGTGCATGGACGTGTGCCTCTCCAACATGTGGGTAGCTGACATGGATTATGACGGGTGTGTGCGCCCCCTGTTGGCCCACAACCAGGAGTGTCATGGTGATCCCCGTTTATGGCATGCATGGATGTTTGGCATGCATGTTGGGAACTGGGCCTGGGACATTGCACGTGTCGTAGTATGCAGTGAGCAAATTGACCCACTTCCCGATTCTGCTTTGGTGCACATTGCGTACAGTGGTTGGAGTCAGCACATCTGTCCCGGTCAGCTGATGGATTACGTCGACGACATGTCAAATATTGTGGCCAACCATCACTCATTAGAGATAGTGCCTTACACAGCTGCACTCGCGTTCATGGACGAGTGACAAGGTACCCGCAACCACGACTCAATGTGCCACATTGCACATGTCACGCCGCATCATTGCACATTGTGCATCTGGTCACATGTCCCAAGATGACAGTGGACATGGCTGCATTGGTGTCGACTCATGTCCGAGGCGTGGACAACCAACGCTGCTTGACACTGACGTGTGTTGGTGATGGACTACCCCGAGGTGAACATGGACGTTTTCCTACGTTCCTTATTCAGGCACGCTGCTGCATTTGTCTGCATATCGTGGCACTACTCTTGGCCGTACTGATACGCACTTTTTTTAATAAAGTTTCCACATTTTCACTTGTCTCCAAATGTGTTGTGTCTTCATTTGTATGCCAATGTGTGTGTCACGGACTCTCTGGCTGCCTGCCATACGTGAATTGCTACCCCATCCGGACTGTGGGTTTGTACTTATGCATTCTCATGTGCCTGTTTCGTACTGACGCTTTTGGATGTTTATCCGCCACAGGCGAGTGCATTTGTGTCCTGTGTTCGATTGTGCCAATGTTTGTGTTTGGACAACATTGTGTTGGATGTTGGTGTGCTCTGCTTCCTATGTGTGTGTGCTGCATTCTGTGTGAGATGTCCCTTCATGTGAGGTATTGTTCACCCTTCTCCCTTTCAGGCAGTGTGGTTTTCACTTCTGTGCTTGTTCAGTGGTGTGATGTTGGCGGGTTGTGTGACTTGTGCTCCTTGTTGGTGTGTTTCATTTTAGCCATGGTTTGTCAGTAGTTGTGCTGTACTTAATTGTGCATGTGTGCCATTGTGCCCATCTACCCCCGTCCCCCACTCCCTGCTTGTTCCTCTTCCTGGTGCTGTTGTGTCTGTAATTTGACATTCTTCCTAGATTTTTCAATCTGAGGACAAAATTGGTTTGACCATTTCCACTTCTGTCTTTGGCATATATTGGAATATACAAAGACAGTTTGAGGCAAAAGCAACATCAATTGTCGAAAGGTGTCTTTCATTAGCATTTCCAAACCTACACCAGTCAATGTGCCTAGGTCGTTTCCACCACAGTGCACAATCATGAGGTCAGGGTGTTGGAGATGCAAACAGGTTTTAACCAAAGGCAACAATTGGTGCCACTTCAATCCTCTCTGTCCAAACCATTTAATGTCCACATTTTGTAAACCTAGGTCTAAGTCAATACGTCTCTGTTCTGCATACCTCTTGCACCAGAAAACATTGCTATGTCCTATGATCCACACTAGCATTTTGAAGGTATGGCTGGGAAGTATGGATAGATGTCTGTAGCTCATGCAGTCCGTTCGTAGAAGAATGTTCTAGAAAGTGTGTTGATAGAATACGTTGCACTTCTGACTTCTATGTGTCCTTGAATATTAAAATAACTGTTTATATGGAAAATTCCAAAATAACCAATAGAGAGAAGTTTTGCAATCTAAAAGAATCAAGGAACTATTCTAATTTGTTCTTTACATGTATTTATGTTACTCCACACATAAATACATGTTGACCTGGCAAATGCACCTACTTGCCAGGCCCTAACCTTCACTTTTTATACATGAAAGGCACCCCTAAGGTAGGGTGTGTTTTACATTTTCTGATAGTTAACTACTGCCAATTACATTTTTCACAATTGCAAGGCCTGTCTCTTCCATAGTTGATCGTTGGAGCTGCCTTGTAACATGTTACAAGTGTAACTTTCAATTGAGGAGAGATAGAGATTAGTAGTTTAGGCTCCTGGGCTCAGAGTTTAAAAATATATATCTTAGTGATATATTGTGTGTTTGAAAATGCTACATTTAGAAAGCGGGCATTTTCCTTCTTTACCATCCTCGGTGACTCTGCCTACTTGTGGAATCAACATCTGGCTTAAACTGACAGGGTCTGTTTGAGCATTCACTCCAGTCACTCACACAAAGGGTGCTAAGGTTTGCCCTGCATATCCTAATGGGTTTCATGAGCCAGATTGGTGGGAGGAGTTGTCATTGACACCTGAATAGGGCTGTGTCTGCCTTTCACAATGCTGTCTTCACCCTCTATTGCATGGCTGGAGCGGGGAGGACGGAACTGATTTTAGTAAGCAAGAGAGACGTTCTTTGAACCCTGCACACTTCAAAGGCCGAAAGTAGTATAAGTATTGGGGCCCTGGCACAAGAATTTTAGAACACTTATGGACTAAGAGGACCTTCCCAAGGAGAAGAGCTGAAGAGCTGCCAGGGGGTTTACTGCCCCTTTTGCTGTGTGTTGCTGTTCTGGGGGTTGGCCTGCAGTTGCTGCTTCTGTCTGTGGGCAGTGGAAAGGACTGGACTTTTACTTTGCTTTGGTGTCCTGCTTAAGAAGATTCTCCAAGGGTCTGGTGTAGAGCTTGCCTCCTGTTAAGAAGTCTCAGGGGCACAAAGCCTTAAGCTGCAGCATCCCTGAACTCCACTGCTGGGAGTTCTGACCTGCCAATTCCAGTTCTTGGACCTTGGAGGTTGTTTTGCTGTTTCTGTTGCTGAAAATCTATGCATCGCCCTTCCAGCACAGTTTTTCGCGCCGCAAACAACCGTGCAGTAGAAAAGTTTACGCATCACATTGGTGCAGCTGAAAATATCGATGGAGTGCCTGTCAGCGGCTAAAGAAACCGCTGCAGACTGAGACCCGGCCACCGAGTCCCCGAAGTTCAATATTCCCGCTCTGACTCCAACGCAGGCCCTGCTGTGCGCCTAGAAAAATCGACCCATCACCTGTCTGTGGCTGCAGAAATCGATGCAGCACCTGGCTCGCCAGTGCCTCGACCTGTAGTGCCTGTTTTGTCTCCTACATTGCACCTTTGCACCAAATCCACGATGCTGCGCTTTCAGTAAGAGACCGACGCATCACTACCCATCGCAAAAAGAAACCAAAGCATCATCTCCTCTCCAGTAAGGAACCAACGCATCATCTCCCCTGCGAGGCAGTAAGGAACCAACAGATCACCTCCCTTGGAGTATGGAACCAACGCATTATCTTCACAGCGAGTAAAGAACTGATGCATCACCTTTCCTGCGCCTGTTTTTGTCCTGTAATTTGGATGCATCCAAGTTACTTTGTGCTAAAGGTGTTGCATCCATAGTTTTCTATAGACAGAACTGTTTTTACCTTTTAAAAGTAACAATTTTATATCTGTATACTGGATGTTTGTTGTTTTGGTCTTGTTTGGTTATGATAAAGATACTTTATTTTTCTAAGCTGGTGTGATGTCCATTTGTAGTGTTTTCACTGTGTTACTGTATGTGCGCACAAATGCGTTACACATTGCCTCTGTACCTTATCCTGACTGCTCTATGGCAAGCTACCAGAGAGTGAGCACATGTGAACTTAGGTGTGTACTTTATTCATCCTGTCTAGAAGGAAGGGTCCCTACTTGGACAGGGTGTACACCACTGCCAACTAGAGAGCCCCAATTCTAACATACACACACACAGATATATTTATGGACGCATATATAGATAGATAGATAGATAGATAGATAGATAGATAGATAGATAGATATAGATATTCACTGAAAAAAACAAAGGTTAGGGGGACATTATAGTTAGGTCTGAATTTACACACACAAAACCATAGAAATTCAGCTGTTATAGTTTGAGTTATTTCAAATAACTATAACTTGTGCCCTAAGGTAGCTGTAATTCGCACCCCCACCTGGCATAGCTAATTATCCCACATAATACATCATTGATGACATCTTCTATGGCATCATTGATATTATCACTGCAACATTTGCAATAAAATTATTGATGAGAAAACTGTGCATGGTGAGGGCTCAACAAAAAGTGGACATTGAGCTGAAACTCAGATTCAAACCTTGTTTCATAGTTCAGCTTTACCTACAAGGGTGTATCTCCTCCACCTTCCACCAACCATAGGGGTCTGAACACAACAAAGCAAAAGTCGATTCTGTCCCTTTTTCACACACTGTACATGTATGCGCCATTGAAGTTTTTGTAGGTAGACAGACGGTGCTCCCTCTGTCAGCACTTTAGAAGAGAAGTACACGTCATTCATGGTTCATAAGAGAACACCCTATGGTGCTTATAGAGCCGTGCATGACAGGATAGAGCACTGGGTATTGTTTACTTGTGTGCAAAGTATTCAGTTGTGTCATCAGTGAACCATACATGTTCACTCGCCTTTCATCAGCCTCCGAGTTGGAGGTGATGGAGCCTAATGTACTAATCAGAAAAGCGAAAGCAGCAGTTGAGGGCAGTAAGTCACCCAGACACTCATGAACCTGTTGCAGAAAGCAAACATGGGTTATAATGGTGTTTCTCTACTTGCTTTACATTTTGGGGTCATGGTGTTTTAATGCCACTAGAGCAAAATATTTAGTATTGGTCTGAAGTTAGAACTAGGAAATGGATTGTTATAAATGGGGGGCTCTGATTGGCAGGGGTTTGCACCTTTGGCTAAGCAGGGACATCCACTCTACTCAGGGTAAGTCTGAAAATGCCCTAGGGGATCCTGTACCTACCCTCTGGTAGCTTGGCGCAGAGCAGACACGCTTATCCCATGAGGCAATGTGTAAAGTACTTGTGTAACACACACCTACGCAACCCAATGAGGCCGCTGGGATAAAAAAGAGACAACACAGGTCTAGAAAAATAGCAGCTCCGTTTTATGTATAGAAAAGATTGAGATCATAATCAGAAAGGTTCAATCAGGGGTTTGCGGGTAGTCCGCTGGTATCTTTCAAGCTGTGCTTTAGAGCAAAAGATCAACAGGTCCGATTCTATTATTGAAATATTGATTTTGGGGAAGAGTGTAGTCGGTTGCAGGCCGTGACGCCTGTGCACTCTTATCTGACAGTTCAAGTTTGTCCGAGGGAATGTGGCGCACTGCCCAAGACCGGCTACCCACCACAATTACCTGTCAGGAGACTGCAAGACGAGTCACTGTCCGCACCGCCGTCCAGGAGGTTTCTGTCATGGAGGTGCAGTCTTGAAGGGTCTCCCGGCCCGGCTGGGTGCAGCTGGAGCAGCAGTGAAGTCGTCAGGAGCTTCAGCAGTCTTGCGTCCCGATACCTTGTCCGGAGGGGGTTGCCGTGTTCAGGTGCCTGCGCTGAGTTTGCGGTGGGTGCTCTGTCACCGCGGAGAGGCTTACAACGTGAAAGTCAAAGCGCGCTGGGGCTGCGGTGAACCTTGAGCAAGGTTGGGTGACAGAGCCGGATCGTAGACTGCAAGATCTTTAATGCCTGGGACATCAGGGAGTCAGGGGGCACACCAGCAATTCTTGGAGACACTCTGGGAGGATTCCTTAGTTCTTGTAGCAGGGCAGAGGTCAGAAGGCAGGAGGACAGTTGCACAAAGCAGGGCAGCAGTTCCTGGCAACAGTCCAGCATGGCCAACAGACAATCCTTCCAGCGCAGCAGCCTTTACTCCAGCAGAGTTTTGTGCAGGTCCAGTAGTGTAACAAAGATGTGTGGCCAGGGCCCTATTTTTATACCCTGGTGCCCAGCTACTAGAAGGGGGCAGAAGCTTCTGGAAGGGACTTGAGGTTCTAGGGTGTTCCCTGTCTCACCTGACCTGGCTCTTGGCTGTCTGTACTGACAAAGCAGGGCCGTTAAGCCTATTGTGGGGCAGAAGGGCCCAGCCTATTCAATTGTAAGTGCAAATCACCACTCCCTCCTCTCAGTCCAAGAAGGTCATCAGTATGCAGATGGAGGCAGCCCTTCCTGTGTTTGGGGGAGTCTGCAAGTGTGAGGCTGCTACCCTGGGCCAGACGTGGATTGGGGAAAGCTACAGGTACACAGTGAAGGGCAGGGAAATGTCCACTTTCTAAAAGTGGCATTTCTGAGACAGTAATGTCAAAACCCAATACACCACTAGAGAGGGTCCCTTACTACCATTCCAACCATACCAAACATGACATATCTACTTTTTTTTTGTGTTTTACATAGCGCGAACTAGACTTCGATAAATCGGGTATCAGAGCCCTTTACATGAGCACCAGTTTCCTTACAAATTGACACATTCATTTTTTTTTGTTAGGCACGGGGAGATTAAGTGATTTGCCCAGAATCACAGGATGTTGAGCGTTGTTGCTGAGACTCGAACCTGGTTCCCCAGCTTCCAGGTCGACCGCTCTAGCCGTAAGGCTACATCCTCTCTACATCCTACTACTTCCCATTCAGGAGTTGTCACTTATAGGGATATAAGGAAATTCCCCATGCTGGCCTATGGAGGGGTAGACCTCACTGCGATGTCAGAGGCCTGAGGCTGGTATGCCAATGTCACCATGTTTTTAGGGGAGAGCACCTGCACCTTAGCACTGATCAGTAGTGGTAAACTGCCCAAAGTCCTAAGTCCAACAAAAATGTACAGTTAAAGTATGAGGCAAAAGGGCAAAAAGGTAGAGGGAGACCGCCCTAAAGCTGACAGGTCCAACACGTGTCCCCCCCCAGCTAAAAGTGGGGAGAACTACCCAACCTCTAGGGAGTTCTCATCACTAAGGTGGAAGAACCTAGACAGACCATCAACATTGGCGTGGTCTACTCCGGGTCGGTGTTCCACCGTGAAGTCCATACCCTGTAGGGAAATGGACCACCTAAAATATTTGGGAATTTCGCACCTCATTAGCATGAGCTACCTGAGGGGCCTGTGGTCTGTCTGAACCAGGAAGTGGGAGCCAAACAGGTATGGCCTCAGCTTCTTCAGTGCCCAGACCACAAGAAAAGCTTCTCTCTCTATTGCACTCCACCGCTGTTCCCGGGGGAGTAACCTCCTGGAGATGAAGGCCATGGGTTGGTCCAGGCCCTCCTCATTGAGTTGCGAAAGTTCCAACCCTATGCCATGCTCTGAGGCGTCCGTTTGAACAATGAACTCTTTAAAGAAGTCAGGGGCCCTGAGCACAGGAGCTGTGCACATTGCCTGCTTTAGGGATTCAAAGGCTTTCTGACAAGCCTCGGTCCAGATCACCTTTCTGGGTTGTTTCTTGGAGGTTAGCTCAGTCAAGGGGGCCACAATGGTGCCATAACCCTTGACAAAGCTCCAGTAATATCCTGTGAGGCCCAGGAAGGCCCTAACCTCAGTCTGGGTTTTGGGCGGTTCCCAGGCCAGGATGGTCCCTGTCTTGGCCTATAGGGGCCGCACCTTACCTCCGCCCACCAAGTTTCATTAGTACACCACCGATCCCTACCCTATCTGGCACTTGCTGGCCTTGATAGTCAGGCCTGCCTGCTGCAGGGCCTGAAGCACTTCCTGGAGGTGACACAGATGGTCTTCCCAGCTGCTGCTGAAGACAGCTATGTCATCCAAGTAGGCAGCAGAGAAGGCCTCTAACCCGGGGAGGATCTGGTTCACCAGCCGCTGGAAGGTGGCAGGAGCATTTTTTAGGCCAAAGGGCATCACCCTAAATTGATCGTGGCCCTCTGGGGTGGAGAAGGCGGACCTCTCCTTAGCTCCATCGGTTAGGGTGATCTGCCAGTACCCCGACATGAGATCAAAGGTACTCAATTACTGGGCAGCCCCCATCCGATCAATGAGCTCATCCGCCCTAAGGATGGGATGAGCATCAGTCTTGGTCACAGAATCTAGCCCTCTGTAGTCCACACAGAACCTAAGTTCAGGTGTGGTGCCTGGTGGGGCGCTTTTGGTACCAGAACCACAGGACTGGACCAAGGGCTATTGGAGGGCTCTATCACCCCCAATTCCAGCATCTTAGTGACTTCACTCTTGATGCTGACCCTGACCTTATCCGACAGCATGTAAGACTTAGGGGCCGATTCCGATCTCGGTCGGAGGCGCACCCAATACTATTCGGCCGGGAAAAAAGCCATGCGAAAGCCTGTTTCCCGACCGATCCGTACAGCACACCGAACGAGCAAGTACGATGCGCACAACAGCAAAAATTCCGGCCGAGCCGTACTCACCCAAACCAGGTCCTGTTCTCCGACCGAGGCGAATCCGGAAACGCCGAATCGAGTCGCACGGAAGGAAAAATGCAGCCCCGTCCGGCCGGACAAGTACGATGCGCTTCCCGTACGCGCCGAACCCGTCGCTACACACGGCACGTCAAAGCATCCGGGAGAGGCGCACATAAGCTCCGAATCGCGCCACAACACGATCCACGGCTACGAGACGAACACGGCACCGACGAGGACGACGCGAAGCGACGAGGACGAAGCGAAGCGACGAGGACGACGCGAAGCATCGAGAAGGACGAACGACACGAACCAACCATGAATCCCTTCGTCCCGATCATACCAATATTCTACATCTACTACCGGAACAGGCACGGACGCGTACGGCGCAGAAGGTAAGCCAGACACCAACCACAAAACACATACAACACGTACACGACACATCACACACATACACGGGGAATCTGAATATACTTACACCAGCAACAGCAGCACCATAGGGGCGGGATGCCCATCACCAATGCCACATATGCACACAGGGGCCTGAATGCGCACCACCACCCCAACCCAGGGGGGCTGGATGCCTACCACTACTACCACCCTTAGCCAGGGGGCAGGATGCCCACCACTACTACCACCCTCACCCAGGGGGCAGGATGCCTACCACTACTACCACCCTTAGCCAGGGGGCTGGATGCCCACCACTACTACCACCCTTAGCCAGGGGGCAGGATGCCCACCACTACTACCACCCTCACCCAGGGGGGCAGGATGCCTACCACTACTACCACCCTTAGCCAGGGGGGCAGGATGCCTACCACTACTACCACCCTTAGCCAGGGGGGCTGGATGCCCACCACTACTACCACCCTTAGCCAGGGGGCAGGATGCCCACCACTACTACCACCCTCACCCAGGGGGGCAGGATGCCTACCACTACTACCACCCTTAGCCAGGGGGGCAGGATGCCTACCACTACTACCACCCTTAGCCAGGGGGGCTGGATGCCCACCACTACTACCACCCTTAGCCAGGGGGCAGGATGCCCACCACTACTACCACCCTCACCCACGGGGGCAGGATGCCTACCACTACTACCACCCTCACCCAGGGGGGCAGGATGCCTACCACTACTACCACCCTTAGCCAGGGGGGCAGGATGCCTACCACTACTACCACCCTTAGCCAGGGGGGCTGGATGCCCACCACTACTACCACCCTTAGCCAGGGGGCAGGATGCCCACCACTACTACCACCCTCACCCAGGGGGGCAGGATGCCTACCACTACTACCACCCTTAGCCAGGGGGCAGGATGCCTACCACTACTACCACCCTTAGCCAGGGGGCTGGATGCCCACCACTACTACCACCCTTAGCCAGGGGGCAGGATGCCCACCACTACTACCACCCTCACCCACGGGGGCAGGATGCCTACCACTACTACCACCCTCACCCAGGGGGGCAGGATGCCTACCACTACTACCACCCTTAGCCAGGGGGGCTGGATGCCTACCACTACTACCACCCTTAGCCAGGGGGCAGGATGCCTACCACTACTACCACCCTTAGCCAGGGGGGCTGGATGCCCACCACTACTACCACCCTTAGCCAGGGGGCAGGATGCCCACCACTACTACCACCCTCACCCAGGGGGCAGGATGCCCACCACTACTACCACCCTCACCCAGGGGGTCAGGATGCCTACCACTACTACCACCCTTAGCCAGGGGGGCAGGATGCCTACCACTACTACCACCCTTAGCCAGGGGGGCTGGATGCCCACCACTACTACCACCCTTAGCCAGGGGGCAGGATGCCCACCACTACTACCACCCTCACCCAGGGGGGCAGGATGCCCACCACTACTACCACCCTCACCCAGGGGGGCAGGATGCCTACCACTACTACCACCCTTAGCCAAGGGGGCAGGATGCCTACCACTACTACCACCCTTAGCCAGGGGGCTGGATGCCCACCACTACTACCACCCTTAGCCAGGGGGCAGGATGCCCACCACTACCACCACCCTCACCCAGGGGGGCAGGATGCCCACCACTACTACCACCCTCACCCAGGGGGGCAGGATGCCTACCACTACTACCACCCTTAGCCAGGGGGGCTGGATGCCTACCACTACTACCACCCTCAGCCAGGGGGCTGGATGCCTACCACTACTACCACCCTTAGCCAGGGGGCTGGATGCCTACCACTACTACCACCCTTAGCCAGGGGGGCTGGATGCCTACCACTACTACCACCCTTAGCCAGGGGGCTGGATGCCTACCACTACTACCACCCTTAGCCAGGGGGGCTGGATGCCTACCACTACTACCACCCCCACTCATAGGATGGACAATGCATGACACAACAAGCACACCACAACCTAGGGAATGCAAGATTAAGACATCCCCCCACCACCATGACAAGCGTGTGTAGGCTGTGTCAAATGCCTACAACACCGAACATGACTTTGAACATACAATGTGACCCCCTAGCACATGTGCCACACATATATGTGTGTGGCACCCACAATGCAAGCAGCCCATGACCATTGTGGCAATGGGGCCTAAACCCCCATCATCACAGTGACCAAAAGGTAAGTGTGGGGTCCATAGCCGAAGCACATTTTGACCATTGTGGCAATGGGGTCTAAACCCCCATCATCACAGTGACCAAAAGGCAAGTGTGGGGTCCATAGCTGAAGCACATTTTGTCCATTGTGGCAATGGGGTCTAAACCCCCATCATCACAGTGACCAAAAGGCAAGTGTGGGGTCCATAGCTGAAGCACATTTTGACCATTGTGGCAATGGGGTCTACACCCTCATCATCACAGTGACCAAAAGGTAATTGTTGACAAAGAAAGAGCTGCAACTGCCAAACTGCATGGATCATTCCTGGTCACAGAACCAAAAACTCATCTGTGGCAAAGTAGTGTATGTGTCCCATTGCAACATAAATTGGGGGAGCCAAATACTGCAGTGCCACTGAAACATTCCTTTGGCCATGTGCAGACAAACAACACCCATGGGGGCTGAGACCGTCAACAGTCATCAATGACACAATGACAGAAGTGACCATCAGAATGCAGAACCACATATTTGCACCAATGGGCACACAAATGCAGATATCCTGTGGAGACAGCAGATGTGAGGTGAACAGATACCATACCATGGCAGCAATGGGACACACAAACCATGATCACTGTGCTGACCGATGACCTAGGAGTCCCAGGGACAGCAGGGGAAACACACCAAACAACATACAGCCAATGGCACACCCAAGATATGCCAATGTAGTGGTGCAGATGCACAAACACAAACAGGCAGACCAACACTGTCATCATACACAGCAGGTGAGGGGTGGGGGTGCCAGTGTCCCCAGGCAACCACACAACACATGAGGAGAGCTGAATACCAATCATACAGATGTGCATACACTGCCACACTAAGGTAACTCATGGATCCAAATCCCCTATGTGGGCAAGCAGGCATTGTCAGGTGAGAGGGAGCACAAAACACACATGTCACACAGGCACGTAGGAACAACAACTGACACAGCAAGACACAGACACACCACAGCACCACCCCCAGGGCCCCCACAATGTGGTGACCCTGGGCTGAATAAAAATACCACTGTGATGACAAAGCTAAATGTCGTTCACACTGTGAACCACAGTCAGGTGTCCTGAGCAACAAACTACCATCACACCTACACAAGCACAAATCAATCAGCATGGCCAGTAAGCCAAGGCCAACATGGAGGCAGGGGACTAGCTGGGCAACAACTCCCATCTGCACACACTCAAGACCACACCCCTCGACCTCTGACAATGTGCAGCAGTGAAGTACACATGCACTGGTGACATTGCACATGCACCCATGACTATTCCAGGGTGGTGGGTGGGAACCAAGGTGTAGAAACACATCACACATGGACACTCAACAAGACTCCTGAATGTCTGACACACTGCACACTACGCTGTACATGGACATGACGGCAATACCACACCGACCAATGGGATCCCAGCCACAGTCACACACCAATGAAGAAGCCAAGGTCACCCACAAAGAACACACATAGACAACAACCAACATTGCAGCCCGGACCCTGAGGAGTGCCAGCAGTCACACACACAACGTGTCACAATCACTGAAAGATAACACAAACTGGAAATCACATGACAGGGGCAAACAACAAGTGCCAAGGGGAAACCTGACTGTGACCCATCTGCGTCTGCACACAAACTCAGCCCTGACCGAAAACACACCTATGGGTGACACCCTGATGACCAGTAATGTGCCATGCACCCACATCACAGAGAACACAGGGAGAAGACTTTGGGGGAACATAGCTCAAGTCAGCAAGCATCACAAACAGGTACAACACTAGGGATCACAGCATGCGCAGATGAATGGAAGTGAACACACAGACATGCACATACAACACACACCTTGGGCGCAGGCAATGTCACACGTGTACACACTGCCATGAGGGGACTCCACTCCTGTGTGAGGAAAGCTGTGCCATATGTTGCCTCAGTAGGGCCCCATCATGTCAGCTGAGCACTTGGTCACACAATCAACAATTAGCACCAAATGAGGGCTCCCATCACATCAGCCTGGTCATGGATGTGCCAACGGAATCATCAGCACAGATCCAACACACTTGTATAGCAATGTTGCACTGACTACACGGATGAGTCCTTCCCCATTGATGCCCAAACCTGCATGTCCACTGGAGATGGCAACACGGTCAGGGAAGTAGACAAATGCAACGATGGCAGGCACAACAGATGTGCAGGGGTGGAAGCCACAGATATGAAATTGCCAATGTAAGTAGGAAACCCATTGCCAAATACTGAACACATGACACCCTCAGATGCTGCTATTGATGACATGGATACACCACATGATAGGACACATTCCCCCTGGACCACATGGGTTCCTGCACAGTAACACTTCATAATCATGAGACCAGATATCACCATCACTGCAGCAAGGGCATGGTTAGCAGCACCAACAACATGTACATCTGAAGCATGAGCACTAGAGAAAAGAAAGTTGCTTTATTCAGCATATGTGTTGTTTGATAACGACGTCCAGAAAAAATAGAGCAAAGGCCAATGGCCAGTCCATTGTCAAAGTTCAAACAGGGTGACACTGGCAGATGTCACCCTACGCATGCCTGCACAAAACCAGGGACAATCCACTAGGAGGGGCAACCGGGGGGCAGGCCAGGCACCGCAGGGACAGGATCAGGGCTCACCAGGGGAGTCAGGGAAGGGGTGGTGGGTGCTGGAGAGCCACTGACAACTGCAGTGGAGGTGTCTGACATGGTGTGTGCCGGCACAACTGGGGGCATGACTCAGATGTCGTGGGTGCCGGCACAACTGCAGTGGACCCTGCAGATGGGGTGGACAGGTCCGCCACTGCAGTGCCCAAGTCAGACAGGGCGGTAGTGGACTCCACTGCAGTGCCTACCTCCAGGGGAGGAGAATGGGGAACAGGCAAGGTGGGTTGGACAGAGGGGGAGGACACCCTCACCACATCAGTGGCACAGACAAGCGCAGCGGGGTGTGGTGCTGGGAGAGCAAGTGGCAGGGGGAGAAGGCCTGATCCTCTTGGGGATGGTATATCTGTGGGTGGGGGAACCTGGGGCAGGGTGTGGTGGGGGCACCTGTGCAGTGGGGGCCTGAGGGATGGAGGACGGAGACCTTGTGCCTGAGCTGCAGGGCGGTGGCGGGGTCTTGCTCTTACCACTCCGGGGGACTTGCGGGTGGGGGCCTCAGTCCGTCTGCGCCTGGGGGAGGGTGTCCGGGGGCGAGGGGCACTCTGCTCCGTGTGGGTGGGCTTCCTCTTCCCCGGGATGCTGGAGCAGCTTCATCGGTGGGGAAGAGGCCGAGGTCACAGAGGAAGAGCTGCTGTGACTTTGGGGTTGCATGTGAGGCAAGGGAGGGTGCTTTGGAGGGAGAGGGAACTGAGGACTGCGCAGTGCATGTGGATGCGTGTGTGTGTTCCAGGGCCCCATCCCCTGTGAGTCTGGCTTCAGTCCCCTGAATGTGCGTGCGTGTGCGTTTTGTCATTGGCGTGTGTGTCAGTGTGCTGGATGTGTGTGTGCTGGTGTGTGCCTGTGCCGGTGTGTGTGTGCTTGGGACGGGTAAGGTGCTGGGGAGTGTGGATGGAGCAGAGGCAGGAGGGGTGAGGGACCGTTTGAGGAGGGACACTGCTGCCGTCAGGGAGGAGTCCATGGACCTATTGCCCCTCTGTAGGTCAGACATGCCCGATGAGATGCCCTCCATGAACGACA